>OZ014523.1:502023282-502345782 GCA_963966055.1 Lathyrus aphaca
ATCTCGACATTAATAAGAGCTTTGATTTGGGTGAACATTAATTAACCCCATTTACATGGTTTAGTTGAGAATCAATCAAACTAAGTAGTATGAAAATCTCTCTAGTTTAGTTTGAAAATGAATGATCAAATGATGCACCCGTGACCAACATTTTCAAACTTCGATTATAATTAACATTAAACTGTTCCATCCATTTCCATTTGGTAACTAAAATTTGGAGCCAGAGGACAAGTGTGACTACCTCATTCATGTCTTGTTTTTCTTTTCTCAATTATAATAATTATAATGTAGTTTTTTTGGACTATACTGTTCAATATGTTATCCACCACTTCAACTTCTAACTGCTCCTCTTTGCTTAATAAATTTGTTAGTAGTTGTATTAATTTCTGAATAAAGACACAAATTCATGCTATCATTCCCTTCGTCACTATTTTTCTTTATACGTTACTTAGGTTACCAAATCATTAGCAAACATATATTATTTATTTTAAATCAAATTAAGCTTTCTTAATTATCCATTTACTTTAATTATTATGAATTGAAGTTTGGATAGCATCATCACTATTATTAGAACAATCCATACTAATGGATCAGATAAGATTATAACCAATCACAAATTAACAATTTAAGATTATTTGTTGTGCCAATAATTTGCGGATTCGTAAATTTACGGATTAATGCTGAATAGACTAAGAAACGGTCCAAAACCTGTATGAATCAGACCGATTCACGGACCTCGGTCGGTATACCCGACTCTAATTATAATGTATACATGTTTGAATTTCACATCTCTAAGGTGACAGTATATTTTAAGATGATCAATCAAACAGTTCACACTCAATAAGCATCAAACTTGTGACCACCTAAAATAGAAGTGGAGTAGTCAAAACTCCAAAAAGTCAAAAGATTTTGGTATATTTTGCATGAATACACTACAACACTATATAACACTAGGTGTCAAATTAAACAAAAACAAGATAACATAACATAACAAGTAACAAAATAAAACATGACATCATAATTTCCCTCAAGTGTAGTATACTAGAGTGGTTAGAGAGTAGTTGAAGAAACAAAATAAAGAAAGAATATATCTTTCTTCTCTGCCCAATTCTTCTGTCTCTTTCACTAGCCAAAAGAAAAAGATTCAAAGTATATTATATAATCTTTTGGTATATTTATTTGACACCACAACACAACCATTCTACACAATTCTCTTCACTTTCTTTTTGCAATGAAGGAACCATCAAAACCATGGAGACCATTCACATCAAATTGTTGCACAACAGAAAACCAAACAATTTTTAGTAACTTCAGTAAATGCAAACCTTCACGTTCAGATTATTCTAAGAACATTGCTCCATTACCGTCTTTTAGGAGAATTTCTTTTTCTGATCTTAGCCGTTCATCTTCGACGCGTATCAATGAAGATCTTGCGCTGTCTTTTGGTTCTGATATGTTTGATTTTCAGCTTAGCGAACTTCGCGCTATTACTCAGAATTTTTCGAGTAATTTCTTGCTTGGTGAAGGTGGGTTTGGAACAGTTCATAAGGGTTATTTAGATGATAATTTTAGACAAGGTTTGAAGGCTCAACCTGTTGCTGTTAAGCTTTTGGATATTGAAGGTTTACAAGGACACCGCGAATGGCTTGTAAGTATATATCAAGTCGCTGTTTGGTACAACAACTTATTTTGTAGTTTAGAGTATGTACTACTTTTATAGTGAAGGACAAAATTAAATCAAATTGATTTCATATAAGCTATAAATTATTTTCATAAGTCATTCGGGAGAGATAGTACGAAATTAGAAGTAATATTAGATTGCTTACTTTGCAGGCAGAAGTGATTTTTCTTGGGCAGCTGAGACATCCCAATTTGGTCAAATTGATTGGATATTGCTGTGAGGATGAAGAAAGACTACTTGTCTATGAATTCATGCCAAGAGGAAGCTTGGAGAATCACATGTTCAGAAGTATGTTTTATAATCATTAATGTTTATTTAATATAATACATGAATTAATGAGGCATGTCACATATATATTATCAAACCACTACATGTTATTATTATTGTAGGACTAACATCACTACCATGGGCAACAAGAATAAAAATTGCAATTGGTGCTGCTAAAGGACTTTCTTTCTTGCATGGAGCTGAAAAACCAGTCATTTACAGAGATTTCAAGACTTCCAATGTCTTACTTGATTCAGTCAGTAGTAATTTAGTTTCTGTTTATTACTAACTATGGTTTTTTTTAAGTAATTATTTTAATGAGTTTTTATTCTGTCTGTTACCGCTTTTAAATAGGACTTCACAGCAAAATTGTCGGATTTTGGACTTGCAAAAATGGGGCCAGAAGGATCAAAGTCACATGTTACAACTAGAGTTATGGGCACCTATGGATATGCAGCCCCTGAATACATCTCAACAGGTATGGTTATAAATATGGGATGTGCACCAATTGAGTCGTTCGGCCCGTCCGGCCTTACCTCCAAGCAGACTAATTTGAAATAATGGGTCGGGCCAAGACAGTCACTAGTATCATTAGGCCTTGGATTTGGTGGCCTAGCCAAACCTAAACATGTTGGGCCGGACTGGGCCGGGCCTTTTAACAAGTAAACCTTTTTAATTTTATTAAAAAATTGCATATGTCCTGTTCCAGTGAGTCAACTGGGTCAGGCCTAAATCATGCGATATTTTCATCCGACCATCCGAAATTGAGAACTCGAATAGGTTTCTTGTCTCTAATGCAACATATGAATGTTTACCATTACAGGACACTTGACTACAAAAAGCGATGTCTATAGCTTCGGAGTAGTCCTGCTAGAACTTCTAACAGGAAGAAGAGCAACAGACAAAACAAGACCAAAGACAGAACAAAACATTGTAGATTGGACAAAGCCATACTTGAGTAGCAGTAGAAGATTGAGGTACATTATTGACCCGAGGCTTGCAGGCCAATATTCTGTGAAAGGTGCAAAAGAGATAGCCCATTTGGCATTACAATGCATAAGCTTACATCCTAAAGACAGACCAAGAATGGCAATGATTGTTGAAACACTAGAAAGCCTTCAACAGTTCAAGGATATGGCTGTTACTAGTGGACACTGGCCAATATCATCAAAGTCTACTAAAAATGGAGCCTCTAATGTGAAAAATAGAGCAAATGGTGCAAACCAGAAGCAATTGGCTCCAGTTAGGAGCAAAAAAACTTGATTACTATGAATTATATTAGAAAGAGTGTTTTTTAATTAAGTGTAAAGTATGACATGTGGTATGGCTAGAGTGATTTTTAAGCCACCCTATATATATATGTATAAATCTATAAAATATATATATGCATGCATGCCGTGTAAACTGTATATCGTATAATAAAATCCTCCTTTTGACATATCTGAAGTATTCTTTCTGTGTCTGTCTTTCCAACTGCTTAAGGACTTAACAAGTAAACAAACCCTACCAACGTCACATAGTTTGACTATAACTATGCATTCTAAAAATGGTGAGGAGATTGAATTGTAAAGATTTCAAATCATGTAAGCAAATTGCAATCACCTAAACTTTCTGAGAAATCCTCATTGACTTTTATTAAAAAATAGGTTTCTTAACAGAGTTGATTGAGTAAGTGACACTGTTAGCTTAACCTTTTACTTTCTCATACAACAATTTTCTTAAAAATTAATGATAAGTCTATGTTTTGGTATTGATATATGCGTGTATATAAAACAACAAAAAGATGGCCCTTTAAAGAATGATCAATTGAAAAAACTTAACCAGAAATTCAGGATATTTAATAATGAATCTCGAATTTACGAAACCTTTATCACATAGATCCACTTTTTTCTCTCAAAGGGGTGTGAAAAATGCACTTAAAGAAAAAATCCAACCTAACACCCTTTATTCAATGCATGCCTTCCTTACTTGTCCCTATAGATATATCTCATGGATCATAAATTATACATATATATGACCTAAATTTCAGAATCACTTTAAAGAATTAATGGCTTTCAACAACAAATCCAAGAAGTATAGTTCACCTAATTCTCAACTCAATCTCTGCATCACCCTTTTCTTCATTTCCCTCTTTACTATACCAACTTTTTTCCTTCTCAACAACACCACCGCAAACTCCAAATGCACCAACCTCACCAAAACTTTTTCAGGTGATCTTCTTTCAGCCGAGTTTGCATGGAACAGCCTTTCATTTTCACAACACAATAACCCTTCGCCTATTGTTCTCAAAATTGCAGTCTTTTCTAGAAAATGGCCTGTTGGAACCGTTCCTGGTGGCATGGAACGCCATGCTCACACCCTTCACACCGCTTTAGCTCGCCGCGGACATCAAGTTCATGTTTTTACTTCACCCTCAGAAGAAGATGA
The DNA here is from genome assembly GCA_963966055.1 of Lathyrus aphaca. NCBI lineage: Eukaryota > Viridiplantae > Streptophyta > Magnoliopsida > Fabales > Fabaceae > Lathyrus > Lathyrus aphaca. Next base: position 502,027,658 of record OZ014523.1, read on the forward strand.
ATCAACAACAACAACAACTTCAATCTCATCAAAAGGTGCACCTTCTTCGCCTTACATTCATTTTCATGAAGGCGAACCGGGTAAGTGGCGTTACAATAAAGCATGGGAACTTTTTCTTGAAGAAAACCAAAGAGATCAACCATTTGATGTTGTTCATTCAGAAAGTGTAGCACTTCCTCATTGGCTTGCAAAGGAACTTCCAAATCTTGTTGTATCATGGCATGGCATAGCATTGGAAAGCTTGCAATCGAGCATTTTTCAGGATTTGGCTCGTCTCCCGGACGAACCTAGATCACAAGACTTCGAAAAAGGGTTACAAGGGGTTGTTCCTAAGGTTCTCAATGAGATAAGATTCTTCAACAAATATTCTCATCATGTTGCTATTAGTGATAGCTGTGGTGAGATGTTAAGAGATGTTTACCAAATTCCAAGTAGAAGAGTTCATGTGATTCTCAATGGAGTTGATGAAGAAGATTTTAGAGAAGATGCTGAATTAGGAAAAGAATTTAGAACCAAAATTGGGATTCCAAGTAATGCTAGTTTAGTATTTGGAGTAGTTGGAAGATTAGTGAAGGATAAAGGTCATCCACTACTTCATGAAGCATTTTCAAGGCTTATAACAAAACAAACTAATGTGTATTTGATTGTAGCTGGTTCTGGACCATGGGAGAATAGGTACAAAGATATAGGGAACCAAGTTTTTACTCTTGGATCTATGAATCCTTCTATGCTAAGAGCATTCTATAATGCTATTGATATTTTTGTTAATCCTACATTAAGACCACAAGGGCTCGATCTTACACTAATGGAGGCTATGATGGTTGGAAAGCCTCTTTTGGCATCAAGGTTTCCAAGTATCAAAGGTAGTATTGTTGTTGATGATGAATTCGGTTATCTGTTTTCTCCAAATGTAGACTCACTTTTGGAAGCACTTGAAGAAGTGGTAAAGGATGGTAAAGAGAGACTAGCGGGGAGAGGTAATGCTTGCCGCAAATATGCAAATTCTATGTTTCCAGCAAGAAAGATGGCACTGGCATATGAGAGACTATTCTTATGCATAAAGAGGGATACATTTTGTACCTATCCTTGAGGTTAATTTAGGCTATAGGTATTGTTCTTTTTCTTTCTGTAACTTCCTTTCTTTGTTTCTTTAATTCAATATATGACATGAATATATTATAACTTTTTAAAAAGTTTGTCATTTTGATATACTCTTCTCATAAATAAAAAAAAGGTTGTGGTTGTGGTGATTCTGTCACATATACATATTGTTAGTTTGTTACTCCCTCCGCTCCTTTTAGGTTGTCGTTTTAAGATTATCTATACATACTAAGGAAATCAATAAATTTTCTTTTTGTATTGACAAAATATTAATTAATGTTGCATTGAATATTTGAACTTTGAAAATGATAAATAAATCGAAAGCAGAATTTTCTACAAAAGCGTCAAGTAAAAAGGAATAAAGGGATTAATACATAACAAGGTTATATTATTAATCAATTCATAGTCTGTCACTTCAGAAAACATATAAAACTTACAAAGTAGAGTATGTATCTGCCCACTTTGTCCCAAAGTCAGACTCAAAAAGTTCACATTTTCATTAATTTTTAATTGCTTCTTGTGTTGTGGAGAATAGAACCAAAATCTTTATTCTTTCTGCCTCCAAAATCATGTCCTATACATGTCAAGCTTTTCTGTTATCAACAATTATGTTAATGATATTCTCATCCTTGCAGTGTCAAAAGTTAAGACAAAGTCGGTTGTGCTGAAATACGGTGTCTCTCGAAACAATCATAAGCGTGTTTGGTTCTTAAGAATAGCAGCATACTAGAAACTAATCCTATGACAGATATGCATGCCCACCATATAAATGTCAAGAAATAGCACTGTCTTCCCATGCACACGAGTGAATCAGACATTATCATGTTTGTATTTCCAGGTTCCGAGATAGCATTAGCATCGTAAACTGTTGCAGCCATAAAACCATAGAGAAGGGATCCAATTGGAATATTTGTTATTAGGATGTTGTGATTGACACTTAAACTGTCAGGTCCAAATAGCTCAGATGTAACTGCCACCGCAGCCGCAAATATGAAACCTGAGCTCAAACCAATTAGTGCAGTGCCTATATCTAGTGCCATGGCACTATCTGATGAAGCCAGCAAGATAAATGCAATTGGTGTTGGTAGAAGTGCAATGCCTAGCCATCCTGTTCTTGCAAAGTAGAACTTGCTGCATTGCAGAAAATTTTACTGTCAGTCTCATCATTTATGTACAGATCATTTATGTTAGTAGATAAGTTCAAAGAATACTTACTTTCGAATATAGTCTGGCGTAGCTGAAAGCAAGCGGCCAAAGAAGGAGAACGATGAATACATCGTGACAAGGGTCGATGTTCTTCCACTGTGGCCTAAAGATTGAGCTATCTGTCCAAGATTATTGCTGTAAACAAGACCAATAGTACCTCCACAAAAGTATGCAACATAATACAGCCAAAAATCCAACCTTTTGACAAGAACAACGGCTGAATGCTCTTCTCCAAGCATTTCCAATTGATCCTGCCCAAGAAACTTCTCACAATTCACATCACTAATTTTCCCCCTCTGAATTCCATGTCTATTTTCACCGAGCAGGTGTTGACCATCTCCATTGCTGACACTCCGAGCACTATTCTGACGCGTAAGGAGTTCTTTATGAAGCTCAAGATCATTAACATGAACAAGAATGAAGCTAGAGTTTTCAACCCGAAGGCTTGAATGAAGAGCATGACGAAACCAATCTCTAGCATATATAACACCAGGAATACACAGCGGCGATATTAAAAGTACAAGAGCTCCACCAAAGTAAAGCCTTGACATTGCCTCATCAGAAGCCGATGACGCAAAGAGAAGGAGATAAATCCCTGTAAAAACAGCTAAAATGTTCAACGTTAGAAATATAACCGAGTTCTGACGAGCGGCATGCGGAGAATGAGTGTCTGATAAAGGCGGCTGGCGAAGAATCGGAAGTAATGCTGCGAACGAAGTGAGAAGAGGAACAAGCGCGTTTAGCAGAAGATAAAGTTGATCCGATGAAGGGTTAATCGAATTTGCTGCTAGTGTATAAAGTGCTGCACTTACACCATTGAAACTCACAGTGAGTGATAATGCCAAGGGTCTGTTCACTGGGAAATTTTTTATGCAGAGAACAAAACACACTGTGTTGAACCAACAAATGCTGCAACCACTTAACAGACACAGAAGAAAAACCTGAAACATGAAAAAGTAAAAAAAAAAGCTAGTCAAATTCACTATAATTTTCCTTATAATTCAGAAACTTATACAAAAATAAAATTATACATTGATACTTGTTACTTAGCTATCATTATCTTTGTTTTTCTAGAGAATCTATAATTATAATTTTTTATTATTATTGTATGTATAATAATAACATGTGAACACCAGAGCCTGAAGGAAATGGGACCACCAAAACATACAAAACGTCAGTTGAAATGAAAATGACATATAAGAATTTTAAGGAAACAAGCTATTACTTCCTAATAACGTTACACTTAAGTCAAAAATAAATAAATAAATCATGTTAATCTTATTATTCAGATAAAATACGTCGTCCGTTAAAATTCAAAACAAGCTACAAAATATACAATTTTTTCAAGATACGCCTTTGGAATCTTGTCAGTTACAAAGAAAAACAAAACAAAAAAACAGTTTTTCTTGAAAAGCCATCTCTATTATTCGATGGTTTGAGGCCACACATCCAATAAGTGCTTTATTCCAAGTATATTCCTCGAACAAAAATTGGTATTTAAATTATTTTTAAAAAAAACTAACATTATTTCCATCTTTTCTAACTCATACTAAACTAAATTAATAGTACATTAAAAATTAATATTAGGAGAAAAAATTTAATATTGTATTATAAATTTAAAAAATCAGTTATTTTAAAAGAATGTGTTAGACACTAATCTCTGCGTGCAACTGCAGAGACTTAACTATGGAGCCGAATAAAACCATTGAACCACGCAATTATAGAGACTAAATCCTTTAAGCCGGAGAGGACCATCTGGATAGAGTAATTAAGAATTTCAAAAACCTTATTGCCGAAACACACACAGTTAATTTAAATTAAGCCATTAATTAATAACTAATTTATGCGAAACGAAAAAAAAATAAAAATAAAAAGAGAAATGGAGTGCGAAGGAAAAGGAACGAACCAGAAAGTAAGGCAAAGTGATGAAGCCATTGATGAGAAGAAACTGAAGTCCATAACCAACTAAACCCATAGCAGCAGCAATGAACATAACAAGCGAGAGAGGAAGATACATGAGAGCGAGACCAGAAGACCAGCCAAAAACCTTACCCATATCACTTGCGGTTGCGAGGTAGTTAAGTTCAACTTGTGAGATTTTGAGTACGGATTTCATGGTGGAAGAGTAGGATGCGAAATCGAAATTGGTTCCAGTGAATGCTTGAATCCAGATTGTTGCTATGAGAATCATCCATTTCCGTGATTGTCCTGCCATTAATTTGTTTTCTCTCTTTCTTAATTCTATCTCTTCCAATCTAAGAGGAGAGAAAAATGGTGGTTGGTGTATGAGTGAGTGTTGTTTCTACGTGGCCTCTCTAATATATTTTGTTGCTTTAGATTTTCTTTTTCCTTTTTTTGTAATTATAAAATATCGAAAACTACCCCACAGAATCTCTAATTATTATTTTGGTCTATATGAGATTTTTTTATTTATAAATATTTACAAATTTATATTTTGAATTAGTTTATATTCGGTTATAATAATACACCTAATTGAGTTAATCATCGAAAGAAATAGGTTATCAAGAGAATCTACACAAGTGTTCTTTTTTATGTAAGACATCTTTAAAGGACTATTTACATGTTAATCCACCTGTCATGGATAATCCAAGGAACCATAGACGGCGGTTTAAGAACATGAACCACCGCTAAAATTTTTGGAAAGATTAAGCAAACCATTCTCATTGGCGAACTCAATTGTTGACATAGCACTAGAGAGTTCAACAATATGAGAGCTGAAAGTACTTGAAAAAGAGGCAAAAGCACCAAGGAACCGCCCCTCTGAATCCCTAGCAAGATCTCCACAGGCTGACGGACCAGGATTTCCTGATGACCCGCCATCATAGTTAAATTTAACCCAATTAGTTAATGAAGGCTTCCAAATAACTTCCAAAATTTTAGGACAATTCAGTGGACGAATATTGACTTCGAACAATTTTAGAATCTCGAAATCACTTGATTAACCGAGGAAGAAGCTGCAGAATTTGAACCATCCAAAGAAACTGCAGATTGAATGCAGGAAATAAAAGAAGAAATAGTGATAAACCTGTCATGAAATCTGACCATATTACAGGCAAGCCAAACTAAATTAAAAATATAGACGAAAGCAACATTGAAAACCATTTTGCACCTGTCAGACCAATTTCTGGAGCAAAGAATCCAAAGGTCTTCCCAACCATTAATAGGACCATGAATTTTCAATGATGAAACTAACCACTTCCAAAGGGTAGCTGCATAGACGCATTTGAAGAAAAGGTGAGTCAGTGTTTCTTCAAAGTTTCGACAGAGACTACATTGTGAAAGGAAAACAAAAGATCTCTGCTTCAATTAGTCATCCGTGGGAACTTTGCCAAGAATAAGCCTCCAAACCAAATTAGCTTTAGACGGCGGTATGCTTTTCGACCAAATCCACCTCCACCAATCATTGGAACTCCCACAAATTCTTTTGTAATTATAAGCATCTTTAAGATGAATATCTCCTGATGTATTACGTTTCCAAACTCGTTTATCCGAACGAGCTTCAAAGGGAATGTGACAACTACTGATCTTAAATTGCAGCAGAATCGACACTGATTTATCAGTAATATAAAAATCTCATTTATTGTTAACTATGAAGCGGCAAATTAATTTATGAATCTAACTCACTTAAATTTGTATAGTTAGAAAAAGTTTTGATTTTAATTTTTTTTACTAACCATTGACTGCTTTGAGTGATTCAAAATTGCATTGGTAATGTTTCAAACTTCAAAATATAACTACTTACAATTTATTTTATTTTACTATTCTTACAATATTTTTAGTAAACAATTTTTCCATCAAAATTATAGAACATTAATAGAAGAGAAAGAGTAATTTAGTATTATTTTTTAGTATATATTGTTTTTCTACTTTAATGTTTGTTAAGAAAATGAATTAAATTTATATGAGACAGATAAACTATATATTATTTTATAAAATTATCTTTTATTTATTAGTACTATGAAAAATATATAAATTAAAAATAATAATGAATACTAAAAAGTATAATAAAAAAAAGATTTCATTAAACAAATGATACGGTAGAACTATTTATAATTTAGTAATTTTTTTAAGTGACATACAATCAAAAACGGAAGAGAGTATAGTTTATTTTTTCTATCAATAAAATTAAATAAAAATAATATTCTTAATGTTTGGTTTGTTATATTATTTTTTATCTAAATAATCAATATTTTTAAAATAATTTCTCAAATAACCAATTTTTTAAATTAATTTCTAAATTAATCCGCTTCGAAACAAAAAAATAATAAAAACACATAAGAACAAAGTTTCACAATGTTTGGTTGCACAAAACGAACATAAACACCCGATCATAAAAACACATGAGCATAAACACTCCAAAATAATAACACAAAAACCATGACACCAATTTTTTAGAACTATTTAAAATATATTTTAGCGGATCCTGAAGGGTGTTCGGGAGAAGCGATGACACATGACACCAATTTTTTAGGGACAAAAGAAATACCTTTTAATATATATATATATATATATATAAATTTATTTTTCACTTATAAATTTTTTTGGAGTATACATCATATTCACACTGCATTCTCTCATTTCACAAATCGTTGTGAAATTTTAAGAGATAACGGGAAAGGTTTAACTCTCGAACCATTGTCACAAACATGTTGGGAAAGCTACGTGAATAGTGTAAATGCAATTAAAACTTAAGCTTCAAACATAAGAGAAGTTTTACTCCAACTAGCTGAACACGGTAATGGTCCAAAGATTAAGAGCAAAGTTGAATCTTTAACACATCATGAAATTGGAAACTGAGTTTTACTAATTATAACTATCATGTTTGAGTTGTTATTTGTTGTAAATTAAATTAGCAAAAGTCAACAACAACAAAAAAGACATCTGAATTGATGTGGCTATACATTTAGTAAAATGTTTGATTACTCACTTGAAAAAATATAGGGAATCTGGTTTTTCAAAGAATATTGTTAGTGCTGAAATAATTGCAAATGAAATGGACATTGAATGTGTGTTTACTCAAAAACATCAAATTCGTAGAATGAAACACTATGATGAAAATCAATCTGAATGCATACAATCAAATCTCGAGTTTGCCGAGGAGTCCTTTAGAATTCATTATTTTTTATACATTGTAGATCAAGCAATTGACTCACTTAATAAAAGATTTGAGCAATATAGCACATTTGATCATATTTTTGAATTTTTGTTTAATATTGAAAAAGTTAAGTAATTTTCTGATGAGAATTTGAAATTGTATTGCATAAATCTTAAAATTTATTTGAAACATGGGAATTCTTGGGGTCTTGATGGTGAAATTCTATATGAAGAATTAAAGTTATCAGAGAGATTTTAACAATTGAATCAAAATCTAGTTTTATGATATTGAGTTCTCTTAAGACATTCAATTATTTTCCTAATGCATGCATAGCTTATAGAATAATATTAACTACTCATGTTTTTGTTCTATAGGTTGATAGGAGTTTTTCAAAATTAAAATTGATAAAATCTTATTTACGATCGACAATGCCGCATATTAGATTAAATAGTCTTGCTTTGATTTCAATTGAAAATGATTTTTTTTTAAGATTCTTGATTTTGATCAGATTATTAGTGATTTTGCAGCAACAAAAATGCTAGGAGGAGGATATTCAAATATTAATACTCGGAGCTTGCAGCTAGTGTGGGAATTGAAATGCTACTGATACATGTTTGGATTGATAGATGCATTATAACTACTTTTGTCATAATTTTATTGTAGTTTTGATTTGGTATAAACTTTTCAATATTAATGTAATTTTTTTTACTTTTTTTACAATTATATATTTATAATTATATGACTTATAAATTAGATAAAAAAAATAATGAATTAAGAAAAAAGACACCAAATTCATAATTTCAACAGGCCACTCAAAATCTCGGGGACGACCCTGAACACACCTAAAACAATAATACAAGCAATAAATAAAATGATTTAACCCCACAACATATATAAGAGGTCACACGAATCAGAACAACATCATATCCCTAACTTCATTGTCATCTTTAAATTGCACTCACATACGCTGGATATTATCATTTTAATCCACAATATAGATATACGAAACACGTCTCTCGATATTTCTTATTCATTCACCATTATTAATATATATGTCTAACCAAAGCTTCAAGCTCCTCTCAAGTTGGTTGAAACTTCGGATGTTCCAAAAACGCATCTTTATTAGAGGTTTGGTTATCGAAAAACAAACATGCCCATTTCCTAAACCAGACATCTCAAACTCATTCATCAACATCTTCTTAAACTTAACTATTTCATCTGAACAACTCCCTGTTAGCAATATGCCATCAACATTGAGACACATCAGAATCATATTTCCATCAGATGTATGTTGAACATAAACACCATACTCCATATCACATTTTCTAAATCCATGAAGCTTTAAAAATGAATCAATTTTCAGATTCTAGGCTCTAGGAGTTTGTTTCAGTCAATACAAGGCATTATGCAACTTGTACACCATCTCTTCCTGATTCTTTTTAACAAATCCAAAAGGATGTGACACATAAACTTCCTCTTGTAAATGACCATTAAAAAATGCATATCTCACATCTAAATTCATTATAGGCCAATTTTTTATTAGCAGCTATAGCAATCTCTAGTCTAATTGTTTCATGTCTAGCTATTGGTGCAAACACTTCAAAATAGTCTAAACCATATTTCTGTAGAAATCTTTTAGCTACTAACCTTGTTTTCTGTTTGCCAATTAATTTATTTGGCTTTAGTTTCACCTTGTAAACCCATCCTACACTGTTGGATTTCTTGTTATTTTGAAGCTTAGTCAACTCCCAAGTCTTGTTTCTTTCGATATACTCAAGTTCTTCTTTCATGGCGTTCAACCACACTTTCTCCTTGAGAGCTTCTTTAGTACTAATTGGTTCAGAGTCTACCTACATGGCTCACTGAATGACTTCCCCTACAAAGTCTATCTCAGTATCTTGCATCATGTCAAACTCTACAAATCTTCTCGGTATTTTCCTGATTCTTTATGGTCTCTAAACTTGCTCAAAATCTTTTTCAGATGTTGGAAAAATATCAAATGTTGGACTACCTTCAGAGGCATGATTACAACTAGAGTCTGAATGATCATCATAATTTGGATTACAACCAGGTTCACCTTTCAGACTCTTCTTCGGCATCATAGTCACCTTCAGACTTCGACTCATCTTCAGACTCATAATCTTATTTAGAGATAAATTATTCTTCAGAGTCTGAAATATCTTTAGAAGTTACTTAGGTGTTAACATTGCACCAGAGTTGGACTGAGACTTGCTTCAATCCCATGCTTATGTTTCTTTCACAATGAAATTTATACTGAATTCTACCTTGTTAGTGATAAGATAATAGAGCTTATAAGCACATGTACTGCGGTACCCTACAAGCCACATGATATGCTTATGTTATCCAACTTCCTTCTCTTAGCATCTGAGATATGTTTGTAACAAACAGAACCAAACACCTTCAAATGTATTACACTTTACTTATCTTCAATCCACTTTTCAAAATGAACAATTTCCTTCAGTTTCTTAGTTGGAGATCTGTTGAGCACATATGTTGTAGTGGTAACACCTCCTCCCTATAAAGTGTGAGGGATTTTTTCTCCTTTCACCATGCTCCTTGTCATATCAAGAAAAGTTTTGTTTCTTCTTTCAGCAAGTCCATTGTGTTGAGAAATGTATGAAGCAATAATCTCATGCTCAATTTCATTCTCCTTACAAAATATTTTGAACTCTATTGAGTTATACTCACCTTCACCATTAATTATGATAATTTTCAGCTTGTGACCACTCTGTTTTTCAGCCTTTACCTTGAACTTCTAAAACTCGACAAACACCTCATGCTTAAACTTTATGAGTTCTAATCATGTCATTCTTGTGAACTCATCCACTAAAGAAATAAAATACTTGTTTCCTCCAAGTGAATGTATTTAAAATGGTCCACATACATCATAATGCACTATTCCCAAATCATGTTTTTCTCTTGGAGCCAATTCTGATGCAAATGTTAATCTTGGTTGCTTTCCTTTCATGCAAATCTCACACGACTTCTCGGGCTTCATAATATTAGGAATGCTAAGTACCAACTTCTTAGAACTCACATGCCCCAAGCTTTTGAAGTTTAGATGCCCCAATCTCTTGTTCCATAACTCACAGTCACCTTTAACACCTTCTAAACTAAGGCATTTAGTTTCAGCTATGTCCACATTCACCTAGAATGTTTTGTTGCTTTCTTGTTCAGACTTCTTAATCAGCTTCTGATCAAAATCATACACTTCAAGAGATTTCCCTTCATAGTAACTGAGAAACTATTCTCAATTAGTTGACCTACACTCATCAGATTGCTCTTTATGCCAAGAACATACCAAACATCCTTGATCAAAAGGATTATGCCATTATTCACTCTGACCTTGACATTTTGCATTGCTTCAGCATTCAAATACTTATCATTAACACATCTAATATTTGTCCTCTTTCTAAAGTCAAAATTAATCAAACATTATTTGTTTCCAGTTAGGTGATTTGAGAAATCAGTATCCATATACCACTAGTCTAGCGAATAACCACCATCAGATTCAGAAGCCATCTATAGCACATGTTCATCATCATACTCTCATATAACAATTTTCTCTTCTTTTGGTTTTCTTTCCTTGTTTGATCAACATTCAATAGCAAAGTGACCAAGCTTCTTACAACAATATCATTGAACCTTCTTCTTGTCAAACTTCTCTTTTCCCTTCTGATGTTTCTTCTCATCAGAGTTGGAGATTTTTAACTTCTGATAACCACCACGTATTTCTTCTTGGTCTCTAACCAAGACTGATTTCGATTCTTCTTACCAAAAAATGCTTTCAAAGTTTGCTCTACCTCACTTTCAGAGGTTCTCCCAGTCAACACAACTCTTGTATGTTTAGACTACTTTGCAGCTCGTCAATTCTCATGGTGCTAAGGTCCTTAGAATGTTCAATTGTAACAACAATATAATCAAACCGATGTGTAAGTGATCTTAGTAACTTTTCGATGACTACTTGTTCAAAGAGAGTCTTTCCATAAGATTTTCATCTCATTTGTGATCATAATCACTTTGGAGATGTAATTAGGTACCTTCTCATTGTTCTTCATGTTGAGATTCTCATACTGCTTACGTAGAGACTAAAGTTTCACCATCTTCACTGATGCAACACCACCGTAGCACCATACCAGTGTATCTTACGCAGCCTCCGTCATCATTGAATAAACGACCTTCTCAAATACATGCACATCTTCATAATGTAGAACAAAACTTTATGATCATTCTTCCTCATTTATCCATGCGTGTTCCTTTGTGCTTCAGTTGCATCTACTGTAACAGCTAAATAACTGTCATTGACGAGATCAAGAACATCTTGAGCGTCAAATAACACACGCATCTGAATCATCCATTAATTCTAATTCTTTCCATCAAAGATTAGAAGATTTGTGTTCAAGCTATCGTTTCCACCATTCATCTTTGATCTTGTGCAAGAAATCACCCAGATCTCATAGAAAACTAGTGTTTCCCAATCCGTTAGAATCAAAAAATGTGATTTTGTTACGATTTCAAACTTCAATTCACTATAAATTTCAAAATCGAAATCAGTCACACACGTCTCACGTTCACTCGTGTTTCCTTTAGATCTCTAAATACCAATTGTTAGTGCACAAGGTTAGAGATGAAGAAGATGAAGAGAGAGAAGAGAGAAAACGTAACTAACTTATATGGTGGAATGAAAAATCTCTTACTGCATTGTTTGTAAAATCAATTACAAAATTGTTTAAATACACAAACTAGAATGTTACATAAACTAAGCTAAAAGATATCATCAAAATTAAAATGGATGGAATTATTTATCTTTGAAGATTGTAATGATAGAAGAGTAATTATAGACTTATATGGTAAAATTTCCCACAAACATACCATATTTTGTAACAACTAGTTGATAAATCCAAAGTCCAATTTAGGTTTGTGTACCATGAATTGTCTGTAATCTCTGATAAAGGAGGTTGTTGAGTGGAAAGCATAAGACAAATGGGATGGCAGTATGAGAAATGGAGGTGGGAAGGTTTCAGACGAAAGACATATTTTGCATTTGTATATTTGAAATGAAAGAATGGTGTTGTTCGTTTTGCATGTAAAATAGGAGGAATCTATCATGGCCTCCATCCATGTACCCATTCCTACATGGCGTGGTTTTTAGAAAAAACGGGTAAGGGGGTAAAACTAGTAAAAGCTGCTTTGGATTAGTTTTATGTGCCCAAAATGCAAATATTCTAATCTACTATGATATATTATAAAAATGACATACCCAACTTACAAATTGTTATAATATTAATCTTATATATTAAAAATTAAAAAATTTATATTAATTTAATTATATTAAAAAATGAATAATTATATTATGTTAAATAAAATTAATTCAATTTTTTTTTGAAAATAAATCATTTATAAATTGTACGAATCATTTATATACACAATATATACTTTATCTCTAATTAATTATTAAATTTTGATTTTTTTTATATATATAAAATAAAAATAGTTATAATAAAGCTTAATTAAATTTTTTATTTCCTATTAATATGGTTTATGTAATCAATCCCGTTATTTCCAAATCAAACAATTTTAGTCATGATTTCATAAATTTCTCTTAAAAATGACGATTTGTTTATTTATAAATGACATGTCACTTGTGAAATTTGACAAATCATCGTATAAGAATCATTTGTGGAGCATTATAAATAAAAAAATATTTTAAAAAAATCAAGAATTTATTGATTTATATAACGTAAAAAACTGAGAGGGGACCAAAACCATATGATTTTAAAATATGATAACTAATTTTGTGAATCAATTAAATAGAAAGACAAAACTATAATTTAATCTAATAATATATGATTTGCTTTAATTAAAAAAATACATTAATATAACGATTGATTAATATATAAAATACTAGATAAATATTTATCTAAAATAAAATATTAGAGATATATATTTTATTGATGCACTAAAAAATCACAGAGCTAATATTTGTCACTCACAATTATAATTAAAAAAAAAAAGAAAAACCATTTATAATTAATACATCAAAAAGTACAGAACAAACATTAGTCACTCATTAATATAAATAAAATATTGGATAGATATTTTTCAGTGTACATAAAATAACAAGATAAGTATTTGTCGTTTATAGTTATAAAAAATACGGCATAAACAATTTTCATTGGTTAATTTAAAAAAAAAAACACGTGACAAAAGTTTTTCACCAACAAAATATAAGATAAAATATGGAATTCTCATTGTTAGATAAAAGTATATGATAAGTATTTTTTTAACAAGGAGTATATTGAAACAAACACAAAAGATACTCCACCTGAATATAAAAAGAAGGTCGAGAATAAAAATTCGTTTAAATTAATCTTTGTCTAATTCGTACAAATTATAATTGGGATAACTAATATTATCCATAAGAGATCATCGTCATAAGGTACACTTAACCTTCCACACAATGTCTATATTCCAAGTCCAATTCCTAAAAATAATATGATTTCTAAGAATTCATATATTCTAATTAGGGATGTAAATTGATATCCATGAGGACAGATACTATGATATTCTATATCCATCCTTTTGGATAAATATGATATTTATATCCGTCTCATATCCATGCAGATATCCGTTAAGCGGGTATTCACAGATATTTACAGATATTCATGGATAATTTTTTTTTATAATTTTTTTTTTGAAAAACATATTTTTAACTTCTTTTAAGGACAAAAAAAAGTTATTATCACATAACATCCATACAATTCTCTCTTAATTTAACAATAAAATTTAATCACATTAATTTTCTTTTCATTCACTAAAACATAATTAAATCCAAACATAATATCCATACATTTTATTTTTAACCAAACAAATAAAAGATAATATGATTGTGAATTATGAGGGAAGAGCAGACATTAGAGGAGTAGGAAGAGAGACATTGATTCGACATAGGAATGACAACACTAGTTTAAAAATGAAATGACTAATAGAATTTGAATGAAATGTTAAAGATTTTCTTTAAAGAAAAAGAAATAAATATAAGAAGACTATTTTTTTTAAAAGATGAAAAGATAAGGTATAATAAAGTAATGATATTTAAATTATTTTTATAATTTATTAATGGATATGGATATCCGCGAGAACAAATATCATTAAACTTGTATCCATATCCATTAACAAACATGTATTTAAATATTCATTTATTTTATCTATGGATATCCATTAAACTAGCCGCCTCATATCCATGACAGATTTTATTCGCGGATATTCGCGGATACCGTTTTTTTTTGCTATCCCTAATTCCAACTGACTGCCAACCAAATACAACCCTCTCTACCTCTCTTGACCTTCATCCTTTTGCAAAAGGCAAACCACTCCAGAAAGCTCCATTTAAGATCTTTCTCTCCCCCATTTGTAAAACCAATCCAAGAAGAGATTTCGCTCCAAACCAATTTGGCAACAACACACTCGACCAAAACATGATTCAAGGACTCCGAAACCAAGTTACGAAAGGAGAAAGAAAAACAATAGAATCGGTACCAATGCCTCTATCAAATGACAAGTCTTTAGCGGGCATTCTATTCAAGAACCAACGCCAACTGAAAGCTTGAATTTTTTTACGGAATAATGGCATTCCAAACCAAATCGAAAACATCATCATCCTTGTTGGTAGGGCCAAACGGGATATAGCAATAATTAGCTAAACAATAAAACGAACTCACTGAGAACTCTCCATTCGTTTCCGGGTTCCAAACGACTCTATCCCCATCGAACAACCCCATGGTGAAAGGCTTCAAACTGCTGCGTAGTTCGTTAACAGCAACATACAATGTTGTAGCAGTAGCAGACAACGTTGGGCCGGTTTGCTGCACGCCCGACAGAGCGCCAACGTTGTTGTCCCTAAGAGAACAGAAGTGGTTGTCGGGACTCCAAAGTCCCCCCACTCCACCGACCCATATGTCAACCCTTATTGCTGCCACAAAGACGTTTTGCAGCAACGAAGCCGAGAAAATAGTAGGGTGCAATCAATATAATGAACCAAAACTCGTCCAATTTGAGTGCCAAAAAGAAGTCCCAAAACCTTAACCAACGAAAAACACGCAGTTATTAAATAAAAGATCCTCTAGATACGACTTCTTCAACAAGAGGATGTCCGAAAACCAAGAGGATATGGACTTTCCCCCATTTTTGAAGGAACTGTGTGTTAACATCAACATTTGTAAATCACCATAACACACTTTCAACACGCGGAACCATAAATCATTGGATCCCTTCATAATCCTCCATCTCCACATTTGTAAAAGAGCCTCATTGAAGACATCAACCCTTCTTAAATTAAGCCCTTCTTTATTATACAGTAAACACAAAAAAATTCCAATTGATCCAATGTAGCCTTTTCTTTGCCTCTAAACTACCCCAGAGGAATTTACTTTGAATCATAGACAACTCATTTCGAATTTTCATCGGAGCTTTGTAGAAAGAGAGATGGAATATGGCTAAACTACTAAGCATCAATTTGAGAAGAGTGATCCTACCTCCTAAGCTCAAGAAACGACTTTGCCAACTCGTTAATCGTTTGTGGAATTTAGAAATCAAAGAGGACCAAGAAGTGATTCTTCTTGGGTTTGAGTCAATGGGAATACCGAGGAAATTGAAAAAGTGTGACTACGTTTTACAAGAAAGAAAACAAGATGTTGCTTCAAGGTAATGCTCATGAACATTGATGCTAATAAGTTTACTCTTATGAAAGTTGATACCTAACCCCCAAGACTAATTCAAAGACTCTAAGAACTGCTTTAATATCCCAAAGATGCTTTCAACCTCTATCCCCAAATGTCACACCCTAAATTTTGACCGAGCATTTTTCGAAATTTCATTCGTCTGACGCTTTTTTATCGAAGTATCATAAGTCAGTCATTTTTGCATAAACATTTCATTGATCATTAATCATGCATTTTTAGCCGATTTTTATCATTCCATGTCATTTCTTGATTTTTATGATTTCTATATAGATAATCATTTTAGATTATATAGAATTAGTCTTAGTTTAATTTTGATTTTAATTAAATTTTATATTAAATTTAGTTTAATTTCAATTTCAATTTATTTAGTTCAATTTAATTTAACTTCAATTTATTTAATTCAATATAATTTCTTTTTTAATAACCATTTTCAATTTATTTTTATTATTATTATTATTATTAGTTTTATTATTATTATCATCTTTTATTATTATTATTAGCTCTATTATTATTATTATTAGCTCTATTATTATTATTATTACTTTTCTTTTATTTGTCTTCATGTCCAAAAAAGGAAAAATGGCAAGTGATGACCACTTCAATATAATACAAACACTTCACATGGATTGTCAACTTGGACTTATCAATGGCAAAAAATTATTCTCACACTTCACATGGATTTCCAACTTGGACTTATCAATGGCCAAAAATCATTCTCATAAAGTCACACGGATTGCCACATCAACACTCCCACCTCATTCACAATATAAATAAGATCTCTCTTTCTCTCATTTGGAACTAACAAGACCACACTTAAATTTTCAAAATCTAGCACATTCATTATATATTTTTCAAAGTCAAATATTTTTTTTTACTTACACAATACCCATAAACATTCACCATCTTCACCACAACAACAACCTCCATAAAGTTATTCATCATGATTTCCAGATTTGACTTTCTAGGTGGCAGTGGAGCAAATTGTGCTCCCTTCTAATAACCAGGTGGAATAACAGGTGATGGGTTTGGTGGATGCAAACCATTGTTATTCTTATATGAAAAGTTCGGGTGATTTCTCCTTCCAGGAGTGTAAGTGTTTGAATATGGGTTCCCTTGAGCATAGTTCACTTGGTCGGTAGCTGTTGCACCCCAAAATTTGCCCTCACAATACAAGACTTTGTGTTCTAAGAAGGTTCACAAGGTTCACAAGTTCTCCAACACTAGCATAACCTTTCATGAGGTTCATGAAGTCTACAAGTCACTTCTTGAAGGTTCACAAGGTTCACAAGCTTCTCAACATTTACAATACCTTTCATGAGGTTCATGAAGTCTACAAGTCACTTCTTGAAGGTTCACAAGGTTCACAAGATTCACAATGATTACAAAGTCCTCCTGAGGTTCATAAGGTCTACAAAAGCCACTTCATGAGATTCACAGGGTTCACAAGCTTCACAATACCTCCCATGAGGTTCACAAGACACTTTATGAAGATTCACAAGGTTCACAAAGTTCACAATTGGTCAAAGAAGTTGACAATTCCCTCAGACAAGGTACCTCCTAAGCAGTGCATCCAAAACTAGGGTTTTGACTTTAATCAGGCTAAATGGACTTCCAATACCTCAAGTGAGTTTCATAACATCTTATATGTGTGTAAGAACCCCCATGACAAGTTTCAAGACTTTTCTCAAAAGTCTGCTCAATCAGATGATCAGATAAGTCAAAATCAGTCAATACAGTTAAAAAGTCAAACTGAGGTCAACTGTGGTCAAACCAAAGTCAAACTTCATGATTTTTTGCCAACATCAAGTATATGAAGTAAAATTCATCATTTGATCAAGGGTTGATCATGATTCATCAAGGAGATTCCAGATCATCAATAATCAGGAGTTTCTAAATTAGGGTTTCCTCAGTAAAAGTCAACTGAACTTTGACCAGCCATAACTTTCACATACTTCATCACCAAGTCTCCATCCAAAGCTCATTTTGAAGGAAATTGAATTCTATACAACTTTTATGTTGAAAGTTAAGCTCAAAAATGCTTCATTTGAAAGATAGGAGCTAAGACATTATAGGTCATTTCAAAAGTCAACAAAAAGTCAACAACTTCAAAAGGGCATAACTTGAGATTGGTAAATGATATGGACCTGAAACCAATGGGGTTGTTTAGAGGACTCTTCAAGCTTTCCAAAGAGTCCAAGAACACCCTCATACCTTTAAAATTGAGGGAGATGTGCCCTTGCAAAGTTGGGAAAATTTGTGATGGTCTATGATGAAAATGAGGGCCTAAAAGCAATTTTCTCCAAATGGGCTGGCCAAATTATGACCCAACCCATACAATAACATCATGCACGAAATTTCCATCATATTTTCATAATTTTTATTTATTTAATTAATTTATTATGATTTTTTATTCTTAAAATCATTTTTAAATTTAAATAAAATATTAAATGTGAAGATTTAATGGATTTATTGATTCTAGAAAGTCTTAATGGGTGATTGAAGTTGAGAGGGAAAGGAATCATATGATTTATACAAAAATAGTAAGCTTTCATGAGCAAATATTGAGATTTCATGGCATGATCTTTCTCAATCTTAAAATATCAAAACTTCCACATAATCAATCAAAGTTTTTGACCTAATTGAGTCTCCTATATATACTAAACTCATTGCCATTGACCAAGGACGAATCCAGCAGCTTCAAAAGTAGGTTTTCAATTCAAAAATTGCAAGCAAAAACACCAATTCGGATTCCAAAATACAGGCACTTTCAAGACAATTTGAAGGTTGATTCTTCTTCATTGAACTTCATTGATCATGCTTGGATCATAAACAATATATGAAACATCCTCATTCGCATGAATCAAACCCGTGTTCATACCACATTTAAAATTTTTCGATTCCACGATTCTATTGGTTTTCAGTTGATTTTGATTGTTTAACTATGTTTGTTTCATTGTATTAAAGCTTCCTGGATGGTTAGATTGGAGTTTCACTGCCGAATCCATGAATCACCATGGTTAGGGTTTACCAACTGTGGGTTTGGGGATTCTATTATACAACCAATTTCAGACCAAATTAATGACTTATTTGGAACCTACGGCCTTCATATAGTTGATCTGGGCATTTAAAATAAATTTATTGTATGTATTTTTCATGATTTGAGATGCAGGAGTTCTAGCGACGGGAAAAATCCGTCACTATAGGCTATTGTGACGGACCAACTGTCACTAAAGGTTAAGAAGACGGGCAGAGGAAGAAGAAGGTCTTTGGCGCGTTTCTGAAATTCAAATATTACTTTATATTATATAGTTTTGTTTGTGGATGATATACAAACGTTGCAGGTGGCCCAGTGGTAGGAGGAACGCATATGTGATCTGATGGCATGAGTTCGAACCTTGCCTCCAGCAAGTTTTTTTTTATATTTTCCATTTAATATGCGTGTTTAATATATTATTATTAGTAGTTGTTTGGTCATCAGGAAGGCTCTCCCAGCCAGGCGGTAAGGCGCGCGTATGAATGATCAAAGGACCTGGGTTCAACACCACCCCAGGCCTTTTATTTTTCTCATTATTTTCCTGGTTCATTGGTTTAAGGCACAAAAGAGAATGGATTTCCTTCTTCTTGCAGCATATGCAGCGTGGCCTAGTGGTTGTCCTTCTCATCATTCAGGTAAAGGACCTGGGTTCAAATCCCAGGTCCTGATTTTGTTTTTTTTTATTTTTATTTTCTTTTAATTTTCTTATATTTAGTCATTATCTTATTTTCATAAATAAATTCAAATAAATAAATTTTATTATTTTTCTACCTTATAATATATGTATAGTATGTTTTCTAGTTTCTAAATATTTATTTTAATTAGAAAAAAAGTAGTTTTCATTATTATAAATTTCAAAAATGTAAAATATATATGTATGTACTGTTTAAATAAATTATAATTATTAAATTAAACCTTAAATATTTTTCTAACAAAACCCTAATTTTCAAAACCCTAAAAATATTTTCTAAATGAATCTTAATTTTGTAAAAAATCTAATTTTATTTTTCTAAATGATTTCTATTTCCTAATTCTTAGTATAGATATTATGTATATATTTATTTAATGTTAATTTTGTAAATATAATCTATTATTAATAATATGTAAATATATTTTATATCCTATATCTATAATCCAAATTATTTTATTTTAACACATGTATAGAAACAATTAAACTTATAATAATTTAATCTTTTTATAATTATAAATAATTTGATAATTAGTACATAAATTAAAATGCTATAATTATTTAGTTGTTCATATTAAAACTTTTATTTATTATTTTAATGTCCTTATAATATTTTTATTAATTCAATTTATTTTGATTTCTATTATTATTAACCATATTATTACTAACTTTTGCTTATTATAATTTTTACTAATTTTATTTTTTTAATTACATTCTTACTAACCATATTATTATTATTTATATCTTATATTTTTTTATTATTATTTCTCTAACCATGTTTCTTTTTTTTCTAATTATTATTATTTCACTAAATTTAATTATTTATTTCTACTAACCTTTATTTTTTTTTAATTATTATTATCACTAACCCCTATTATTTATTTATTATTTATTGCTTATTTATTTATTATTTATTTTGCTATTTATTTTGCTTATTATTATAATTATGTTGTAATTGTTTCCTGGATGTAAAATTTGTAAATATTATTATTATTGCTATGGTTAGTAGTTAGGGAGTGCTAATATGTATTTTATTTAAAAATTAACTTAGATCACTTTAATAATCAAAGATAATTAAATTAACACTCACACACGTAAGTCGATTTTAATCGCCGTCTCACATTTCTAAGGTTATCCCTCAAGTTGCCTACGAATAAGGTCAAGTGGGGTGTATAAAGCAAGTCCCTTTAAAAAGAAAATCATCAAGTCCCTCATGGTTGCCTTTACGAATCAAGTCCCTTCAAAAAATGATGATAGTCCCTCCTATATGCTTATTACACCCCACAGTTGCCTTCATAAAAACAGATGTCCCTCTCATGTCCCTTACATCCAAGGTAATGACTACCTACTCCTTAATAGTAGGGATAGTCTTACCAAGGAAAGGATAAAGAATAAGAAAGACTTTAAACTTTAGGGTAGGTTCCTCTTATGTACTTGCTCACTTCAAAAACCTTTCAAACTTTCCACAATTTCAAACAAATTTTCAAACAAGTTTTTACACATCCGTACATGGATTATTATTAACTATTCTGAAAATTTTTTCTATTCACACACTACACTTTCAAAAAACAATTCAAAAGTGAGCTAAGTAACTAAGAGCCCATGGATAACCATGGATGTAAAGGGTGCTAACACCTTCCCTTTACATAACCTACCCCCCGGACCCAAAATATTCTCTTAAGGTCTTTCCTGTTCTTTTATACCCTTTCCTTTTGGATAAAATAAAAGTCGGTGGCGACTCTTGCTATCCGCAACATTACTTAAAGTCAGTTCTCCCACCGTGTTACAGAACTGGCGACTCTGCTGGGGAACTAATTTAAGAGGGGTACCCTTAGGAATTAAGATCACTTTAATATTGTTTGCCTTGTTTGCTTTACTTTACATTGTTGGGATGCTCTTATGTGTGGAAGGTCCTAACCCGGATCTAGTGTACCTTAGGTAAATGGCAATAGACCAAGGAAACTGTACGACGTATATCGATACGGTTGATCTGGTGGCCATAGTTAGTGCGACTTCTTGGTTGGTGCTTATGTTCCTTAAGTCAAGTTGAGGATAATATGAGGCTGCCATATGTTGTCAATGCACTAACTAACTTTTAGAACCCTAGTTAACTCATCTTGGCCTTTAGAAAGTAGTGAGGTAACCGACTTTGGTGCAGACTGAAGTTGGTTGACACTCGATACTACGCTCATTGAGATCTTAAACTTGGAGGGTTTTGGTTGGCAAATAAGTTGCCTACTGAACAACCACCCTTGTGAAGGATCAATGATATTGAGATCCCTTAGAACCTGGTTACTTTTATAGGACAGGATGAACCAACTAACTTCAGGGGAGGGTACTTACCTTTAAACCTCATGCAAGCCTCTAAGCCTAGGGTTGTTGGTGTGACTTGCTCGTGTGTGCCACATGTTTGTGATTGAACATAACATAATGACATCATCATACATCATAAGCATATCATTTTCCCTAACCATTTCAAGGACCAAGGGATTTATTTTTGTTCTTTGTTGCAGGTCATGGCTTCTGCTCGTAGAAACACCATCAGGATCAACTTTGTAGGGATACATCCCAAACTCAAAGAGTTGGTTTCCCAAGTGCCTGATCATTCCCAGTTCAACAAGAGACATGGTCACTTATTGGATCTAGTTACTTCAGGGTTCAGTGAAGACATGATGAGTGTGCTGTTTCAGTTCTTTGACCCTAAGCACCATTGCTTCACATTCCCCGACTATCAGCTGGTTCCAACCATGGAGGAGTTCTCTAAACTTCTGGGTATACCTGTTCTTGATCAAAGACCCTTCACAGGCTTAGAGAAGGAGCTTAAACCAGAAGTTATTGCTGCAACTCTACATCTGAAGAAGTTTGACATTGTTCTAGAGACGAGAAGTGGAGTCAAGGGTATTCTTGCCAAGGTGTTGATAGAGAAGGCTCAAATGTTCTTGAAGGCCATGAGCTATGATGCTTTTGAGGAGATCTTAGCCTTGCTGATATATGGCTTAGTGTTGTTCCCCAATCCAGATCAGTTCATAGATGTTCATGCCATCAACATTTTCCTGAGTCACAATCCAGTGCCTACATTGCTTGGAGACATCCTGCATTCTCTTCACACCCGTACTACAAGGGCAAGAGGAACTTTAATGTGCTGCATACCTTTACTTTCCAGGTGGTTTATTTCTCACCTTCCTCGCTCAGTAATGAAGAATGAGCAAGGATTCAGATGGTCCAAGAGGATCATGTCACTTTCTCACTCAGACATCCATTGGTGCTCCAGATCTATGGAGAATGTCACCATCATTGACCGTTGTGGGGAGTTTCCTAATGTGCCACTACTAGGCATAAGAGGAGGCATCACCTACAACCCCTCTCTAGCTTTACGGCAGTTTGGTTACGCCCGAAGCGATGGACCACATGACATGTTGATTCAGGGCATTGTGTTTGATTACGACAACGATCTTCAAGGTTACCGTCAGAGATTCATACGAGCTTGGGGAAAGGTAAACAGGATTGACAGCAAGACACTGGAGCCTAAGTACATTATTCCTATGGAGGCTTATCTCAGATGGGTACGATCTCGTGCTCAGACACTTATGATGCCATATCCTGTCGTCCTACCAGTTACCATGAAACCTGTTGCTGAAGGAGACAC
Organism: Lathyrus aphaca; assembly: GCA_963966055.1. NCBI lineage: Eukaryota > Viridiplantae > Streptophyta > Magnoliopsida > Fabales > Fabaceae > Lathyrus > Lathyrus aphaca. The sequence goes on from OZ014523.1 coordinate 502,051,211, forward strand.
ATCTTATACCATCCTTCACCCAGACATGCCTACTGATAAGGAAGACTTGCAGAGATCATGGAGCCAACTAAAGGAGCAAAGGGATACTTTCGAGGCTCATTACAAAGCAAGCCAAGCAAGAGTCCTAGAGCTAACAAAGCAACTTCATGAGGAACGAAGCCTCAATTCATACCTCAACATAAAGAGGAAACGTCCATGGGAGACTTAAAACCCCATCTTTTGTCCTTATTTTATTTCATTTCATTGATGTACGCCTAAAAGGCAAAACAAGTTATTACTAAAAAAAAAAAGTTTACTTTCGTGTTTGTTTAAGCAAATTTAAAACCTGCGGTCCTTGAAAACATTGCATATGCATTCATATATCATTTCATTGCATCACAGGTTTATAATTGTGCACAGGTTTCTCATCTTCTCGCTGTTTATTTCAGCAATGGCTCTTGAACAAACAGTTAGGGGTCTCCAGGCACAAAATGCACAATTCCAAGAGCTGATCCTGAACCTGATCAAGGGGCAGGACGAATTGAAGACACCACTGGCTAAGAAGAAGAGTCCTGAGGACAACAAGGATGGTCAGTTGGAAAAATTGCAAGCTGAGATAACAGAAATGAGGATCCAGATGAATGGCCAAATGGCTCTTATCCAGAGTTTGGCCCAGGGGCAAGAAGAGATGAGAAGCTTTGTCAATAAGCTTCGACATAATGGGGTTGGGAATCTAATCATCAGTCAACCTCCGTTGAAACAAGCCGATTTGGTTGAAAGGAAGATGAGGATAAAAGAAGGTAAGAGACAGGTTGCCACTGATTGTTCTTTAGTTGAAGAAAAAAGACCTGATAAGGTTAATCCACCTCAACACAAGGAATGCAGAAGGCAGTTTATCAAGTTCAGCACTCCAATGTCACAAGTTCTGCAATGCTTGTTGGAGATGAAACTAGTTTCCTTGAAAAATTCTCCTCAAAATCCTAAAACTTCCTCTCCTCGCTATAATCCCAAGGCAAGGTGTGAGTATCACTCCAACAGTCCTGGACATGATACTAACAACTGCTGGATGTTGAAGAATAAGATTCAAGACCTAATTGACGAAGGAATACTCGAGGTTACTCCAGAAGGTCAAGTTGAATTTTACTATCGTCCATCAAACACCGAAGCTGCAAGACAAGTAGCCCAAAGTAACAAAAAAGGAAGAATACCTATGCCTGTTGAGATATGGGGCACCTTGGGGCATCCAAGTGGTAAATTTGATTTCATGGTGAAGTATACTGCTCCTCAAAGTTCACAGATTGCAATTGAGGACATTCAGCCAACTGGATGGGACAACATTTGAGTTTTCATTTGTAATTTCTTTTATTTGTTCGAACACTTACTATTATGTTAAACTTTTGTCTTCTTTAATGCATTGCATATGTTTGTCTTGAATTAATCCATTCGTTCCACTATATTTTGAATTATGCTTCTTATTTCTATCTTGTGATATTTAACTCCTGATGAAGCTACAAGCCTGTAGAGGGAGGATGACGAAAACAATACCATAATCTTATGCAGTATGCTTTTGAACAGACTATGCTGACGATGTACAGGCATTGTTTCAATTCCTAAACAGTGGAGATATAAGGAAGTTAATCCCTAGTCAACCCTTTTGAGCTTATGAAGTAGGAGTTTTTATTCTCGCACAAATTAAAACCCTTATTCATAACCCGGGGCAGGGTAGTTACTCAGTTAACTCAAATATGCCAATTATCTGTGTTGTACACAACTAATGATGGTTCTCGGTAATCATTAAACCTGACAGTCAATATCCAGCAAAAGAACAATTCACTAAGTCAAAACCTATGAAGGAGGCTTAGTAAAACATTAAGACATCCCGCTGACTGTAACCTTGAAATAAGCAGTTCAGGCAAAAAGAAGGGGATAACAAAGTAAAAAAAAAAAAAAGGTCACTATGAATCCTCAACAAAGAAAGATGACTGAAGGTTCAAATAAACTTTTGGTTGCCAAACCATCACAAAATATCAATGTTACAATACCACACTTCTGTGGAATCTCAATGCATAAGTTAACTGAGTATAGGACTGGAGAACATCATGGAGAGTGGGTTGGGTACAAATAAATTTGAGCCTTTATCTTTTGTTTCTTAAACCATGAACCAGGCCACGTTATAACCCTTTAAAAGTCCTAACTGAAGCATGGTTAGTTCGAAAGCGTACTGTTACAAAAAGGTATCCTGACTCCTTTAGGGTTTGTTATAAAACTTGAGTTAATATCACAGTTTTCAAGAACAAAAAAATAAAAAAATAATAAACAGTTTTTCTAAAATAACTTGTTTCAAAACTTCAAGACAGACATAAGCATTGCATTTTTGAATATATTTGTTTGCATATACCTGAGTGTTTGACAGATGGAGAAACTTACAGGACGAATGTTCAATGAACCAAAGTCCTTCCGATAAACAAAGTTGCTTCCTGGAATCAAAGTCCATGTATACAAAGAGGCATAGTCATGACCTCCCAAATCAAGGGGGCAGGCCATGATATTTCCTAACTCATTTGGGGCAATCAGGACAAGATTCAACTATGTTTAAGCAGCCAGAGGCAGATCTCCTCATCTATCTGAAATGCCAAGGGCATAGTCACTGTTTCCCAGTCAAGAGGCATACCAAGTTACTGTTTAATACAGTTGGGGCAATTAGGTCCAGACTCAGCTGTGCTTAATATGCCAGGGGCATATGCTTATGGTGCATTCTGCTTGTTTCTCTTGAGATAGCTCATTACAGATACTTCCATTATGGGACAATTCATCCTCAACCAAGGGGCAATGCTTTCTCTTCAAATCTAACACCTGGAGCGTATATGGTCCATCACGATTTAAAGACACATTCTTCTCATTGTATTACCTTGATATTGGATTCTCAGCTAAAACCATGATGGAAATTAATTGTCTATGCCGGTAGTATCAGATGGTGGCAGTATCATGTCTTCAAGACTCAGCTATGAAGATTTCTGGGAAAGTATTCAAGAAAGTTATGGATTTCAGGAGCTCTAAATCCAATTGGTTATACACTCTCGAAGTTGAAACGATTCTGTTTTCAAGTTCAGCTTTACTTTTCCCTCTGAATCCAGATTTACTTTTATCCTAAGCGAAACGTCCATTGGTTATGTTTGAATGTATCATGCTTTTGAATATGATTGATGTTTACCAGAAATGCATGTATGTTTTTAATATGATTAATGTTTACCAGAAATGCATGAAAATGCAGTAATAATATTTACTAAGGACGAACGAGGGAAGGATCTCAACGAAGCTTCGCCGGTTCATCTTTACAAGACAATTACAAATCCCTCAGTAGGGCAAATCCATCTTCATAAAGTCTCATCTCCCCTGGAATTTATATCCATCTCTTTTATCCTCATACGGATATTCGGGAAATTACTTTCCAATAAGAGTACGACGAACGAAGACGGGATGTTATACTTATCCTACTATCAAACGAAGACGAAGGTTATATATACCCTACTATCCCCAGCAGACGGGAGGTTATATATACCTTGCCATCCCCAACAACGGGAGGTTATATCTATACCCTACTATCCCCAGCAGACGGGAGGTTATATATACCTTGCCATCCCCAACAACGGGAGGTTATATATACCTTGCCATCCCCAACAACGGGAGGTTATATCTATACCTTACTATCCCCAGCAGACAGAAGGTTATATATTCTTCAACAACAAATCGGGATTTATTTTCCCTGGCCAGCAGTTGTTATACGAAGATATCCAGACGCTTCCGGCAGTATCATATCATACATACATCATTTACATCATACCATAGCATACATATCCATAGACACATAGTACATTACCTAAGTGCATCATATTATACATGCATGCATAATGCATAAACTAATATTATTATACAGAATGCTACCTTGTTTCAGGTTAATTATCCAACAAACAAACTTATGATCTCCGGGACTGCTTTATCGTAACCTCAGGGTTACTTTATCCTCCTGATAAGCTTCTTATTTCTTCGGGACTGCTTTATCGTAATCTCAGGGTTACTTTATCCTCCTGATGAGCTTCTTATCACTTTGGGACTGCTTTATCGTAACCTCAGGGTTACTTTATCCTCCTGATAAGCTTCTTATTACTTTGGGACTGCTTTATTGTCACCTCAGGGTTACTTTATCCTCCTGATAACTTCTCATGACTTCAAGACTGCTTTAGAGCTATTGATGGCTCTATCCTCCTGAAATCATTATTTCAAGACTGCTTTAGAGCTACTGATTGCTCTATCCTCCTGAAATCATATTATTATTTCAAGACTGCTTTAGAGTTATCATTATTGATGGCTCTATCCTCCTGAAATCATTACTTCAAGACTGCTTTAGAGCTATTGATTGCTCTATCCTCCTGAAATCACATTATTATTTCAAGACTGCTTTAGAGTTATCATTATTGATGGCTCTATCCTCCTGAAATCATTACTTCAAGACTGCTTTAGAGCTATTGATTACTCTATCCTCCTGAGGTCATATTATTATTTCAAGACTGCTTTAGAGTTATCATTGCTCCATCCTCCTGAAATCATTACTTCAAGACTGCTTTAGAGTTATCATTATTGATGGCTCTATCCTCCTGAAATCCTATTATTACTTCAAGACTGCTTTAGGGTTATCATTATTGATTGCTCTATCCTCATGAAGACATGCTGTTACATCAGGATTACTCCAGTATCCTGAAAACATATCATCAATACCTCAGGACTCTCCAAATTCCTGACAGCTTTCATTATATCTCCATATTTTGGACTGCTTTATCTTCCAAGAACTTTCTACTAGTGGCATCTTTAAGCCCACTCAATCATATTCAACCAACCATCAATATCACTCTATGCACTGGTGAGTGCAAATTTTTGGGCTTTTGTGTTCAATCCCCTTCAACCTTCCAGGTCACGACTGGCAAATATACCAATCTAACCCCTCAGGTTTCAGAAAATTGAACAGGGGCAGCTGTTGCACCCCAAAATTTGCCCTCACAATACAAGACTTTGTGTTCTAAGAAGGTTCACAAGGTTCACAAGTTCTCCAACACTAGCATAACCTTTCATGAGGTTCATGAAGTCTACAAGTCACTTCTTGAAGGTTCACAAGGTTCACAAGCTTCTCAACATTTACAATACCTTTCATGAGGTTCATGAAGTCTACAAGTCACTTCTTGAAGGTTCACAAGGTTCACAAGATTCACAATGATTACAAAGTCCTCCTGAGGTTCATAAGGTCTACAAAAGCCACTTCATGAGATTCACATGGTTCACAAGCTTCACAATACCTCCCATGAGGTTCACAAGACACTTTATGAAGATTCACAAGGTTCACAAAGTTCACAATTGGTCAAAGAAGTTGACAATTCCCTCAGACAAGGTACCTCCTAAGCAGTGCATCCAAAACTAGGGTTTTGACTTTAATCAGGCTAAATGGACTTCCAATACCTCAAGTGAGTTTCATAACATCTTATATGTGTGTAAGAACCCCCATGACAAGTTTCAAGACTTTTCTCAAAAGTCTGCTCAATCAGATGATCAGATAAGTCAAAATCAGTCAATACAGTTAAAAAGTCAAACTGAGGTCAACTGTGGTCAAACCAAAGTCAAACTTCATGATTTTTTGCCAACATCAAGTATATGAAGTAAAATTCATCATTTGATCAAGGGTTGATCATGATTCATCAAGGAGATTCCAGATCATCAATAATCAGGAGTTTCTAAATTAGGGTTTCCTCAGTAAAAGTCAACTGAACTTTGACCAGCCATAACTTTCACATACTTCATCACCAAGTCTCCATCCAAAGCTCATTTTGAAGGAAATTGAATTCTCTACAACTTTTATGTTGAAAGTTAAGCTCAAAAATGCTTCATTTGAAAGATAGGAGCTAAGACATTATAGGTCATTTCAAAAGTCAACAAAAAGTCAACAACTTCAAAAGGGCATAACTTGAGATTGGTAAATGATATGGACCTGAAACCAATGGGGTTGTTTAGAGGACTCTTCAATCTTTCCAAAGAGTCCAAGAACACCCTCATACCTTTAAAATTGAGGGAGATGTGCCCTTGCAAAGTTGGGAAAATTTGTGATGGTCTATGATGAAAATGAGGGCCTAAAAGCAATTTTCTCCAAATGGGCTGGCCAAATTATGACCCAACCCATACAATAACATCATGCACGAAATTTCCATCATATTTTCATAATTTTTATTTATTTAATTAATTTATTATGATTTTTTATTCTTAAAATCATTTTTAAATTTAAATAAAATATTAAATGTGAAGATTTAATGGATTTATTGATTCTAGAAAGTCTTAATGGGTGATTGAAGTTGAGAGGGAAAGGAATCATATGATTTATACAAAAATAGTAAGCTTTCATGAGCAAATATTGAGATTTCATGGCATGATCTTTCTCAATCTTAAAATATCAATACTTCCACATAATCAATCAAAGTTTTTGACCTAATTGAGTCTCCTATATATACTAAACTCATTGCCATTGACCAAGGACGAATCCAGCAGCTTCAAAAGTAGGTTTTCAATTCAAAAATTGCAAGCAAAAACACCAATTCGGATTCCAAAATACAGGCACTTTCAAGACAATTTGAAGGTTGATTCTTCTTCATTGAACTTCATTGATCATGCTTGGATCATAAACAATATATGAAACATCCTCATTCGCATGAATCAAACCCGTGTTCATACCACATTTAAAATTTTTCGATTCCACGATTCTATTGGTTTTCAGTTGATTTTGATTGTTTAACTATGTTTGTTTCATTGTATTAAAGCTTCCTGGATGGTTAGATTGGAGTTTCACTGCCGAATCCATGAATCACCATGGTTAGGGTTTACCAACTGTGGGTTTGGGGATTCTATTATACAACCAATTTCAGACCAAATTAATGACTTATTTGGAACCTACGGCCTTCATATAGTTGATCTGGGCATTTAAAATAAATTTATTGTATGTATTTTTCATGATTTGAGATGCAGGAGTTCTAGCGACGGGAAAAATCCGTCACTATAGGCTATTGTGACGGACCAACTGTCACTAAAGGTTAAGAAGACGGGCAGAGGAAGAAGAAGGTCTTTGGCGCGTTTCTGAAATTCAAATATTACTTTATATTATATAGTTTTGTTTGTGGATGATATACAAACGTTGCAGGTGGCCCAGTGGTAGGAGGAACGCATATGTGATCTGATGGCATGAGTTCGAACCTTGCCTCCAGCAAGTTTTTTTTTATATTTTCCATTTAATATGCGTGTTTAATATATTATTATTAGTAGTTGTTTGGTCATCAGGAAGGCTCTCCCAGCCAGGCGGTAAGGCGCGCGTATGAATGATCAAAGGACCTGGGTTCAACACCACCCCAGGCCTTTTATTTTTCTCATTATTTTCCTGGTTCATTGGTTTAAGGCACAAAAGAGAATGGATTTCCTTCTTCTTGCAGCATATGCAGCGTGGCCTAGTGGTTGTCCTTCTCATCATTCAGGTAAAGGACCTGGGTTCAAATCCCAGGTCCTGATTTTGTTTTTTTTATTTTTATTTTCTTTTAATTTTCTTATATTTAGTCATTATCTTATTTTCATAAATAAATTCAAATAAATAAATTTTATTATTTTTCTACCTTATAATATATGTATAGTATGTTTTCTAGTTTCTAAATATTTATTTTAATTAGAAAAAAAGTAGTTTTCATTATTATAAATTTCAAAAATGTAAAATATATATGTATGTACTGTTTAAATAAATTATAATTATTAAATTAAACCTTAAATATTTTTCTAACAAAACCCTAATTTTCAAAACCCTAAAAATATTTTCTAAATGAATCTTAATTTTGTAAAAAATCTAATTTTATTTTTCTAAATGATTTCTATTTCCTAATTCTTAGTATAGATATTATGTATATATTTATTTAATGTTAATTTTGTAAATATAATCTATTATTAATAATATGTAAATATATTTTATATCCTATATCTATAATCCAAATTATTTTATTTTAACACATGTATAGAAACAATTAAACTTATAATAATTTAATCTTTTTATAATTATAAATAATTTGATAATTAGTACATAAATTAAAATGCTATAATTATTTAGTTGTTCATATTAAAACTTTTATTTATTATTTTAATGTCCTTATAATATTTTTATTAATTCAATTTATTTTGATTTCTATTATTATTAACCATATTATTACTAACTTTTGCTTATTATAATTTTTACTAATTTTATTTTTTTAATTACATTCTTACTAACCATATTATTATTATTTATATCTTATATTTTTTTATTATTATTTCTCTAACCATGTTTCTTTTTTTTCTAATTATTATTATTTCACTAAATTTAATTATTTATTTCTACTAACCTTTATTTTTTTTTAATTATTATTATCACTAACCCCTATTATTTATTTATTATTTATTGCTTATTTATTTATTATTTATTTTGCTATTTATTTTGCTTATTATTATAATTATGTTGTAATTGTTTCCTGGATGTAAAATTTGTAAATATTATTATTATTGCTATGGTTAGTAGTTAGGGAGTGCTAATATGTATTTTATTTAAAAATTAACTTAGATCACTTTAATAATCAAAGATAATTAAATTAACACTCACACACGTAAGTCGATTTTAATCGCCGTCTCACATTTCTAAGGTTATCCCTCAAGTTGCCTACGAATAAGGTCAAGTGGGGTGTATAAAGCAAGTCCCTTTAAAAAGAAAATCATCAAGTCCCTCATGGTTGCCTTTACGAATCAAGTCCCTTCAAAAAATGATGATAGTCCCTCCTATATGCTTATTACACCCCACAGTTGCCTTCATAAAAACAGATGTCCCTCTCATGTCCCTTACATCCAAGGTAATGACTACCTACTCCTTAATAGTAGGGATAGTCTTACCAAGGAAAGGATAAAGAATAAGAAAGACTTTAAACTTTAGGGTAGGTTCCTCTTATGTACTTGCTCACTTCAAAAACCTTTCAAACTTTCCACAATTTCAAACAAATTTTCAAACAAGTTTTTACACATCCGTACATGGATTATTATTAACTATTCTGAAAAAATTTTCTATTCACACACTACACTTTCAAAAAACAATTCAAAAGTGAGCTAAGTAACTAAGAGCCCATGGATAACCATGGATGTAAAGGGTGCTAACACCTTCCCTTTACATAACCTACCCCCCGGACCCAAAATATTCTCTTAAGGTCTTTCCTGTTCTTTTATACCCTTTCCTTTTGGATAAAATAAAAGTCGGTGGCGACTCTTGCTATCCGCAACATTACTTAAAGTCAGTTCTCCCACCGTGTTACAGTAGGGACATCGGGTAATAAGTGACATTCAATGTTTGTGTGCCCTTGAGTTCCACATATTTCACAATTCAGTGTAACTGTAGCTACGGTAGCTGCTGGGGGTGCTATCGCTAAACTTTTGATCTTTTGAGTAAGTGCGCCCACTTTAGTATTTACTTTGTTTATACCATTAACTTCGTACATCTCGCATTTAAGAGTTTGCTTCTCTACACCGACACGTTCACCTTCCCGTTGGAAACGGTTTTGAGCCATAGTCTCTATAAGTTCATAAGCTTCTGCATAAGGTTTATCCATTAGAGCACCGCCCGCGACAACACACATATTCATCTTTATATTTTAGACCAACCCATTGTAAAAGGTGATGATGATCAGCCATTCTTCAAGTCCATAGTGCAGACAAATCCTCAACATGTCCTTGTATCTCTTCCAAGCATCAAATAAGGATTCGTTGTCTTTTTGCTTAAATCTGTTTATTTGAGCTCTGAGTATAACTATCTTTCTTGGTGGGAAATATCTGGCTAAGAAAACTATATTTAATTCGTCCCATGTCGTCACTGAGTGCGATGGTAGAGACTGGAGCCAGGCTCTAGTTCTATATCTCAATGAGAACATAAATAGTCTTAATCTTATTGCTTCTTGACTGACACCATTCGCTTTTATTATGTTAGCATATTGCATAAATATCGATAAATGAAGGTTCGGGTTGTCCGCAACATTACCTGAGAATTGGTTTTATTGAACTGCTGATATTAGCGAAGGTTTCAATTCGAAATCGTTAAAGTTAATAGCTAGGACAACAATGTTGTTATGTGGTTCTTCCTGTGATGGAATTGCGAAATACTTTAGCGGTCGATTTCTCTGTCCTTCGGCCATGTTTAGTTCTGGTTCCGATTTGGTTTCCAAATCTGAGTAAGGAATTATTGGTTCTAGAAGATTGTAATTAATACAGTATTTTTGAATTTTGTGTCTTAAATTAGCAAAACGCTCGATTTCATCGACCGATAATTCTAAATATTCGCCTTGAGAGCGAGTGTTTGATGTAACACCCCATTTCTACCCGACTTTATAAATTAAAATCAGAGTTATAAAATTTCATCAACAAACATGGGATATCACATTTTCCAACTTTTAAAATCAAATAAAAACTTTAATAATATAATAACTTCGAAAAACAACGCAGCAGATCAACATGTTTCAACTCTTAACAACTTCAAATAAATCAATCATCATAATAATCTCAACTTGGTTCTTCAACATAAAACAACTTAAAACTAGTTCATAAACTTAAACAAAATCATAAAGGCAAAACAAGCGTTTACCCCCCCCCCCCCGAAGCTACTAAGTACTTGACTCTTTGTTACCTGCACATCACCAACAGAGGGAAACATTCAAACAGAAGGGGTTAGATATCGAATAACATAAATAGGATACGATAATTAATATGCAAACGAGATAATCATATAATCACACCACTTCACACAACAAGCAACTTCAACATACATCTTACATCCAACAAACAACAAAGACATTATGCAACTCGATGCGACTCAACTTATATGCATATGGTACCATTTAGAGTAAACTCCCGACTTGAAACATTGCCAGGTTATCGAGGCATTATCAACTTATTTTCCAATCCAGACCAACTTGAATCGAGCATACACTCAAACTTAAAATATGCACATGTATGCAACTATGAATGACATACAACAATAACAATATAATCATCAACTTATCAACATAACGACTTGAACAACTCAGCAAAATGAATCAACATTGGTCATAGGACCTACATCATATTAATCTTCCCAAAAAAATCGAGACAACACAGGTTATAACAACTTTAACACCACTTCAACGTGAAAATGACAATTTACGACTCAATCGACTAAATTACTAAATTAATTATTTTAAACTCTTAAATCTATTCTAATCGACTTATTTTATATTTACTTTAAGTCTAAGATCAATTCAACTTGAAACGAATGCGAAAATAGGTCGAATCGCCAAAAACTGCATTTTTCCACACCTGTCCCGCTCATACGCGTATGGCCTCCTTCATACGCGTATGGCCCTAAAGTGATACGCGTATGGCCGGTGTAATAGGGACTGTTACGCGTATGGCCTTGTCTGTTACGCGTAACACCAGACCTGTTACGCAAATGACCAGAATGCCAAAAACTCCAACTTTTCTGCAATTTCTCCAAATGTTCACCCTTATGTTCAATCCTAAAGGGTTTCTACATCGATTTTACTCTAAAAAATCTTCTACATCTATTCATCTATCAATTCCTACGTTTGATTTTACGAACCTAACTTCATCTACACGAATTCTGCAACCATAATCCATCAGCAACACAGACAACAGAAAAATATATCAACATACATATTAACAACACAACAAGAACAACATGTCTTTCATCTCATATCAGCACGAAATCGACCATAACATTCATACAAATCACAACAACAAATTACACGAAAATCCCAACCTACATACAATCATCTAGTCCCGGTTATGAAATTTGAACCCCATTTTACCTTGGATTGAAGGCAACTCGAATTCACCGCAAAAATCCCCGCAAAAATCTTTGACCTAGCCTCTCTTGATCTCCCTCTAAGGTTGTTCCTCTTACAAAATTCTGATTAGTCTAATTAGGTTTTTCAGCTTGTTTTTACTAAACTCCCACTAATCCACCTAATTACTATGGGCCTAATTAGCACCCCAACATTACTATTCTCATACAACATAACCAAGCCCAACTTAATATTATCTCTATAATTATTATTATTCGACTTAATCAATTAAATCTGACTTAATCAACTTATGCAACCCAAACACAACTTAACCTGCAACATAAAAATCAAATTAAACGGCTCTAACGACTTAACGACAAGGACGACAAAATAACACGTAACAACTTATAATTGGGAAAATACGCAATAATATTTAATTAAATTAATTAATTAAATACAGGCGTTACAACTCTCCCCCACCTAGAACATTTTTGTCCTCGAAAATCTTACCTCGCTTAAACAACTCAGGATATGATTCTTGCATCTTGCTTTCTAACTCCCAAGTTAAACTTTCTCTGGCAGCGCCCAACCAAACAACTTTCACTAAAGCAATCTCTTTGCCTCTTAAAGTCTTCATTTCACGACTCTCAATTCATACTGGCATAGTCTCCACAGTGAGATTATCCCGTACTTGCACCTCATCCATACTAATCACATGAGAAGGATCTGAAATATACTTCCGGAGTTACGACACATGGAACACATCATGAAAATTCGATAAGTTCGGCAGTAAAGCCACTCTATAAGCAACATTTCCAACTCTATCTGAAATTTGATACGGACCAATAAAACAAGGAGTAAGCTTCTTAGATTTCAACGCTCGCCCAACACCCGTCACAGGCGTAACTCTTAAATATACATGATCACCAACTTGAAATTCTAAATCTTTCCTTCGCTTATCATGATAACTTTTCTGCCGACTTTGAGAAGCCTTCATCTTCTCTCGATTCAACTTCACTTTCTCGGTAGTCTCTCGAACTATCTCAGGTCCAAGAACTACACTCTCCCCAGATTCATACCAACACATCGGGGTCCTATATGTCCGACCATACAATGCCTTGAAAAGTGCCACTCCAATACTAGAATGATAACTATTATTATACATGAACTCGATCAATGGAAGATAAGTATCCCACGAACCTCCATGCTCAAGAATACAAGCTCTCAACAAATCCTCCAATGACTAAATCGTCCTCTCCGTTTGACCATTTGTCTGAGGATGATACGCTGAACTTAGTCTCAACTTAGAACCCAATGCTTCTTGTAAACTCTTCCAAAATTCAGACGTAAATCTCGGATCTATATCCGACACAATACACAAAGGAACACCATGCAACTTTACAATCACTCTAACATAAATCTCAGCCAACTTCGATACTGGAAAACTGATGTTAATAAGGATAAAATGAATCGACTTAGTAAGCTTATCAACAATCACCCAAATCGAATCATGTCCTCTTAGAGTATTAGGTAATCCCGTTACAAAGTCCATAGAAATGCTATCCTATTTCCATTCTGGAATTTCCAACGGTTGTATCATACCAGCAGGCTTTTGATGTTCAACTTTCGACTTCTGACAAATCAAACAAGCATACACAAAACGCGCTACGTCATTCTTCATCCCAGGCCACCAAAACAATTTCTTCAAATCCTGATACATCTTAGTCGCTCCTGGATGAATACTCAAATTACTTCTATGACTTTCCTCATTTATCATCTTCTTCATATCTTCATTATCGGGAATGAAAATCCGATCATGAAACCTCAAAACACCATGCACATCCAACTTAAAACCATTCTTTTCCAATTCACGACAATCAATCATGGTATCCACCAGTTTCACGTCCAACTTTTGAGCTTCTCTGATGTTGTTCAGAAAATCATTATTAATCTTCAGCATACCCAACATAACACTCTTCGGCGTCACTTCACAGACTAAAATTCATTCTCGAAATTGCTCAATCAACTTTAACAACTTAACCATCATTGTCGACATATGCAACGTCTTCCGACTTAAAGCATCAGCTACAACATTAGCTTTACCCGGATGGTAATTTAAACCAAAATCATAGTCTTTCAATAATTCCAACCATCTCCGTTGCCTTATATTCAACTCTTTCTGATCAAACAGATACTTCAAACTTTTATGATCACTAAACACTTCCAATCTAGAACCATAACGATAATGCCTCTAGATCTTTAATACAAAAACAACTGCAACAAGTTCCAGATCGTGCGTAGGATAGTTCTTCCCATGAACCCTCAATTGTCTCGATGCATAAGTAATCACTTTACCATTCTACATAAGAACACCTCCTAAACCCATCAACGAAGCATCAAAATACACAACAAACGGTTCTTCTGAATTCGGTAGAGTCAACACTGGAGCCAATGTCAATCTCTTCTTCAACTCTGCAAAACTCTCTTCACACTGGACATCCCACACAAACGCTTTACTCTTACAAGTCATCCGAGTCAACGGAAGTGCTAACTTAGTAAATCCTTCAATAAATCTTCGGTAATAACCAGCCAATCCCAAGAAACTTCTAATATCAATAGACGACTTTGGAGTTTCACACTGCAACACAACATTTATCTTAGAAGGATCTACAACAATACCACTACCTGAAATCACATGACCAAGAAAACTGACTTCCTTCAACCAAAATTCACACTTAGATAACTTCGTATACAACTTCTTCTCCTTCAAAACATGCAATACTGTTCTCAAATGTTCTGCATGTTCTTCTTCTGTCTTGGAATAAACCAAAATATCATCGCTAAATACAACCACGAAACGAACCAAATACGTATGAAAAATATGATTCATGTACTCCATGAATACTCCTGGTGCATTAGTCACACCTAAAGGCATCACCGAATACTTGTAATGTACATACCGAGTTCTGAATGTCGTCTTCTGAATATCCTCATCTTTCTCCTTAATCTGATGATAGCCCGATCTCAAATCGATCTTGCTAAACACACGAGCACCTACCAACTGATCCATCAAATCATCTTTTCGGGGTAATGGGTACTTGTTCTTAATCGTCACTTTATTCAACCGTCTATAGTCCATACAAAGCCTTATACTTCCATCTTTCTTCTTAATTAACAATATTGGAGCTCCCCGCGGTGATACACTTGGTCTCACAAACTTTTTCTCAAGTAACTCTTCCAACTGCTTCTTTAATTCAGCCAGCTCAGATGCAGGCATCCTATACGGTGCCATAGTCACATGTCTAGTACCAAGTACAAGATTAATCGCAAACTCAACTTCTCTTTCAGGAGGCACATCGGGAATTTCATTAGGAAACACCTCAGGAAATTCACTCACTACTTGAAACTCTTCAATCTTAGATTTACTTTCTACGGACAACGACGCCATCAACGTAAACATTTTAGCTTCCTCGTTCCTTAACTTCTGCAGTTCTCTAAATGACAATAATTCAACTTCTGGAGTAGAAAACCTCACTGACTTACGAAAACAATTAATATGAACATAGTTATACTCTAACCAGTTCATACCTAGGATCACATCCATCCCAGTCAACGAAAAACACACCAAATCAACATATAAGTCTCTATCAAAGATAGACAACAAACAACTCAAACAAACTAGAGAAGTAGTCATCGATCCCTTAGTCGGAATCTCTACGACCATTTTCCCATTCATCTCAGACAACTTAAGACCCAACCTTTTAACACAATCAACAAAAATAAAACAATGGGTAGCACCCGTGTCAATAATAATGATTAAAGGAATACTATTAATGAAACACGTACCTATGACGAGCCTGTCCTCATTAGTTGCCTGAGTCCCAGCTAAAGCGAACATTTTCCCTCCAGAATTTGCTTTCTTCGGCTTTTGGCACTGGCCACCAATATGCCCTTCTTCGCCACAGTTAAAACATATCATTTCTTTATGCGGACAATCAGATATCACATTCCCAATTTTTCCACAACGGAAACAACACTTCACCTCAGCAGTGCACACATTACTCTTGTGTCCTGGTTGCCCACACTTAAAAAAAACAATACCAGCAGGAGCATCTCCCCCACTAGTTCTCTGACCTGGAGCAACTTTCTTCTTACCCTTACCAACTGGAGCATCATAAGGCTTGCCACAGTTCTGTTAATTCTTACCTCTCCGGTCAATAATAATCTTGTAATGAGCATTGTTATCTTCCTCAAAGATTCTGCAACTATCCACCAGATCAACAAAAACACGAATCTTTTGATACCCTACAACCTTCTTAATCTCGGAGCGCAACCCATTCTCAAACTTGATGCACTTCGAAAACTCAGCAGCCGCTGCATCATGGTGAGTATAAAACTTTGGCAACTCCATGAACTTCTCAGCATAGTCCGTTACCGACATACTTCCCTGCTTCAGCGCAAAGAATTCAATCTATTTCTTACCACGCATATCTTCAGGGTAATACTTCCTCATAACCTCCCTACGGAAAACGGCCCAAGTGATCTCTTCACCTGCAACTTCCAATCTTTCTCTAGTCTCCAACCACCATCATCAGCTTCAATTGCCAACATATGAGTCCCATAACGAACCTTCTATGCTGGAGTGAAATCCATCACGCGGAAAATCCCCTCAATTTATTTCAACCAAACCAATGCAGCATTAGGGTCATACTTGACCTTGAAGGTATGCCGCTTCTCCCTCTAGAAAGTCGCAAAGGTACGAGACTCATCATTCCCGCCAGCATTCTGCAAGTTCTGCACAGTCTGAGCCATTGCTTGCATTGCAGCAGCCATCACAACATCATTTCTTCCAGCCATCTCAACTTAACACTACAACACAACAAAAGTTAGAACCACTTACAATACTCGAATGCTAGACAACTACAACTCGACACTTGGTCAGACATACCGACCTGCTCTGATACCACTAATGTAACACCCCATTTTTACCCGACTTTATAAATTAAAATCAGAGTTATAAAATTTCATCAACAAACATGGGATATGACATTTTCCAACTTTTAAAATCAAATAACAGCTTTAATAATATAATAACTTCGAAAAACAATGCAGCGGATGAACATGTTTCAACTCTTAACAACTTCAAATAAATCAATCATCATAATAATATCAACTTGGTTCTTCAACATAAAACAACTTAAAACTAGTTCATAAACTTAAACAAAATCATAAAGGCAAAACAAGCGTTTATCCCCCCCCGAAGTGATGCGTATCAGAGCGACAAATACCAACTCGAAGCTACTAAGTATTGGACTCTTCGTTACCTACACATTACCAACAAAGAGCAACATTCAAATAGAAGGGGTGAGATATCGAATAACATAAACAGGATACGATAATCAATATGCAAACGAGATAATCATATAATCACTCCACTTCACACAACAAGAAACTTCAACATACATCTTACATCCAACAAATAACAAAGACATTATGCAACTCAATGCGACTCAATTTATATGCATGTGGTACCATTTGGAGTAAACTCCCAACTTGAAACATTGTCAGGTTATCGAGGCATTATCAACTTATTTGCCAATCCAGGCCAACTTGAATCGAGGATACGCTCCAACTTGAAATATGCACATGTATGCAAATATGAATGGCATACAACAACAACAACAATATAATCATCAACTTATCAACAGAACGACTTGAACAACTCAGCAACATGAATCAACATTGGTCATAGGACCTACATCATATTAATTTTCCCAAAAAAAATCGGGACAACACAACTTATAACAACTTTAACACCACTTCAACGTGAAAACGACAATTTATGACTCAATCAACTAATAACTAAATTAATTATTTTAAACTCTTAAATTTATTCTAATCGACTTATTTTATATTCACTTTAAGTCTAAGATCAATTCAACTTGAAACGGATGCGAAACTAGGTCGAATCGCCAAAAACCGCATTTTTCCACACCTGTCCTGCTCATACGCGTATGGCCTCCTTCATACGCGTATGACCCTAAAGTGATACACGTATGTCCTGTGTAATAGGGATTGTTACGTGTATGGCCTTGTTTGTTACGCATAACACTAGATCTGTTACGCAAATGACCAGAATGCCTAAAACTCCAACTTTTATGTGATTTCTCCAAATGTTCACCATTCTGTTCAATCCTAAAGGGTTTCTACATCGATTTTACTCTAAAAAACTTCTACATCTATTCATCTATCAATTCCTATGTTTTATTTTACGGACCTAACTTCATCTACACGAATTCTGCAACCACAATCCATCAACAACACAAACAACAAAAAAATATATCAACATACATATAAACAATACAACAAGAAAAACATGTCTTTCTTCTCATATCAGCATGAAATCGACCACAACATTCATACAAATCACAGCAACGAAATTACACGAAAATCCCAACCTACATACGATCATCTAGTCCCGGTTATGAAATTCGAACCCCACCCTTACCTTGGATTGAAGGCAACTCGAATTCACCGCAAAATCCCCGCAAAAATCTTTGACCTAGCCTCTCTTGATCTCCCTCTAAGGTTGTTCCTCTTACAAAATTCTGATTAGTCTAATTAGGTTTTTCAGCTTGTTTTTACTAAACTCCCACTAATCCACTTAATTACTATGGACCTAATTAACACCCCCAATATTACTATTCTCATACAACATAACCAATCCCAACTTAATATTATCTCTATAATTATTATTATTATTCGACTTAATCAATTAAATCCGACCTAATCAACTTAAGCGACCCAAACACAACTTAACCCGCAACATAAAAATCAACTTAAACGGCTCTAACGACTTAACGACAAGGACGACAAAACAACACGTAACAACTTATAATTGGGAAAATACGCAATAATATTTAATTAAATTAGTTAATTAAATACGGGTGTTACAACTCTCCCCCACTTAGAACATTTTTGTCCTCGGAAATCTTACCTCGCTCAAACAACTCAGGATATGATTCTTGCATCTTACTTTCTAACTCCCAAGTTAAACTTTCTCCGGCAGCGCCTGTAACGCCCCGAAAATCTAAATTTAATTATTTAATCATTTATTTAATTAATTTAGAAAATTGGAGAGTTTGAGTTATTTTGAGAATTTTGGAGAAAATGAGTATTTATATATAATAAGGATAAATAGTGTTTTATTATGTTATTTTATTATTATTATTAAAAATATATTAAAAAAAGGGTAAGGTGGTCCTTTTGTGAAATTATGAGGGTAAGATGGGAAAAGGCTAAATTGGGATAATATATCCAAAGAAGAGAATACAATCAGTTTTCTCACTTTTTTGTTTTCTATCGTGTTTGGAGAAGTGCTCTGAAGAAAGGAGAAGCTCAGAGTCAGGAGGCTGTGGAGAACCCCAGAGAAGAGTGTACAACGGCAAAATTCTCTAAGGTATGGGGAGTTTTCATAATCTATGATAAATGTATAGGAATTGGAATATGAATGGATTAGGATGGTATGAGTTTTAGGGGTTTTTGGGGTTTTGAGTTATGTTGAGTTTTATGAGAAATCTTGATGAATTAGAGTGATTGGAATGAGTTGTAATCGTATATTTGTTTGTATAATTGTTGTCTTGATGTTGTTGAGGTTTAATTGATGTTTTTGAATGGTTTTTGAGTGTTATGATGTGAGACCCGTAATGGGGTTTGGGGATTTTTGGAATTGGAACAGTCTGCAATTGTGTAGCAGAGGACTGCTGGAAAACAGGCGTTAACCGGTTAACGCTTTGGTTAACCGGTTAACCATTGAAAACTTTGAATATTTTTCTGAAATTACGCAGGCGTTAACCGGTTAACCGGTTAACACTGTTGGAATGACAAATTTTAATTCTTTGAAAATTCATATCTTTTAAACCGTAAGTCCGATTCGCATTCCGTTTGAAGCGTCAGAAAGAGCACAAATTGAACTTTATTTTGATGAATAGAAACGAGAGAAATGCAATAGTTTTTGATAAACGAATTTGTGAAATAAACTTATAATTACCTTATAAATTACCGGGTACGGGTTAATTCTTGATGTGTCAGAGTGGTTAGAAAACCAGTGTTCAGGGTGTAATGTTATGATGATATATATGAATATTTGATGGTTGTTTTGCTGATTGAAATGAATGATGCGAATTGTTTTGATGAATTTTTCGATGTAGCGCATCATTGCATTTCATAACATTCACGATGGGGCTTCGGCCTATTTATTTACTTCAATCCCATTGTGTGGATTGAAGTGTCTCGATGATTTACGATGTGCTCCTTTGTGGAGGGTTGATGGTCATGTATCCATCTCACGATGAAAATAGTACCACATGCATATTGCATATCAGGATGTTAGAATTGCATATTTTGGATGAATTTCATGATTGTGTTGGTGTTGTTTGATTTCATGGACGTGTTGTGGTTGTTGCTGAATTTTATAGATGATGATGTCTTGATATGTATACTAATTTATTTATGATTCTATATTCTGATACGTTTATGATATATTATGATTACTCACCCTACCTGCTTGGAAATGTTGCCTCCTTCGTGGGTAACTTGCAGATGTTGAAGAATAGTCCTGCAGTGCAATAGGAGTAATTCTTGAGTCTTGGAGCATGCTTTAGTGTTCCTTAAGAGTGGTTCTGGTTTATGTGTCCTGCTCTGTGTCATGTAACACTGGGATGAGTTTCTTTTGTTAAACTGTTTTCAGTATGTTGTTATCTGGATAATGTTTTCCATTTTATGATGTCAAATTCAGGATGGTGAAAAATGATTTTTATGAAGTTTTGAATTATGAAGTTAAATTCCGCTGTGAAATGATTTATGGTATTTTGATGTTGATTAACCCGTGTTACGGGACAGGACACTGTTTGTGTTTATTTACGATGAACATGTGATGCCCTTTTAGATGATTACTCTGATATTATTTAAATATTATGTTTTGGGTAGAAGGGTGTTACAGCGCCCAACCATACAACTTTCACTAAAGCAATATCTTTGCCTCTTAAAGTCTTCATTTCACGACTCTCAATTTGTACCGGCATAGTCTCCATAGTGAGATTGTAACGCCCCGAATTATATTTTATTATTTAAGTGAATTATAATGTGGTTGTGTGAAAGAATAGTATGTGGTTGATTTTACTATTAATTTGAAGGATTACTTTATGAAGAATAATGTCGTTGTTACTAATAAATTAAATAATAAGAATAATAAGAGGTGGAGGGGCAAGGTGGTCAATTAATAAAATTGGTGAGGGTAAATGAGGAAGTTAATAGGTTGGGTCTTGAGGGTTAAGTGGGAATAAGGAATAAAAAGAGAGGGGGGGATCGTGAAAAAGAGAGAACGAGAGAACGATCGATAGAAGTTGAGAGAAGAGAAAGGTGAAGGCAAGAACGTGAAAGAGAAACCGCGAAGAAGGAAGATTTCTCGTCAATTACAAGGTAAGGGTGAGATCTCTTCGTCTTTAAGGGTTTTATAATGGGGTTTGGGTAGGTTGTTGTGTAGAGATTGGAGAATGAGATGATAACCTTATGTGATGAATTGAAATAGATAGAATGAAGAATTAGTGTGATCGAAATAATTATGTGTTGTTATAAGAATGTTAATTGAAAATTTTGATGCATTGTTGCTGTTAAAAGGACTGATTTTGGAGTTTTTGAGACATAAAATCGTAGCAGGAAATCAAAGGAATAAAATTGGGGAAAGTTGTAGCCTGACACGGGCCGTGTTGCGTGACACGGGCGGGCGTGTCAGCTCTCTATGGGGGAAAAGGGAAATTTTAGTTATAGTGGACCTGACACGGGCCGTGTCAGGTGACACGGGCGGCCGTGTCAGACCACTGAGGATGGTTTTTGAGTGAGGTTTTAGGGACCCTGGGCGTGTGTCTGTGACACGGGTCGTGTCCCATGACACGGGAGCCCGTGTCAGCCCTCTGTAATTATTAGTTGAGGTTATTGATAGGGAAGTTGTACGTATAATGAATAAGATCGGTAGTATACTTTAAGCTAAACATAAGGATTATAGTAATAACTTAGTATTGATATGATGAGATATTTGTATGTAGAGGTATAATTGTTAATAACTTGTGTTTATATATGGTATGTTGTCGTTGCCTATGATGGATAAAAAGTTGATTGATGTTATTATAGGCTAAGGTATGCATGATTCTGATAATAACTGATGATGTTGTGAAGTGAAATGTGGTGTAGTGATATATGTATGTCATTAGCGTTGATTGACATGTTGCATAATGTTTAACATACTACGGTGGAGTATTTCGTTGATGTGATGTTGGTGCGGTCATGAAATAGGGATCGTATATGGTCATGAAATAGGGACCGAGGGTGTGACCATGAAATAGGGGTCATACTGGATCATGAAAGAGGGGTCGAGAGTTCCGACGGGAACTGGATCTTGAAATAGAGATCGAAGTCGGTACCACATGCATATATTCGAGATGTGTTGCATAATGTGTGTTATTGTGAAGATGTGGTTGATGATTATACATTGGATGGTTATGTATATGATAAGTGATATTGTTATTAATAGATGATGATTTTTTGTTTAATACTTCTCATTCCCTATTATATTATCCTTTGCGATGTTAGTTATCTCACCCCTTCTGTTTAATGTTACCCTTCGTGGGTAATGTGCAGGTGAGCCAGATGAGTTGAGTGGTGGTCAGTGAAGTCGGTGTGCTTCATGTCTTAGGATGTCAGCTCTGATACGTCGCTTTGGGTGTCGGGACGACGTTCCATTTAGTTGCTTTATTTTATGAAACATTTTGAAAGAGAATACTTTATGTTATTTTGAATTCCGTTGCAAGTTTAATAATTTTGTTTAAAGACGTATCATTGAGTTTATATTGAAGTTAGTTGAAATGTGACACTCGAATATTTTATTAAAACTTTTACTCTGATTTTATAATTATTATCGTGAGTGTATTTTGGGTGTTATAGAGATTATCCCGTACTTGCACCTCATCCATACTAATCACATGAGAAGGATCTAAAATATACTTCCGGAGTTACGACACATGGAACACATCATGCAAATTCGACAAGTTCGGCAGTAAAGCCACTCTATAAGCAACATTTCCAACTCTACCCGAAATCTGATATGGCGAACACCATACTTCCATGGTGAACTCCATGTTGTGTGAGGCCTATGGTGAACTCCACGGAGCCATGGTGAACTCCATATCAGACTCTGGGCATAATTCACCCCTTTTTGTTGTTGCTCTCCTTTTTGCTCTGCTCTTTTTTACCTTCTTCCCATACTTACTGATAGGCACCTGGAAACATAAAAAAACACAAAGTAACATTAGAAAAACATAATTATTACTAAGACTCGATAAAACTTGACTAAAAATGCGCAAAGTGACTAAAAAAATACGATACAAAATAGAGTTATCAATAAGTGCTACAAATGGAGACTTGAATCTGATATAATACTGAAAGTAATGCGAAAAATTATACCGGCAAGCTTGAATTAAAATAAGAACAATAATAAAATAAATCCTAAGAGCAGAAAATAAAATAGAATAAAGTTGCATAAACACTCTAATGTTGAGTGTTTATGCTTTTCCAAGTGAAATATATGGCTCTTACAAATAGATTATGCTAAAAGAAAGAAGAAAAGTTGTTTGTTGTTTAAAGTCGAGTTTGCTCAAGCCTACGATTGTGTGGACTTGGGATTCTCTGAAGAGGTTTTGAAGGCTATGAATTTCAGTGATAATTATATTAGATGGATGAAAGGGACTGTTTTTAATAGTTATTTGTTGGTGTTGGTGAACGGGAGTACCACGAAGGATTTTCAAGCCTATATGGCCTTAAACAAGGTGATCCTTTGTCACCTTATTTATTCGTTCTAGTAGCGGAATGCTTGGCAATGTTGGTTAAGAGGGCTTGTAACAGAGGTATGTTGCAAGGATTTCATTTGGAAAATGATAATTTTGTTTCTTTACTTCAGTTTGCGGACGATACCATAATCGCTTGTGAAAATTCCTGGAGTAATTTATGGGGATTAAAAGCTGTCTTAAAGGCCTCTTGAATTAATTTTTGGTTTACAAGTGAATTGTTGGAAAAGTTGCATATTTGGTATTGGGGTCGATGAAGGCTTTTTTCTGGCAGCATCATAATTTCTCGCGTGCAAATCAGGCATGCTGCCTTTTAAGTTCCTTTGTCTATCCATCGATGGAAGTCACATGCATCTGTCGTTTTTTAAAGCTCCATCAAAGGTGGTAAAAAAGATTATGTTGATTCAACGAAAGTTCCTGTGGGGTGGATCACTAGAAAAATTTAATATGTCTTGGGTGAGTTGGTCGTCGATTTGTAAGCCCAAAGAAGCGGGCGATTTAGGTATCAAAGATGTTGATGCTTTTAATATTGCCTTGATTTCAAAGTGGCTTTGGAGGTTTACTCAAGAGCACGATGCACTTTGGTAAGCTAAGTATGGTAACTTGAGATCGAGAATTTTGTCAAAACGCGATTTCGTTGCAGCTGGAAGTGAGTCACTATGGTGAAAGGACATTATAAATATTGGAGATTCTAATCACCTTTATGGTTTCTTAAAGCAAGTGTCTTAGAAGTTAGGTGACGATGAAGTATTTTTGTTTTGGAACATTTCGTGGTTGGGTGCCTTATCCTTGAAATCCCTTTGCCCAAACTTTTTCTTTAGCTTCAATGTTCCATAAATTTATGAGCTTATGCACTACTTCATAATTAATAGAATGAATAGTAATAAATGGACCATTTTGAACATAATCCGATAAATCAAAATCAACAAATTCTAAAAAAAAAATTATTATTGCTTTCCATATGGTAAATCTTTCACCATCAAACAATGGATGTTTGATCATAAAAACTCTCTTGTTAAAAGTAGTATTTTAAGTCATCATACTTTACTCCTTAGACGATTAGTAATATAATAAAAGTTTGGCTCTGATGCCGCTTTCTGGCCAATTGACTCCAAACACAAAAGGGAGGGGTGGGGTGAATTGTGATTATCAAATATCCCAAAAAATAAGTTTATAATTTTTTTGATATTAAATAGATGACGGTGAAAATAGAGAAGAGAAAAGACATAAATAAGCAGCGAAGCAATGAAAGAACTAAGAGAGATAAATAAGCAGCGGAAAAATTAGCCACTTGGACAACTTCAGTTCCCAAGAGTTTCTACTAAATTCAACCTTGAGCTTTTTACATGGTCAATCCAAACAATCTTACAACGTACAAATAAAGCTTTTACATGGGCTCAACTCAAAAGCTAAGCCAAAGCTTTTCCCATGTTCAAATAAATAAGCTTACTAGAGCTTTTACATAGACTCAACTCAAAAATTAAACTAGATTTTCACATGTTCATATCAACCTTCACACAAGCTTTTGACAGGTTAAGCTTGAAACCTTCAAAAAATATTACAAAGATATTACAAGAGAAAACTCCCTTGAATAGATACTTTCAACAAACACCAGGACATCACAACTCTTCTAAGAAACTTTTCACTCTCTTGGCACTAAGGAAATTTTAGTGAAAATTAAATTTATAAAACAATGAAAGAAAAAAGATAAAATAAGGTTTCTATTTAGAAAAACCAATGTGTTTGAAATGAGAAGAATCCTCCTTCATATAGGAAAAATTTTGATCAAAAAAGAAACAATTCATATGCCATTTTAATGAGTTAATTGATTAAACATGTATATTAATTGATTAACCAAGCTAAATTAGGAAATATTATTTCCTACTTCACTTAATCAATTATCAACCCCCTTAATTGATTAAGAGGCGTTATATTTTGATTTAATAAAAAGATTTCTTAATGTATTATAGAATGCATTTTATTTTCCTAATTGATTAAACAAACTTCTAATCAGTTGAGCCCTTTCCCGAATTGAATATTAAGCAGATTTATCCAAATAGAATAGGTTCGAAAACACTTTTTGTGTGCGTGTGTGTGGATAGCCTTAGTACCTCAAGACTTAATCTTATTCTTTTTACAATTAAACTAATCAGAACTAGAACAAAACCTAAGTGCAAGACCATACGAGCTTTCACATTTTCACATCTACAACATCATAATTTCAAGACTTTAATATCAGATTGCATAGCTTCAATTTCATTTACTTGGTTTGAATTTCTCTATAAATTTCAATTAGAACTTGATCTAAAGAGGGGGATGGGTTGAATGGATCTTTCCCCTAAAACCACTTCCAAGAATAATTTTCTTAAAATCATAGTTTTCATAAAAAAGGGACAACGAAAATGAAATATGAAATGATGGGAATTATAGACAATCAATACAAATTCAATTTTTTATGAGATGTAAGAATCAAATCTCATTAATCAATAAACTAGTTTTGTATTGCAAGTTACAAACAGAGGTAATCACCAGGAGGTTGAATCAAATGACTTAATCTATTCCAAACCTACACTTATACAACAACATGCTATAAGCATATAAAACCTAAAAGCACATGATTTTACGAAAGTGATACAAAGTTAATCATACGAAAGTGATACAAAGTTAATCATACAAACTATATAGAAAAATAAAGAGAGGGATAAAGAATATTTTACTAGTGTTTATACTCTTTTAGTGTTTGGGTGATTGTCATCGTTTTGCCTACATGCACTTTGTTCAAGTTGAATTTGAGCGGTGTTTGAAATTGAGCATTAAAAGTGAGTAAAAACATCGTTTTGATTCAAGTTAATAGCAAAGGGACTAATCCAAGTCGAATGAGAAAATTATTTAAATCAAAAACTTAAAAATCATATTTTAGATATTTAGTTCAAGTAATTGATTTGAGTCATATAATTTTATGATTAGACTCACACAGATAGAACCCAAAACCATAATTTAAGTTGAATTAATGATTTAAATAATCCTTTAGTGTTATTCAAATCAAGCCTAGTCCTGATTCAAATTAGGGAAATTTATTATTTGAATTACACATGCAAAAACAAAACATGATTTTCACATTCATTAATGATTTGTGTTGCGAATCTTGTTGTGAATTACAACAAAAATCAATATCAATTTGTGGGGCAAAGAATAGTAGCAACCCAAATAATTGGTCTACACCAATAATAATTCGTACACAAGTAATACAACAAAATAATGCAAGAAATAAAAAGAAAGTTTGTTTACCCAGTTCGATCAAACGATCTACTCTAGGGGAGAGAGCGTTCTCCATTTCACTATACTCAGAAAGTTGTTACAAGAGATTATAGATGAGTTACAAGAAAATAGCTTTCGCCTTCAGGTTCCCAAGAACAACCCTAAACGCGCCCAAGAGCAACCCTATTTTCTACCCAAGTGTTTCCCAACCTCTCAAACTCTCAATATATGAATCACTCAAACCCAAGGTGTAATCCAAGGTTTTCTTTGTGCTGAAACCTAATACCTTTAAACCCCTGTTCTCTCTTGTTGGTGTAAACCCTAAAATTGTCACACACCAAACATAAAAGAGATACATATTTATAATATAAAATACCCAATAAACAAAGCCCAAAATCTGGATCCATGGACCGAACCGGAAAAAAAGCCCGAAAATTGAAAATATTATTCACCATATGAATAATACTATTCATCCGCTTGATTTTTTTGTTTCCTTTTTTTCCGTTTGACTTTCTAAAACTTTCGATTTTCGCGGTAAATGCAATTTCCAAAATATGTTTTCTTTATCTTCATCAACAAAGGTTTTAAGGCACATTTACAACAATTTCCACCTTGAATTTAAATCGTGTTGATTCCGATTTAACAATCAACAAAATTGATGCTCTATACCAAGTTGAAACTCTAATCAATAACCTTGATCAAATTCAAGCAACCCTTGAATCTTGATCTCGTCACTTGCATCCACTTGTTTCTAGTTACCTTTTTCTGTCTAGGTAATTTAACAAGCCTACAAGTATGATTTTTCAACCACCCTTGACTCCTCTTGTTTTCAAATGTATCCCTGAAGGTTTTTTTCTTTTATTTTGTAGTTCTTCAACCACATTAAAAACATAATATCCAAGACTAGCGTAATCGTCCCTTTGAGATGTTATAATAACCCTCCTTACCTTATCATGAGTCAAATGATAATTAGAGATCTCTGTAATTGGTCCCTCACTACTGCTAGCATCCATAGTAGGAAACTCCACCTCAAACTGAGTTTTCGCCATTATAATTCCTACCGGTTTTCTCCCTTGTTTTTCACTATTCTTCTTTTGAAGATATTCTCTACCAACCAAGTAACCTGTTTTAACCTCAGCTCTTCCCCAAAAACTCAATAACAACTCAGCGGTAACATGCATTTTTATCCCTTGATTTCTGCAAAATTCATTATACTCCTCTAAAACTTTCTCAAGGCATTCATAATGCCTTAAACTCAAATCTCATAGCTCTTCCTTGTCATGAAAGCATACACTAGTTACCGATGAATGAATAACAACATTTGAACCTTTTAAAATATATAGACCACATATTTTAGACCCTTTAGCAAAAATCAATTCATCACACAAAATATTCAACACTCTACATTCAACTCTAGTACAATAGCCTAGATCATCAAACAAACTTATAGATAACAAATTTTGCTTGAGTTCTGGAACATACCTCACATGATGAATAAGAAGTTCACGGTCATTAAACATTTTAAATATGACTGTACCGATACCATGAACCTTGTATGTCTTATTATTACCAAGATGAAGTACTCCACCTTGCACCATCTTTAAAATTTCAAAGTATTCTATTCTTGGACACATGTGATAATAGCAAACTGAGTCAATGACCCAACTATCTCCAGTTTCCAAACTCGATACAATTAGTGCTTCGGCATACTCATAACTTTCCTCACCCAAGGCAACTACAGCTTCAACAGAATCTTCATTGACCTTTCTTTCAGGACATTCCCTTTTAAAGTAACCAATTTTATGACAGTTAAAACATTTTACCTTTGACTTGTCATACCTCTTTGATTTGGACATCCCTTTACACTCACCTCCTCCTCTTGACACATTTAAGCCTTCACCACTATCTTCAATATTCAAATCTCTCGACTTTGAAAATTCTTTGGATTTCACCTTCGTCTGGACTTCATCCAAAGTATTGGTGCCTTCCTTGCCATAAATAAGGGCATCCTTAAAGTGCTCAAAGGATTTGAGTAATGAACTCAACAGGAGAAAATCCTTATCCTCATCATCAATCTTCACGTCAATATTCTCAAGATCATCGATAATCTTGTGAAATTTTGTAAGTTTCTCAACTATGAATTTATTCACCATTCAGAATGAATAGAGTTGTTGTTTCAGATACAACCTGTGAGCCAAAGACTTTGTCATATACAATGATTCAAGTTTTGTCCACATAGCAACCACAGTTTGCTCCCTGGCGACTTCTCTTAGAACTTTATCCCCGAGGCACAATATAATAGCACTCCTGGCCTTATCCATCATCTCGGTCTTTTGTACTTGTGTAAGCCATGTAGGAATCAATGCTTCACTCATCAAAGCATCGATACACTTCTCTTGAATTAAATTTCTTGCATCGTAATTTTCCATAACCCGAAGTCATTGTTACTGGAAAATTTCTCAATCTGCCATCTACTAACCATGATGCTCACTTTGCTTCATGCTCACTGCACCACTTGTTGTGAATCTTGTTGTGAATTACAACAAAAATCAATATCAATTTGTGGGGAAAAGAGTAGTAGCAACCAAAATAAACGGTCTATAACAATAATAATCCGTACGCAGGTAATATAACAGAATAAAGCAAGAAATAAAATGAAGGTTTGTTTATCTAGTTCGATCAAACAGTCTACTCTGGGGAAGAGAGCAACTCTCCAATTTACTATACTCAGAAAGTTGTTACAAGAGAATACAAATGAGTTACAAGAAAATATTTTTCGCCTTGAGGTTCCCAAGAGCAACCCTGAAGGCGCCCAAGAACAACCATATTTTCTACCCAAGTGTTTCCCAACCTCTCAAACTCTCAATATATGAATCACTCAAACCGAAGGTGTAATCCAAGGTTTTCTTTGTGCTAAAACCTAATACCTTTAAACCCTTGTTCTCCCTTGTTGGTTTAAACCCTAAGATTGTCACACACCAAACATATAAGAGATACATATTTATAATAAAAAATACCCAATAAACAAAGTCCAAAATCTGGATCTATGGACCGAATCGAAAAAAACTCAAAAACTGAAAATAGTATTCACCGTACGGACATACTATTCATCCATCCGATTTTTTTGTTTCCTTTTTTTTCGTCTGACTTTCTAAAACTTTCAATTTTTGCGGTAAATGCAATTTCCAAAATATGTTTTCTTTCTCTTCATCAACAAAGGTTTTAAGGCACATTTAGAACAATTCGAATCATGCATACCTTTGATTTAAATTACATATTAAAAACTTGATACTTTTAGAAATAGTGAAGTGTTTATTTGAATGAAAATGTAGTATGACATGAATCATGCATTCACACGTTTCTGGACCCAAATATTTGAATAATTGAGTTGAACCATTTTGCATCATTTATGCATGAAAAAACACGATTGATTGAATTTCACTTAGAATATGCGCAAAGATTTGACTTAGAGGAGTTTCATTTACTAAAATGATAAAAGATAAAGCTAACAAATAAGACAAGCATAAAAACCCCAAAACCTAGGAGGGTAGAGAAACTTAATTGTTCAACATAGCTTCTCCTACTAAAGCATCCAAAAGCAGTATGGTTTCTCTGCGAAGTCCTTGTCACTATTATTTGAAACATTTGTAATCTCTTATTTCTTATGATATCCTAGTTGCGTTTCAGAACAACCATGTAGTTTTTAATCTTGCTAAATGTTTGTTTATGTCAACTGGTTCATTTTTCTCGAATAAGTTATCTCTCAGATTTGAATGAACTGCATTTTTTATATCAAAGTTACATGGATTCATAGGATGGAACCCATAAGTTACTTCTTCACCAACTATCAATCATCCAATATCACTAAGAGTACGGTTATCTTGTGCAACCATATTCCCATCTTGTTGTTTACTCTTGCAGTTTTCTCTATTTCTGGATCAAACTGCAAAACTTATGAACATATATGACACATAAACTAAATAAACTGATACACGAAGTAGTAAATTTTCAAACAATTGTTTTAAATAATGGTAAAAAATAAAAGTAAAAACAAAAATTTAAGTGCAGTAAGATTTCAAGTACAATCTCCTATCGTTGCCTTGTTGAAGTTATTACAATCCTCTACAACAGGAACATTTTATATGGTAAGTTTTTTCATCATATCCACAAGAATTTTGTATATCCTCATACAAAGACAAGGTGAATGCACTTGTAATAATAACATAGTGAGTGAGTATCATAACAGAGACGGGTACAATGAGCATAATTAATATGTTATATGCTAATAGTAAATAAGATAATAATACATATAGTTGACAAATATGATTAAAATCTATTAAGTCCCCTTTTTAAATCATATACCCTAGATGTGAGAATTCATGTGACTATTACAATAACAACTCTAGTTTATTTATTATATTTTATAAAACATAGAACTACATACTCGTAACTTCGTAGGTACTCAGATTCTCCAATCGTAAGGCAACCCACTTAGTCAAAGAAACCTCCCACATGTACTAAGATTCTTCAAACGCTAAGACAAAGGTTTTATGGTATGTAAATCAGAAGTTAGTTTTATAGAACATAAAATTACACCTTGTAACATGCTAGGTACTAAGAATCTTCAATCACATGGATACCTTATTCGTCAGAGCAACCTCCCAAGTAGTGGGAGTCTCTAATTGCTAAGTCAAAGGTTTTGTTAGCACGTAAAACTAACCTAATTATCAATATTATTCTCGTACAACATGAATAATCATTACAATCTCATAGCCCTACTAATTGGATAGATAAATTATCGTTGAGTCTCAGTGCCCTCTAGATCAATCCTCCCATTTTCGTAGATGCGAGAAATTATTAAACATGAATAAAACTATATGTTAGTTTTGTTGTTGTGGGTGTTGACATTAATTTTGTTAAAACTAACTTGACAGAAACATGTTAGACAAGATGTTCTAACATGCTGAAGAACAAGTTATATAGCAGGTTTAGCAAGCTGTCAGAAAAGAAGTCTTGACATGGCTGCTCAGACATCAATACATATGTGGTTATAATAATTGGCAGGTGCTGAGGCAAATACTGAAACATCTTCAATTGTCATGACAGTATTGCTATTTTGCAATGTCAAAACAAATGTCTTAACACCTATATGTCAGTTTTGGGAAACTTTGCAGAAAGTTGTGTTTTGATTATGGAAATTTTTTTGGCAGGTGTTTATTTCTGTGATTAGTCTGATTGGTGGCGAAAATCAAGGACGAATTTTATGATTAACAGAAGTTGTTTTATTTCATATATTTGAAGATATTTTCATATCTTTTAAGTTATCATTTTTGGAAATATCTGATGTTTCCATTCTTGTGCTTTTTGGCTTTAGAAGATTTAGATCAATCAGTTCTTAATGAAGATCAATTCTGACTGATTTCATTGCTCATATTCATGAAGATCCTTCTCTACTTAAAGTGGTGCAACCCTAATTGAAAGGGACAAAAATAAGAGATTGAAAAAGTTGTGCATTCCGAGTTAGGGTTTTATTTTGTGTTGTTGATTATGAGTCATTCTAACATCACCTAGATGTTTGAATTTGATAGATTTTATTGAATTGTAATTTTGTCCACTCTAAGATTTTAAGCATGGGTGTTTGTTCTTGATTGAAGCTTTTAATCAAGATCAAGTTGTTTATCTTGGAAGAGTGTTCTTCTATTGTCATGACACTACTAATAATGGATTTCCTTCCTGGCTTGGTAGCCCCCAGAGTAGGTGAGTTTGCACAGAACTGGGTTAACAATCCTTTGTGTTTTTACTATTGTTCTTTATACCGCTTTTATCTTGTTAATACTTATATAGTAATGTCATGACATCGCCTTTGATATCACGTATCTGATACCAAAATGTCAATTAGTATCAGAGCAGGCATCATGCTTTGTTTCTGGGTGAGATATAGGGTCGATACTTTCTGGTACAATGGACATGGAACTAGGGTCGCCTATTTTGAATGGCACTAATTATGATACTTGGAAAGCGCGTATGGTGATTTTTCTAAAAACTATTTATAGCAAAAGCCGAAAAACGATTATCAAAGGTGGAAACACCCTGTTGTGAAGGAAAAAGATGGAAAAGATACAATAGAATTGAAGTCAGAAAAGGACTGGTCTAAAGAAGAAGAAGATATTTCTCTTGAAAACTCTAAGGCCTTAAATGTCTTATTCAATGGTGTGAACAAGAACACATTTATATTGATAAATAATTGTACTGTTGCTAAAGATGCATGAGAGATTCTGAAGAATGCTCATGAAGGAACCTCTGGGGTGAAGATGTCAAGACTTCAACTTCTTACCACCAAGTTTGAGAACTTGAAGATGAAGGAGAATGAGAGCATTCACGATTTTCACATGAATATTCTTGATATTTTCAATACATCTAGTGCCTTGGGAGAGAAGATGTTAGAGGAGAAGCTGGTTAGAAAGATTCTCAGGTTGTTGCCTAAGATGTTTGACATGAAAGTCACAGCTATTGAAGAAGCTCAAGACATCAGCAACATGAAGGTGGAAAAGCTTGTTGGGCCACTTCAAACTTTTGAATTGGCTATTAATGAAAGATATGAAAAGAAGAAGAAGAGCTTAGCTTTTATCTCCAGTAATAATAATGAAGAGGTTCAATGTGACATGGAGACTGATGAAGGAATTTATAATGAAATTTTGTTTCTTGGGAGGCAAGTCAATAAGGTGCTAAAGTGTATGGATAGGAAGTCAAGAATAAATGTTGCAAACATGTCATTCAACATCAGTAAGAACGGTGATAAAGAAAAAGCTCTCACTTGCAGATATGATTCTGTTGATGGAGAACTTACTTTTGATGAACTAGTTGCTTCCTACATAAAAATATGTCTCGGAAGTGCAGAAGTTTGTCAACAAGGAGAGAAACAAAAGAAACTTATAAACCGCTAGCATAAAATAATACGCTGACTAAAAAACATAGTGGTGGCCATGAGGCCGACACTATCATCAAATAATAGGCTGACAAAAAATGCTAGTGGCGGCCATGAGGCCGATGCTAGCATAAAATAATATGATGACTAAACCTGAAAGTCAATCCAATCAAAAAATGACACATTGTATTCTTTAGCGTCATCCCAAAACCGACGCTAACTCAGTAATTAGCTGCGCAATTTAGGTCAAGAATTAGTGACGATTTAGTGGCAACTTTAGGACGGAGCTACAGGAGTGTCACACAATAGACCGACGCTAATACAATTAAATTCCAGCTTTGGAAAGTCCACTTGACACCCACGCTAAGCCGACTCTAAACCCCTATAGTGTCAGTTTTTTGGTGTTAGCGAGGGCTTTTTGGCCGACGATATTGTTGTTTTTTCTTGTAGTGCTAGTTGCCCTAGAAAAACGAATTCAACTATGGCGACAAAAGCCTTCATTATAAGTAAGATATTTTGGAAGGTAAGTTTGTGTATAAAACTCTAAATTTACTTGATCAAGCTTGTACTTATCATATGTATTATACTATTATTATGTCGACCTATGTTTTTTTTAATTATAGTGATTTGATTTTAGTGTCTGTAACTGTTTCTGAACAACAAAAGAAAAAAAAGATGGATCCAAACTTTCTTGAAGCTAGCAATTTCACAAATGGCTACTACCACTTTGATGAAGAAGGAAACATAGTGGTCTGATTCAGATCCAAATCAATGTGATAACTTTCTTGATGCTGATCCAAACCAATAACATAACTTCCTTGATGTTGATTCACTTGATTTTTCACCCAACACCATTCCTATACAAGGTTCTTCAATTGCTTATGTGACAGAGCCTTCCCTTGAAGACCTGGTTTTTTAGATGCACTTATGTATTAGTTATAACTTACTTATTACACAATCTATTTTATCATTCAACATCCATGTAGCACATTTTGTTGTGTAAGCTTATCACCCAACACATTTGGGTTAAGGATATTATTGATATATGCAAGTGTACATGTGCCTTGGTTAATTAAATGTCATGGGATTTGTAATTATTTTGATGTTTGTATTGTTCAATTGAAATCACCAGAATTTGTTAATTGAATCACTATTAGTTTAGTCACATTCTCATGTCAATATTATTCCATACCTTTATTTGTAATTAATATGATATTTTTCTGAATTTGTTTGGTCTGATCTTGTAGAGGTTAGATAAGTGAAATTAGCTACAAACTAGCTTGGGAATAGCTAGAAATTAGCTACAGATTATTACGTATAGAATGTTATGTTTAAATTAGCTAGAGATTAGTTAGGAATTAGCTACATATTACAACCATTTTTGGGCTTAGATATCGTATTAATATAAAAAAAATTAAAATGGAAACAATTGACATGTGGCATTCATGTTAGCATTTTTTTGCCACATTGGCATTGCCACATGTCTGCCACATCATAAAACAAATCCACATGGCATTGCCACATAAGTCTCAATTAGTGGAAACTAACGAGAGGCACCACAAATAGGGACGAAAAATTTTGTGAGGACCATTGTTTGAAGGAAAATTTTAGATGGACTAAACTTGAACGTTGACATATTTATATGGACCTTATACATATTTATGTTGAATATTAGATTAGATTTAATATTTAAATATAATCCAAGTTGTGTGAGCACAAGCCCAATTAGGGTTGTATATAAATAGTCCTAGTTTGTATCATCATTTACACAACTCAATAAAACAAATTATTATTTCCTTATTCTCTCTATTCTTTCATCACTAAAAGTGCATCATGCACTAACAAATTGGTATCTAGAGCTTCCGGTTATTGGTGTTTTCAAGAACTTCATGTTAGAGATCATGTTTCTAGGGCAAGTGAATCCACCGTTGCGAAGATGGCCAATGATAAGGGCATTCCGAGTTCTCTTCCAATGTTTGACGGTAAAAATTGGATCAGATGAAAAAAAACAGATGCAATCCTTGTTTGGCTTCCATGAAACCCTAGAAGTGGTTACTAGCGGCGTTCATGTAATGGATGCAAATGCAACTGAAGCACAGAAAACTACCCACAACGAAGTCAATAAGAAAGATTGCAAGGTTTCTTATTGTATTCAGACGGTGATCGATGCTTCTAACTTCGACAGAATCTCTCATGCTGAAACGACAAAGGAGGCATGGGGTATTCTGGTGAAGTATTATGAAGGAGGTGAGAAAGTCAAGATTGTCAAGTTGCAAACCTTGCGTCGATAATATGAGTTGTTGTCGATGGGAGAAGACAAAAAAAATGTAGAATATGTGTCGAAAGTTCAGAAACTCGTCCATTTCACGAAGGGTTGTGGTGAAACCATGACTAATAAGATGATAGTTGAGAAGGTAATGAGACATTGACCTCTCACTTTGGTCACGTTATCGTAGCTATTCAAGAATCCAAAAATCTTGAAACCCTAAAAATGGAAGATTTAGTTGGTTCGTTGGAGGTGCATGAGATGTGGATTGTCGAAAGAAAGGGAGTTCAAGATTCGATACAAGCACTGCAGGCTCAACCATGGAAAAATAATGGTGGTTCAGACAAATTCAAAGGAAAATTCGACAAGACTTAAGGAAAAAAGTATTGGTCGAACCCTCACAAGATTCAAGTCAAATATAGAGATTCTGAATCCTCGAAAAGAGGAGGAGGAAACTATCGAAAGGACAAAGAAGATAAGAAAGTATGTAATGTTATAATTGTGAAAAGTGGGGTCATTTGGCCAAACATTGTTGGTACATGAAAGAAAATGGATCGAAAAAAGGAACGAATGAAGGAGCGAATATTGCACGTCGAGATTCAGATGATTCTGAATGTGGTATGGTGGTTATGGTTGCAGTGGCAGATAACCATCTTGAATCCAAAATCTGGTTCCTCGACTCAGGTTGCTCAAATCACATGACTGGTCGAAAGGAGTAGTTGGAAGATTTTGACGAGTAAAAGAAGAGCAAGGTAAAACTTATTGATACCAGTTCATTGCAAGCAAAAGGTACTGGCAACATATTATTTCAAATGAGTAATGGAGTGAAAGTTATGATCATAGATGTTCTCTATGTACTTGGAATGAAGTGCAACCTGTTAAGTGTTAAACAACTAGTCGAAAAAGGCTTCTCAATTGTCATGAAAGATGGAGTTTTAAAATTGTTCGACACTCAGAACAATTTAGTCTTGAAATCTCCATTGTCGAAGAACATATTTAAGACAATGATCAGTTCGACTGAAGTAAAATGTCTGAAAATTGTTGTCGACCACAAGGATAGTTGGTTGTGGAATTTGAGATTTGGACATTTGAACTTTCGATCACTCAATCAACTGATTACTCAAGATATGGTATCTGGTATTCCAAGTCTTGAGATACCTGATAAACTCTATGAAGGTTGTTTAGTCGAAAAGTAATCCAGAAATTCTTTCGTTTCAACTATGCCAATGAGATCATCCTACATACTCGAAGTGGTACATTCAGATGTATATGGTTTGTTCGAAGAACATACCATTGGTGGGAACATATTTTTTGTTTCGCTTGTCGATGAGTTTAGTCAAAAGTTATGGACCTATGCGATCAAGAAAAAGGATGAAGTATTTGAAATCTTTAAGAAATTCAAGATATTTGTCGGAAAAAACTTATGCTGAAATATAAGTCGTTTTGTAATTCCAATGTAGAATTAATTTTTCTCTTTCTAAAATACCCCTATTCTCTCTTTTTTCTACAATTTTCATATTTCAATTAATATTGTATTCCAATGCAGAGTAAAATTTTCAATGTTGTGATTTAATGCATTAGTCCAACTTTTTAGAGAAAAGGTCTATCTCACATAAAACTCTCATTAAATTGTGAATTTTCCAAAAAAATTATCTCTCGTAAAAATGTACTGCTAACTCCTAATTAAAACTCTAAAATTTTTTTTTTTAAAAATATAGAGCCCTAAGAAATTGATTTAGATAGATAATAAAATATTGAATGGAAAATTTTAATCTGAGTGGAGGGATAAAAAAAGACACGTATAATTACTTTGTTCAAGAAAGATAATAAAATGAATCTAATTTATTTTTTAAAATGGAAAATTTTTTATTATCATCTTTTTATTTTCTTATTTTTATGTATATGTTTGATTTTTGGAATAAAATAGATTGGATAAAATGCAATTTAGATATTTCATCGTCAAATCATAATGATTAAGTGGTAATATATTTTGAAAGAAGAGATTTTGAATGTTTTTAAAAGGATAATATTGGAAGATGTACAATATATTTACAAAATTAACAAAAATAAATAATTTCCTTGATATGTGTTAAAAACCTATATTCACGAGGAATGTTTTTATACCAAGTCATAACTCCCTTCCTCAGTGTCGTAAGAAAAAGACGACATTTGATTGCTCATTGAACACCTCTGTAATAGAGGAGAGTGTTGATATTCTAGATATGCTCATCAGGGTCTTTCGTCCCATCGTAGGTCCCCAAGGGAGGAAGCTTCTCGAGCCCCTTCGATAGCCTTGTGGACATGATTTCGCTGGAGAGAGGTCTGCAAGGCTCATCCTCGTCGCTAGAATTAAGGGAGGCAGAGAGGGAGCGGTTGTTTCGGCACCGACAAGGGGATGTGGATCTTGATCGATTTCTTGTGCCCTCGGGCGATGGTCATGTTCCTGCTTGGAGAGTTCTCCCAGTCTTCCTGGTCTCCGGGGACTTGTGTCGTCGAGGAGACGAACGAGTTCGTTTCTTGATAGACTCAGCTGCCTCTAGGTGGTGGTGATTCTTTCTCCGTTCGGGTGACTTGTTGCGGGACTTGCGGATCTTTCTCGCGTGGGAGAGGGATCTGGTACGTCGCGCGTCTTCTAGAGCTTCTAGCCTTTTGCCTTGGCGCAAGAGTAGAAGGTTGATGTTGTTGGTCCTTTCGACCAGAGCTGCGATCGTCTGATTGGTCCCCTCGGGAATGGAAATCAGGGGAGATCTGTAGGGGTGATCTCTGGTTGCATGGATGGTTCTGGCGATAGGGAGATGGTACGCCCGTCTTGGAAACGGTAAGGCTCCCCGAGCGGGAGATTGGTTCCATCGCTCTCCCTTGCTTAACGGGGGATGCTAGTGATGATTCGGGCATCGACAGAGTCGTTGTGGTAAGCCATTGAGTAAGTTGTATTGCGATGTTTTGGTTTTCGCGATCTATGGATGAGAAATAGTGTAACACGAGTTCTCACAGACGGTGCCACTGATCATTCCTGCGATCAGAATCTGTAGTGGCTCCGGACGCTGACGTGGATGTTGAGAGTGATGTTCGGTCGTCAAGGAGAAATTGGGGTGTACCTTCAAGGTACTCCGATGTCAAAATAAGAGCTGACAAAAAAATATGCAAGTACGAGTAAAAGAGTTAAGGGAGTGAATATTCGATACTTGGTCCTCTCATGTGAGAGGGTTTATAAAGAACCCTAATGCTTGGTTATTGGTCCCTATTTTGGGACTGGATCGCGGATCCCCCGAAAATAGGTAACTGTCAGAACTAGCCGTTAGAATGGGTCTGCGTGGTCGGATGAGTACGTCGAACAACGGGTAATCCGAGCAGGAACAGTTCCTCGACCGGATCTGAGCGACTTTCTCGGATGACGGACAAAAGTCTAGAAGGAGTAGAGGAAACCGACCACGGACAACTGTGGTCGACAATTCATCCTCGGCTGAGGCATAAAGTCAATGGGTCCTTTTGATATTGGCCTATTGGGCCGTCCTAGAAATAAAAGTGAATTGGATAATGCCTAATCATCGGATTAGTTCGGAACAAAATACAATTTAGATATTCCATCATTAAATCATAATGATTAATTGGTAGTATATTTTGAAAGAAGAGATTTTGAATGTTTTTAAAAGGATAATATTGAAAGATGTACAATATATTTACAAAATTAGCAAAAATAAATAACTTCCTTGATATGTGTTAAAAAACTAGAACGACTTATAATAAATAAAAGAAAAAGGAATAACACTTAAAAAAGAATGGAAATAGTATTAAAAACTGAACCAAACACTCCTACTAATAGTATAATGTGATATTTTCGGTATAAGAAACCAAAAGTTCATTTAGTAAATACAAAATAGTAAATGCATTTGTCACACATGTATCATAAACTCAACAACCATAATATTATGCTTTCTATTTGTGTTTTTCTCTTAACAACTCCCTTCCCTAATATATAAAGATAAGCAATTTAACTATTTAGAACATAAATATACAAGATATCTCCATCCAAATAAACATAAATACAATTTTAAGTTTTCACGTTCACTTAAGTTTTGAATTAACGACAAATATTTGTCTAACAGTAACATGATACTGACACGACATTTCTCAAATTATTTATACAATCTAACTATCAGTGTCATGTCTGGTGTCTCGTAATTCAGCTTAATTGTACACCATTCTAAAGTTGAAGATGAGAAGCATTCATGGGCTCAAATATTGGATCATCCTTCAAAGCATCCACAAACTGAGGCCACAAGATAGCAGAAACAGTCCAAGAACCATCACCTTTCCCACTTTGCCTTTGATTCATATAACCAACACCAACCCTTTCAATACAACTATACACTGTCCCTAACAAAGGACTCCCATATCCTAAATCAACTTCTCTAACAGGAAACCTTTGTCCTGAAGAAACCACCATCACAGCTCCATCATCTTGTCCTAACACCGCCTTCGCAAGCATCAAACCCGGCCTATGATACTCAATCCAATCAATCAAATCCAAAAAATGTTCCTCATTACTTACCTTTGAAATTGCATCATGAACTATCTCACCGATTTCTGATAATGAATTCTCCTTCAGTTCTTGAATTCTTGCCTCACCAAAAGCCAAAGACAAAACATTACCAATGTAATTCGACATGGTTTCGTTTCCTCTCAATCTATCTCTTCCATCTACTAACCAACCCATCTTGCATTTCTTATGAAGCTTTTGATCTATTGTGTTTATCATTATCTTCCATACATAGGCCGAGAAAGCCTCGATCTTTGTTCTCTTAGTTCCATTAACTGAACAAAGTCTCTGCAGGGTACTAATACTCGACGCGCTGATATGATAAAGACGTTTAAGCGAAATATTATTATTCATGGACATGTTTTGAATCTCTTCCATGGTGCATTTGATGAAAATTTGATCTAGATAAGGTTGATATTTAGGAGGCGAACGCGCGTGAAGGTTTCTTGCATGATTCGGCATGCATGACAATGGTTTATTTTGTGCTATTTCGCAGCATGATGAAATGAATTTACCAAAAGAAGTTGCATCACCTAATGCATGATCAAAAGTAAATGCTATTGAAATTCCACCACAGGTGAATTCTGTTACCTGAATTTGTGAAAGGAAATCGGGTTCAACCGAGACTATTTTTTCGGTTAGAGTTTCATTGAGGTTATAAAAATCTAGATTCTTTAGTGGAATGTTTGCTTCAGCTTCAATGAGTAATGAACCATTGTTGTCGCAAACGATTTCGGGTTCATTGGTTTTGTGATTTTGAACAATTTGGCCAGAAAAGGGATAGTAATGAATGAGTGTCTGTGCTAGAGAGATT
This sequence comes from Lathyrus aphaca, assembly GCA_963966055.1. NCBI lineage: Eukaryota > Viridiplantae > Streptophyta > Magnoliopsida > Fabales > Fabaceae > Lathyrus > Lathyrus aphaca. The sequence continues at coordinate 502,092,802 of OZ014523.1, forward strand.
TTAAGAGTGTCGATGAAAGATTCGAAGTTACATAGTTTTGGTTTTTGGTAGAAATATAAGTATGTAACAGGAAATCGACCGGAAAGTAGATCGAGATTTGAAAGAGTTATTACAGAAAATGGCTTTGGTGAAGGATTGAGAGCTTTTACAAGAGTTTTACTAATGAAATTTACTTCAAAATTTGAAGATTTTGTGGTAGGAGTTTCGTTGAGAATATGTGACATTTTTGAGATAGTGTTAGGCTTATGTTTAAAATGCAAGTTAGTATATGGTTATATAGAGTGTGATTCTAGAGCATGATGATGAACATTGACATTATTTACTTAGTGATCACTATGTGATGTCTCATATGATTAAATGATGATCTCATGAGAGCACTCTTATGTTGGAAAGTTGGTGCATATTTCCACTCATTTTCTTCCAACGGTTCAAATCATAATATACATGAACACTAAATCAATATTGGTCCAATTTGGTAGGCAAATGGAATTTAGATGTTTTGATTATTTGTTTGAGTTCACTTTAGTTAACTTCATGGCAAGTAATCAAAAACTCCACTTTCTTTCTTAATTCAGATATTACTTTTAGCTTATAGCACTATCAACGATCCTTTTACTTCATTCAGCTCAACTACACAAAATCATTACTAACTAACCATGCCACATTCATTTGCCTTTTCGTATTATTATTATTAAATCTCCATTTTCTCTGATTTGGTCATGTTTTAATTATTATTTGTGCGAACTCTAGGTTTTTATATAATTTATTTTAATATTAGATGATTAAACCCTAAGAAAATGATGACAACTATGTAGTGATAGTAAAATTTTATTAGATGATATCACAATTTTTATTGATTCTTTAAGTTTGTGTCAATAACCATTCATTTGATATACTGTAAAAAAAAAGTTTATATGATAAATTGTGATTGAATGATTATATAAAAAAAATGTTTTTTATAAGTAAAATGATATTAATCACAATTTAAATGTTATTTTAATATTTCGAAATATAGTTCTTTAAACACATTTGTATATATTGAATAATATTGACGAAATTTTTTTTCATAAGCAACAAATCAAATATAAGATATACTAGATGTACACCAAACCAAAAAACCAACACCCCTAAGGAAAAAACAAGGGGACAAAAGAACTTCTATCTCAAAAAAATCAAGAGGAGACTTCATTCAATTGTAAAAGCTACATTTTTGTTTAAACTTGGGGCCAAAAGTCAACTAATGCCAAGAGCTTAGAATAACTCTCATAGTGATGTCTTCCAAGTTACCAATAGTGTCATTGAAGATGATTTGGTTACGCGTCCATCAAATCGACCAATAAATCGTAATCCTAATAAAAGTGGTGGTAGATTTGGAGGATTTCTTCACAACTTTTAAGTACCATTCAAGAAAATGGTTACTAACAATGTCCTCATCCGAGTAAGGAATATCCACCCACTCCACAATCCTACGCCAAACAAGTGCAATGCAGGGGCAAGAACAGAAAATATGGTTATTATCCTCTAAGACATTAAAACAAAATACGCAGACAATGTCATGGGGATCAAAGATTATTTCCCTGGCTTCCAAATTAGCTCTAGTAGGAAGCATATCCTACACCAGCCTCAAACCGAAAACCTGAGCTGTAAAAGTAATTTTAGTTTTCCATAAAATAGCAGGGACAACCTTGGAAATAATCTCTAACACGGAGACAGAGTGACGTAATAACAAAGAGTTATAACACACCTTAACCGTAAAAAAGAGTACAACTACCACCTTTTGAAACAAAAGTGTCAGCCGAGCCAGAAGAAGGTGAAAAATCAGACATCAGAAGTTGCAAATAGTGGAATTCCTACAACTGAATCGACAACAGGTCACAATTTATAATTTCCCAGTTCCAAAACCACCTACCAGACACCCACAGGCCCAAGTCCGCTACTGCTGCATTCTGGCAGACAGAGGCTATAAACAGATTTGGAAACATTGATCGAAGCGGAACTGGAGACAACCAACAGTTATACCAGAATGAGATACGATTACCTTCGCCTGAGATAAAACAATTTAATGTACCTCATTTAATCCAACTGATCCATTTAGGACAGAACTCTTCCAGGTACGACCAGTCAACGCAATCATATGCTTGCTGAAAATCCACCTTAAACATAATGCAACTGTCTCTCATTCTTCTAGCAAGATCAATAATCTCATTGATAAGAAGAACTTCATCAAGCATTTTTCTACCAGGTATAAATTCCGTTTTGACTTTGAAACTAGTTTTTCCATTACACTACTCAATCTTGAGGACATAATTTTAGGCTTTTAGCAATAACCTTATACACACAATCCACTAAACCAATATGCCTAAAATCTTCTACTTTCTGAGGGTTATCAATTTTTGGGATGAGTGTTATGAAAGAAGAAGTTGAATCATACTTATCTAATCACAAATCAAGAAAAAAATATTTCCAAATGCAGGGTCGGTCTAAGGGTAAGGCAACTCATGCAAAGGCTTTAAATCTTAAAAATATTTATTATAAAAAGGCTCTAAATTTTTTTAATTTGGTCATAAATATTTCAAATGGTATATTTCTTACTTAAAATGTTATTGTTGAGTTGGTAGAAGTGAGACTCCATATCTTTAAGGTCTTTCGTTCAACCATTGTTGAATTGGTAGAAGTGAGACTCCGTATCTTTAAGGTCTTTGGTTCAACTATTGTAAAGTACAAAATTTGATTTTGTTTATTTATTTTGAAGATTTCATTTTAAATATTTCTTTAGGCCTTTAAGTGAGTTGAGTCGGTCCTACTTAGATGTGTGACAAGTGATTGTTGAAAGAGCATAATAAGAATTTCATAAGTTGGTTTAATAAAATAATGGATAATGCTAACATGTGCTCTAAGGACACATGTTAAGAAATCTAAAAATGGAAAATTTGTGTTGGAAAAATCAACAAAAAAAATTACTCATAATTATCAATATTTAATTAAAATAGTGTATAATTTCCAAAAAAAAAGTTTATATATTTAACTCTTAAAATGTGTCGCCCTAAAATAATTTATAATGATGGTATATGGGACAATTAAATGGATGTCATATTTGTCAAAATTTAATGTAGTAATTTGAATTGCGAATGACATTACTAATTTTTTTTCTTTTATACAAAATCAAAAGATGATCGTAGAACAATGCAAAATAGTGAGGTTATGGTTGAGGTCAAATCCATGTATTTTTATAGCGTACCTTGGTGAGATTTGGAATATTTATTATGATTTATTCAAAGTGACTTTAGTTAAATGCATGTGGATTAACAATAACATTGATGTACAAACTGATGAGATAGGATTCACACAAATTGACCTTGTCAAGGCAATTTATATGACTGAACCTCTCATCATGCCTACCCATGCAATACAAGTGTTTTATGTGACTGACCCTTATGACAAATGATGGTCAATTATTCTCTAAGAAAAACGCATTCCTCATAGTGATGAAAATCATGATTTAAATGTTGATATTCCTTCGACTCCTTATACAACTCAAGTGCCTACTTTTTATAAAGAAGTTGATAGAGATAATGTGCATGCTATTTGTAATGATCATGAAGACATATGAGAAAATTAACAAGTAAATATTATTTTTATTGTTTATTCATAATTTATTGTATGTTATCATTTCTAAGGTTATTTACTAACAAATATTATTATTTGAAATTTTAGGTGTTTAAAATCAAGACACCAACAGACAAGACACATTCATCATGTTATAGATATTATTTGATGTAATAATATGTAAATTGTATGATGTAATATACAATTTTTTTTTTCTTTATACAAATTTTAGTTTTAATGTAATACAATTCTTTAGTCATTTTAGTTGTCATCTATATGTGTGGTTCACAAATGATATGTGTTGATGTTTCTGCTCTATTTACGATTCTAAAAAATATAGGTAAGAAAATTGAGAATTCTGTAAAATCAAGAAATTATATTTAAAAAAATCATTTCACCACGGTTGGAACTTCCAACTCTGGTTATATGTAAGCATGTTATCCAAATTTTAAAAAAAAACAAAAAAGCATTACTTAGTATCGAACTCAGGATCTTAAATCATTTCGCTACAGTTGTTTATTACAACTATGGTGATATGTAGCACACTTGTCAACTTATTACCACGACCAATAGACAATGGTTGTTGTTGTGATATAATCCAAGGTGTGTAGTCCAAGCCCAAAGTGAATTAGGATTTATGATTTGTTACTTAGTATACAAATTAGTTGTATATAAATAGACATATTTTATAATTCAGTTTGTACAATCTCATTCAATAATACAATCATTATATTCATTATTCTCTCTCTCTCTCTCCTCACTAAAAGTGCATCACGCACTAAAAAATTGGTATCTAGAGCTCCAATTAGATTTTTGATCGTGTTTTCAAGAATCACATGTCGGTGATCATGTTTTACGGGATCGTGGGCATGTTAATCAATCACTGCAAAGATGAATGGTACCAACGACATTCCAAATTCTCTTCCAGAACTTGACAACAAGAATTAGATCCGATGGAGAAAATAGATGCAATCTCTGTTTGGGTTTCAAAAAACCCTTGAAGTGGTTACTAATGTCATCCCTAAGCTTGTTGAGAATGAAGTTGATGCTTTGAGAGTCGCGAACAAAAAGGCCAAGAAGAAAGACTGCAAGGCCGTGTATTGCATTCAATCGGCGGTAGATTCAACGAATTTTGACAAGTTCCCTCATGTTGAATCAGCGAAGGAGGAATGAAATATTCTTATCAAGTACTATGAAGGGGGTGAGAAAGTCAAAGTCATAAAATTGAAGACATTGCAACGAAAGTATGAATTACTGTAGTTGGGAAAAGATGAAAATATTATAGGCTATGTGTCGAAGGTGCAGAATCTTGTTCATCTTATGAAGGATTGTGGTGAAACCCTAACAGATAAGATAATAGTTGAAAAGGTAATGTGTACATTGACACTACTACAAAACGTTCTTATAACAATGCTAAAGTAATCACGTTTTTCCAAACACCATGGTGATACTTCAAAACCCATGCGCGCATATTTTTTTATATATTTTAATTGGGTATAATAATGGTTACTGGGAGTATCATGGTGATACAATCAAGCTTTCATTAGTTCGAATCTTATCTCCCTCAAAAAGTTTATTCCTTTGACGTTAAAGCGCCCCTTTTTATTTTTATTTATATTTAACTAAAAAATAAAAAGGATATCACTATGGTTATTTCTTAAAACTGTTGTTACAAACTGACTTTTTTTATGTATTTTAAACACAGAGTATCCATTTATCCAGCGAAAAAAGAAACAAGACGAAACAACCCTAACACCAAGGTCGTCGCCATAGTTTGGAAGAAGACATCAACAAAAAGAAAATGTTATGCTTTAAGGTGTTTAAATGTCGCATTTGAAGACAAACTCATCCAAAGGTGTTTCTATGTCTTCTACCACTGTAAAATCTCGATCTGGAAATTTTTGTGGTTGTGATGGTCGTATGGTTTCGTGCCAATGCAAGAAGGGACAAAATAAAGGAAGGATTTTTTGGAGATGTCCATTTTGGAGGAGTGATAAAACCTGTAATTTGTTCATATGGGATGAAGACATGGGAGAAAGAGGTGGATACGAAGATAAGAACATTATGAAGTCAGAGTTGGAAGATGTGGGTTATTTGAAGGTTATGTATGAAGATTCAAAGAAGAAGAACAAGAATTTGAAGAACATACTGAAATCAAAGAGATTTTTTTGGAAATCTCAAGATGTTATGTTTTCTTGTCTCCTTTATGTTTAATGTTTACTTTGTTATGAAATGTAATAGTTAGGGTTTGAATTACATTGTTGATGCTTGAATTACATTAAGAAGACAAGAATGCAACTAATAACATATGGTTTCTTACAAGTAAGTTCAACACAAAATTTTGAATTTTGAATTAGTTATTTGTTTGTTAGTATATTATTTGATAGTTTAAGTTGTTAGTATAGGTTGAAAGTTTAAGTTAATAACCCTAAAGCTTAAGTTGTTAGTATATCGTTCGCATTTGGTTGACAACGAAGGGAATGTCGTATTCAACAAATTCCAGCTCAAGAATTCAGAAGATATTAGTGTGATGTGGCAAACGTATTTTGGATTCGAAGAGAAATAACTGCTTGAATTGGAGGCGACTGTAGGAAGAACGCTCAATGAAATCTTAAAGATGTGTCAAATTCCACCGGGTTATTGAAATGTATTATTTAATTTTATGTCAAACTCATCAATGTAGTGTCTATTGTATTTTATGAATGTTGAATTTATGGTTGCTATGTTGAACTTATGAAGTTTTTGGCTCTGAGTTTTTTCTGCATTCATACTTATAGAACATTTCCGTAGATACGTCTACGGAATTAATAAAAACAAAAAAAAAAAATGTGTCCGGAGATACATCAACAAAAACAAAAATAATATTTTGAGAAACATGCATGGTGCATGAGAAACCCAAAAGGTGGAATAAGAAATTCCCCACTATTTAAATCTACAACAAATTCATCACAAGCTGAATCTCAATCAAACGATGTATATGACTTTGTCCAATCTCAATCAAACAAATTATATTCTTACATTACAAGATAGTTTTACAATACGAAATTATTAAACAATGTAATAGAATATCATTGTAATTAGGTTTAAAATAATTTAAACTGATAAAACGTAGTTTAAATAAATTCTTAAATGTTAGAGAGAGAGAAGGTCCAACCTCTCTCTAACATGGTGCATGGTAACGACATGTTTCTCTCTTCTATTCCATTTATTCATAATGGCGTGGCAAAAGATCAACAGAAGGAACCCTAACAACAATCGCATAAAGTAGGATATATTTCCACTCGTAGGTGGTGTAGGAAAGGATTCGACTAATCTGTAATCCTTTTATGTATCTTATTTCCCTTTGAGGTCTACTGCAAGGGACTTATTTGCTCTATTTGGGTGCTTAGGCAACGTTGTTGAGGTGGTTGTATCTCTGAGGAAGAATGCCATAGGGAAGTGGTTTGGATTTGCACGGTTCACATAAGTTGAAGATGTTCGATGGCTTGGGGTGAAACTCGATAACATTTTAATAGACGGGGTGAAGATTCACGCAAATCCTCCATGATATGATAGAGGAGTGTTAAATTCTGCTAAGAATGATGGAGGAAGAATTGTAGGAAGGTCTCTTCGTTCTGAAGAACCGAAAAGGGAAATTTTGAGAAGGAACGACGCAGCTCATTCGAGGTTCGTTTCTACTTATAAATCATTTGCTGATGTTGTTGGATCAGCAAACAATACTCATGTTGAAGCGACCGAATCTTCGATCAAAACCCTTCCTGAGAACTTCAGAGTTTCTTTCCGTGCCTCAACGGAAATGAAAGTCAGATTATCTAAGGCTTTCTTTGGAAAAACCATTCTTCCGGGAATGGCTTATAACTTACAACGAAATTTCGATTTCGAGGGAGTTTTCACCATTAAGATTACAGTTCTATGAGCGTCGTTAGTTTTGTTAGAGGATGTGGAAGACGGTGCAGTCGAAGGTCTGTTGGAAGAGGGCATAACTTGGTGGAGGGAATGGTTTTTCGAAATCCGAAGGTGGGATGAGGCAGATGTTGCAAACGAAAGAACGATGTGGATTTGTGTGTTTGGAACACCTTGCCATGCTTGGTGCACATAATTTTTTGAGAAGTTAGCAAACTCGTTTGGCAAGTTTGTATGCTCGGATGACAAAACATTGAAAGGAGCGTTAATGGAGATGGCGAGATTGATGGTTACAATTCCACTGGTTTGCAAATCCATAACCAAACCCAGGTGGACATCGATGGGAGAAATTTTTCCATTTTTATGAAGGAAGAACCGGTGATGGATTCGGGAATGTAGAAGATATCAAAATCAACCAGTTCATTTGGATCTAGCGGATCGGATGAGGATTGGGCTAGCGAAGACATTTTTCCCAGGGATGATGTTCCTAGAGAGGATGGGGAAATTATGGAGGAGGAGGAGGTGAGGGTGGATGGTAGGAAGAAGACGGACGGTGATATTCCGGTATCACTCCGGGAAGAGGAAGATATGGAGTTGAGTATTGGCAGGGATGGATCAGTGAAGGGTCATTGTCAAAGCACAACTTTTCAGTCACATGTTGGCACTTTCGATGCAGTTGTTGGAAAGTGTAAAGAAGTACTTACAACCTTTTCTTTTCCTAAGGATGTTAGTGTACCCTCTTCTGATACTATCGAAAAAGTGGATGAGACTTTAGACAATAGTTATGCAAAGGTGGCGGAAGACTTATCTAACAAAGGGGAGCATATTACTAAAAGGTCCTTCAACTCTAAGTCAAAAAGTATGCGATTTAAAAAAATAGGTGGAGGTGGCTCAGTGATCAAGAAAAGGGGCAGACAAAAAAGACAGATAAAGGCAACTATGTTAAGTGCAATATTTTCAAAGGAATTTTTTTTAATAATAATGATGTTATTAATTCAGGAGGCAGTTTCTTTAATGAAGGAAGTCTGGTAGAATCAATAGTAGTGCGGTTTTACAGCAAAAACTCAGCAGAATCCGATATAGCTAGAAGCAACAGGAGGTTATGGGAAAATTTTGACTCTATGGTGGGAGGAAAACTGTGGGAAGCAATCTCAAATCTGGGAATAGTGGCGACAGATTTAAAATTGGATTACAAAAAAAGATTGAATGACATGGAGAGGAACGATAAGGAAAGATTGATGGAAGGGAAGGAGAAAACATTGATTCAAAAATGATCATAGGTACTTTCAACATAAGAGGGGGAGGCAAGTCGATCAAAAGGAAAAGAATTAGTCAAATAATTAAGAATGGGAAGACGGACATGTTCTTGATACAAGAATCCAAAATTTCTTACTTATCGGAGGGGTTAGCGAGAAATTTCTGGTCTAATGAAAACATAGGATGGACACACAATAATTCAATAGGTTTTTCGGTAGGTCTCATCATTCTGAGGAAGATCGAGAAGGTGAAGGTTTTGTGTAGTTTCAAAGGAGCCGGATATGTGGGAGTTAAAATACGGTGGAAAGAATCTTTTTATTACATTGTGAATGTTTACTCACCGTGTGACTTGGTTTCAAAGAGAGTCTTATGGAAAGATCTTATCGCTTTGAAGAATAAATTTGCGGATGGTGATTGGTGCTTAGGGGGAGATTTCAATTCTCTCTTGTCTTATAGGGAAAAGAAAGGTAGAGGGAGTAATAACCGTAGAATGAAAATGGAAGAGTTTGCGGACTTTATTAAAGAAAGCGAGCTAGTGGATATTCCTTGCAAAGGAAGGAAGTTTTCTTGGTATAGTGGAGATGGTTCTTCGATGAGTAGAATTGATCGTTTTATTCTTTCGAAAGGTGCCATTGCAAAGTGGGGAGTGGTGGGTCAATTTATTGGCCCTAGAGACATCTCTGATCATTGCCTTGTGTGGTTAGTAGTGGATTCGGCGGATTGGGGACCAAAGCCTTTTAGATTTAACAATGATTGGTTTAACAACAAAAGTTTCATCCCTTTTCTTGAAGAGGAGTGGAATAAGATTCATGTAGTAGGAAGAAGCGATTATGTTTTAAAAGAGAAACTCTGATTAATTAAAAAGAGCATCATAAAGTGGAAAGTGGAGGTTTTCAGAAAGTATGATTTGGAAGTGGAGAATGGAGTGGAAGACATCAACCTAAGTGATTGTATGGCCGAGTCTTTAGAAGGTCTTTTGCCGAAGGAAGAGATAGAGAAGAGGAAATTGGTTACTAGCAAATTTTGGATAAATTTGAGAGTTAAAGAAAACATCATTATTCAAAAGGCAAGGATAAAGTGGCTTAATGATGGTGATAATAATAGTCGGTATTTTCATAGTATTATGAAAGAAAGGCGGAGACGAAATTTTATTGGATCTATTAACACTAATAGAGGCGTGTTAGTCGAGGTGGAAGAAGTCAAAGAGGAGGTTAGGAAGCATTTTGCTTTGAATTTTTTGGAAATGGATTTAGATAGACCAATCTTGGAAGGAGTTCTGTTTAATTCTATCAACCCAGAAGAGAGGAAGGATCTAGAAAAGCCTTTTTCGGAAGATGAAATAAATAATGCGGTTTGGGATTGTGGTGGTTCTAAAAGCCCCGGACCCGATGGTTTCTCCTTACTTTTCATCAAGAAGTGTTGGAAGTTCTTAAAGGGGGACTTTTATAGTTTTGTTAATGAGTTCCATAGTAGTGTGGTGTTATCAAAGGCGATCACGTCTTTTTTCTTAACATTGATTCCTAAGTGCGATAATCCTTTAAGGCTTGATGATTATAGACCCATTTGTCTCGTTGGTTACTTGTACAAGATATTGGCAAAACTTTTGGCTACTAGAATTAAGAACTTCCTTAACTCCATTATTTCTCCTTTCCAAAGTGCTTTTGTTCCTAATAGACAACTTTTAGATGGAGTTCTAGTGGCCAACGAATTGGTGGATTTCGCTAGTAAGGAGAACAAGGAGATTTCCCTCTTTAAGGTGGATTTCGAGAAAGCCTATGATAAAGTTAGTTGGAACTTTCTAAGATACATGTTGCGGAGAATGGGGTTTAGTAATATATGGATGAAATGGATGGAAGTGTTGATTTTCACAAGCGAAAAATCTGTTTTGGTCAATGGAAGTCCAACGAAGGAATTTGGGGTGGAAAGAGGCTTGAGGCAAGGTGATCCTCTTTCACCTTTTCTCTTTACTATAATGGCGGAAGGTCTTACGGGATTGGTTAGAAAATCGGTGCGTGTAGGCGAGTTTGCGGGCATTAATGTTAAGACAAAATGCTTCATTGATATCCTTCAATTTGCGGATGATACCTTGTTGATAGGTGATGGGAGTTGGAGACATATTTGGGCTATCAAATCGATTTTGCGGGGCTTTGAGCTTGTTTCGGGATTGGGGATCAATTTTCATAAGAGTAAGTTAATAGGAATTAATGTCATTCCTTCGTTTCTAGAAGCGACATCTTTATTTTTGGCTTGTAGAACCGAGAGGAAAGAATTTAACTTTCTTGGCATCCCTATAGGATCCAATCCTAGAAGAATTTCTACTTGGGCTCCTCTTGTGAAGAAAGTGGAAAGAAGACTTCATAGTTGGCATGGTAGATTTTTGAGCTTTGGAGAAAGATTGACGCTTTTGAGATCGGTGTTATCTAGCCTTCCTATCTTTCAAATGTCTTTCTACAAGATCCCGGTGAAGACTAGGAAGGAAATTAACAAACTTCAAAGCGGATTTTTGTGGGGTAGCTCTAAGGATAAACGAAAAGTGCATTGGATCAATTGGAATTTATTGTGTTACCCGAAGGAGCGGGGGGATTAAATTTGAAAAGAATTGAAGATTTTAACGTAGTGTTACTTCACAAATGGAGATGGAGGATTCTGGAAGGGTCGGATGCGATTTGGTACAAATTATTGAAAACTAGATATGGAGATATTTGTCTCCATACTTCGGGGTGCCGGTTCTCGAAATTAAATTGGACATCTTGCTCTACATGGTGGATGGATCTTTTATCCATTAATAAGTTTTACAAGGAAGAGTTGTTTATGGAAAATTGCAAATTCCAATAGGGAATGGTCACAATACTTCCTTTTGGAATGGCAATTGGACGGGAAAAGGTTGTTTCGTGAATGTGTTTCAGGAAGAGTTTTCTAGATCTTCTCTTAAAGATGTGTCGGTTGCAACTTTAGGCGGATGGACGGAAGGAAGGTGGAGGTGGGGAGATCTTGGTATAAAGTCACGTGACGAAGACCCGTTATCGACAACTGCTGTGAGTCTCCAAGGGGAGCTATTTTTGAACACTAACGATTTACTTTCTGCAGGTCCACGGATGGACATAGCAGTTCATCATTCTCCTTCGCATCGTGAACATTCAGCGCAACTTCTGAGGCATGATACAACCACTACTCAACTGGGGCTATGCGCACAGGTTTATACAGCAGGGGCACTGGCTGACGGTAATGATGTTCTGGATCAGTCTGTGACTGATATTGCAGCACCAGAACAACGGCTTTCGTCTCTGCATGCTTCGCCTTTCCATCAGCAGGTTCAGGGCAACTTTCCCAGCAGCCGGTACAGGGTGATTTCTAGTGACGGCAGTTCAGCAAGGCCGAACAATTCGGATATGCCCTCCCGCGTGGCAGCTCCCGGGATATTCGGGTTAAGAGAAATCATTGCTCATTTGAAACCATCCAACTATGTAAGGGATAAAATCGTTTGGAATCATGAAACTACTTTCACGGTGAGCTCGTTTTACTCCTTGTCTAATGCCTACCGCTTGATTTTTGGTCCAAATTGTAGAGAAGATATTGCTTTTGAGTTGATATGGAAAGTTTCGGCTCCTCTCAAAATCAACACTTTTGGATGGCGGAGTTTTTTGAATAGAATGCCAACGAAAGATAATATTATTCACCGTGGAATTTCAATTTCCGGCAATTGCATTAATTGTTGTTTTTGTGACCGGTATCCCGAAACATTAAATCATATGTTGTTTGATTGTTCGGTTTCGAAGTTAGTTTGGTCGGAAATGGCGTTGTGGTTAGGGTTCTCTTTTGGAGGAGTTAGTGATGCCAAAAGATCTTTTTTGGAGTGGTTTCTTTTCGGGAAATCGAAGTCTTTGAAGGAGGGTAGGGAAGGGAGCATTTGGCTAGCAATTTGTTGGACCATATGGTTAAAGAGAAATGAGATTTTGTTCAAGAATGCTAAATGGAATGTCTTGGATTTGGTTTGGAAGGCAAATTTTTTGATTTGGAGATGGTCTTTTATAGGGGAAATTAGTCAACCCAATTGTGATCTTTACTTTTTTGACAAAGATCCACTTCATTTTTTTATCGTAAGGGTACAATTGGTGGGTAATTTCTACTTTTTGGGTGGAGTTTTTCTGTATTATCATTCTCTTGTATTTGATTTAAGTATCCTTTGTACTCTCATTAATATATTCCTTGTTTTTTAAAAAATAATAATAATAATCTAAATTGTATGTTTTATTGTATATTATTTTTGTATCTCTTGACTCTTGTATTCATATATTTTCATTAGAAACTTAACCTTGTTTCTTCTTTCCCTCATTTTTTTATGTATAAATCATCATTGTTAAAAGAAATATAATTATAAAATTATTCGATCTTAATCAAACGATCCAAATTTTTTAAAAGAATGATTGTACTATACTCTAGACTACTCTAGACAATTTTCCTGCCCCCATATTGGCCTTCACTATATAAACTATAAAGCCACCTTACAAAACATCAATTAGAATATAAGAGACAAAGAGTGAGTAAGAGAGGACAATCCTTAACCTCCACATATCTCACACACACCTCTTCTCTCTCCTACATACCCTTAATTTCTAAGCACTAACATGGCTTCACAAATTGTTACTGATGTAAGATGCCAAACACTAATGCACTATGCAGCCTCTTATGGTGAAAGAGTAAGCAAAAAGACACTCTCTAGTCACGGTTACCATAAAATAAAGAACAGCAAAATCTACACTGATGAAGAGAACTTCAAACAACTGTATAATAATAAGGGATCGCCAGATCAAAAAGGTGCAAAACGTAGCACAAATCTAGCTCAAGAACAGAAGCTTCATAGGTTAGGATTGTCTTACCTTGCAACATCTTTTCTTTACATGGTAATTAAAGTTAAGGCATTCTACAAAGGTTTCATTGAAGATGTTGCTAGTGAATCAAGAATGGTGAGAATTGAAGCACCTGTGGCAGAGGCATATTTTTCAGTTCCAGTTCTACCAAATTAACATAGCACCAATAATATCATGTTTGTAATTAGTATCAAATTTGAGCTGAAGTGTTGTAATTAATTGTATTATTAATGTCAAAATAAACAGAGACTTCATTTAACCACGATTTATCTGTGATAATATTTTATGAGACCTATTTAACACGATTTTACTATCAGAAATTTTAGATCATGTGTCATATTTTCTGTCTTACACGCCCTCAGAGACAAACTTGACCAATATACAACGAATCTCTCAAACAACTTCAATACAACTGTCTTCGGAATTTTCCAACAATGTCTACACACTTCTTCAGAGTTACCAGTTTAAGTGCAAAATGTTATTGATTGAAAAAGCAATAGTATGGCTAAGCTGACCCATGCAAGTTGCAGGACAGGTGGTCCCAGAGTTGATACAAAAGCCTCCAATAACAGTACCTGAATTGGCCTTGGACCCCATTTCAATCTAATGAATAGATATGATGGTTACAAGATATAAGAAACACTTAAATTAGAGTTTGTGATTTGTTAATATGTTTGTGATTCAAATTTAGAAAAATTACTTCAAATTATTTTGAACCACTTAATTTCTAACCCTTCTGAATTGAAACTTTTGATTTCTGACAGAAACCTTCCAAAGCAAGTTGCGAGCTATTATGCTTCCTTACCATGCAATTACGTATCCAAGTCTCAAGTTGCATGTCATTGAAATTGAATGAAAATGACAATACTACCCTGCCTGTCTTTATTGGCCCTACCTTCACGTGCCTTGTACTCATTCTTAATTTAGAGGACCCTATTTTCATTTTCATGATATAAGCGTGAGTTTTAAGTTTCATGTTGTTTAGAAAAGTGAAACTTTATCATTTTATAAGTAAGAGGACTCATATATCTATCACATTAAGGTTTTAGATAAATATGTGGTCTCTTTCATTTATTTAGCTGAGTCTTTAACCTTTAGATGAATGTTTAATCCAATGTGAATGTTTCTCCCTTATTATGACCCGTCAATTTTATGACAATTTAGTAGTAGCTAATTGTTGGTATATCAAGTATTAAGAAGAGCCTTACATCGAATAGAAGGATTGAAAAATAGATGTAACTAAATATATATATGATTGAGATGATGACTATTTAAAGTTTAATTAATATGATGATTTTTTTTACTTCTCTCATAATTTCTAGTGGTATCTGATGAGAAAAACAAGTGTGAGTTGGAAGTATTGATAAATAAGTGTGGAAAAATCTCGTATTGATTAGAGAAAGATATGTGTTTGATGGATTGAACTAGGTTCTTGATGCCAAAAATTATGACAAGTGGTGCAAACATATGAATATATTGTTTGGTTATCAAGATGTTCTTGAAATGATCAAGAATGGAGTTACTCCACTTGTAGAAGGTGCAGTGGATGCACAAAGGTCTATGCGTAAGGAAGAGAAGATGAAAGGTTATTATCGTTGCTTTTTATCCCATCAATGTGTTTATACGAATAATTTTGAGAAGTTTATGACTGCACAACTTCGAAGCATGCGTGAGAAATCTTGGAAAAAGCGTATGCAATAGCTGACAAGGCAAAGGTTACAAACTTACAAAAGGCAACTAGGGTTAATTCAAATGGAAGAGAAAGAAACAATTTTTGAATTCACAACGAGAATTGCATGATTGGTAATCCAAGTGAAGGCGTGTGGAGAAATGATCACAGAGTAATATGTTGTCGCAAAGATCTTGTGTTCTTTGACGCCAAGATTTGACAATATGGTGGTTGCGATTAAAGAATTAAAGGATCATGCGACCATGAGTAAGGATGAACTTCAAAGTTCTCTTGAAGCCCGTGAACAAAGAATGGAGGAGATGAGTGATGATAAGTCAAGTGCGGAGTTGAGGAAAGTGGCACATGAAGAGTTGAGGGAACTTTCACAATTTTGGTGGAAGAGAATCCCAAAATTCCAAGAATTTGACTTATCTAAAGGGAGAGTGTTGAGAAAATCAAGTGTGAGTTGAAATTATTGAGAAATAAGTGTGGGAAAGTCTCACATTGATTAAAAAAAAATAGAGACTTGAGCATTTATAAGTGAGAGAACTCACACATTTATCACCTTAAGGATTTTGGTGAATATGTGATGTGTGTCTCACAAATGTGTGTTACTCATAAAGAACATTCTCAATGTAAAGGCTCCCTCGTGTTGACCTCCAAATATTTTATGATTCAACCATGGTATCAGAGTCTGATTCGAGAGAAGTACCGATTAACTTGTATCGAAAGTCTTTCCCACATGTAGGAGGCATGTCCCATTGAAAAGTGTCAACGAAGGTACAAGTGTATGTGGGTGAAAGAGCTTCTGTTTGAGGGGGAACATTGTTGAGAAAACTGGCAAAGATTAAAAGAACACAATCACAATGCAAAGACATAACGTGGAAACTCCAAAACTCGAGAAAAACCATTGTCTTTGTCAAATGACAACTAGAGAATAATACTATGTGAAAATTGTTACAACACGTAATCTACCCTCAAACAACCTCGCGGACCCTAGTACGTCCACGCTCTCCAGAGAAAATATTTAACTACATCTCACAACACTTTAACACAAGAATATAAGAGAAAATAAAAAGTCAAATACAAGCTTAAAGGGCTATTGACTGGTGCATTATGTAATGAAGAACTTCAATCCATTATATAGCTTTGAATTTCCTCTTTATTTTACAAAACTAAATGATGTAGTACTTCTTCAACATATATATTTTTAACGAGCGCCAACAATATCCACCTTGATTGAAAATAATATATCGACTTCCATTGTATTCGCCGACAATCATAGTTCAGAGAAAACTATAATACTCCATCATAAAAAGTATAATCACTTGAAGTTACACCACTATAAGAATTTTCACATTGTTTTCACCGATAATAATAGGTCAAAAGAACAACCATACTCTATTATGAATAATGTATTTCACTTGAAGTTAAACCACTCCAAGAATTTCACATGTCGAAAATCAGGCTAAATAATTTATGGCACAACTTCCAGGTTTGTTAGACTTTGCATCAATGTCAATCAATGCTCATGTACTAACCATTGGCCAACACCTTGTTTAATCATGATTGTATCAACACATCTTTTACTTGAATCTTCTACAAGTCAAAAACAATTATTTCATCAACATTTTCATATTGCATAACGAAACTTATGATTGCAACTCAACAACACTTTCATAACATAACCTTTATGTTTTAATGTGGAGTATTAGACAAAGATGTAACCACTAAGCAAACTAAGAAATCTTGTCCCTGAATCAAATCAAAAGTTTTGATACCGATTGTTTGAAAAATCGAAATAAAGAAAATAAAAGAACACGGTCACAACACAATGGCATAACGTGAAAACTCTAAAATCGGAGAAAAAGTCATGGTCGTTGTCAAATGACAACCACAGAATAACACTATCAAAATTTTAAAACATAAAATCTAGCACAAAAACCCTAAATAGTGATACAAGTGTATGTGGATGAAAGAGCTTCTCTACTTGAGGAGGAGCATAGTGGATAGACTCACACTTGAGGGAGAGATTGTTATGTACAAGTGTAAGTTGGAAGTCTCATATTTCTTAGAAAAATAGTGGGTGACCGCTTTATAAGTGAGAGGATCAATACATCAATCAACCTCAAGATTTTGTGTGAGTATGTGGTGTATCTCTCATAAAGATGTTTTGCTCTTAAAGAAAATCCCCAAAATAAAATAAAAAAATGTTTCTTTGTATTGACCCCCTAAATTGATCCCGACAGTAAATATACTTTCAAGATTCATGAATTGTCCTAAAGAATCTCATCTCAAAGGAACTAAAAGATTGTTAAGGTATGTCAAGGGAACCTTAAATTATGGTATCAAATTTTGTCTCTCTCAAAATTTCAAGCTTCAAGGTTACTTAGATCGTGATTAGGCAGATCATTAGAAGACTTAAAAATCACTTCAATTTACTGTTTTAGTTATGGATCAAGCATATTCTTCTTAGCTAATAAAGTAGTGGCTACATTTTAGAAGTCAGATATTCAACATTTGACTTTTATTCAACATATGACTTTTATTTCAGTTACGTTTTAGTATTTAAAAACATAGTGTAATTTAATATAAAAAATATATAGCTTTTCATCTTCATTTTTTTTTAATCATACGCTTAATTACTATACAATTTAGATAATACAATGAAATTTTATTATAATGGATTTTATTATAATTAGATTAAGGATAATCTAAACATTTATGCTTCAATTATATCTTTATTTATTTTATTTTTATTTTTTTCATTTTTATTGAAACTCCAACCTCTTTTCTTCTTCTCTTCTTGTCATCATTATTATTTTGATCCAACGGTATAACTATGTAAAAGTATAATTGTGCAACTCTAGACAATCACTTACCCTCATATTGGCCTTCTCTATATAAAGCCACCAAGATTTACAAAACACCACATATAGTTTAAGAGACAAAGAGTGGGTAAGAGAACACAATCCTTAACCTTCACATATCACACTCATGGCTTCACAACTTGTTAGTGATGTAAGATGCCAACCAATACTAATGCAGTATGCAGCCTCTTATGGTGAAAGAGGGAGCAAACAAAAACCATTTCGTCGCCAAAACTATGGTTATCGTCGAATAGAGAATAGCATAATCTACCCTGAAGAAAGTGCCTTCAAAGAGTACAAAAATAAGAAAGAATCATCACATGAAAAGGGTGCAAAACGTAGCACAAATCTAGCTCAAGCACAAAAGCTTCAGAGGTTGGGATTCTCTTACCTTGCAACATCTTTTCTTTACATGGTAATTAAGGTGAAAGCATTCTACAAAGGTTTCATTGAAGATGTTGCTAGTGAATCAAGAATGGTGGGAATTGAAGCACCTGTGGCAGAGGCATATTTCTCAGTTCCAGTTATACCAAATTAACATAGCACCAATAGTATCATGTTTGTAATGTCTAGTATTAGTCCAAAAAGTATATATATATATTACTAGTATCAAATTTGAGCTGAAGTATTGTAATTAATAAGCTTAGATTTGCTTAAATGTCCATTTTCTAGTGAGATTACATCTATAGGAAGTGGTTAATTTTTATTCAATTTTGTGTACAAGGGCATTTTCTATTGTACCAGTTCTATCACCTTAAGTAAAGTTTGGATATCTAAGCTTGTAAATTTTCATAAATCTCATTAGTAAAAATTTATCTTTTTGATCCAGAACATTCATCTCAAGAGTACCTGTAATCTTTCCTAGGACATAAGGGAAAAATGACATTTACCTTCCATCATAATATTATAATTTCTAAACCAGTAATAAGGAAAATGAAAATAATGATATATACCGAATCACCTATATTCTAAACCTTTACGTAGTCCCTTATAGAGCAATTTGATAGCTTAATATTTCAATATCAAATACCATATTAAGATATGAATATTGTCTAAGAATTTGGTTCTCAAGCTCTGTTATTTTATAAGATGTGTCTAGAATTCCAACAATGTCTACACACTTCTTCAGAGACTTACCAGTTTAAGTGATAAACGTTATTGATTGAGAAAACATGCCCTTGCAACTTGCAGAACAGGTGGTCCCAGAGTTGAATCAAAAGGCTCCAATAACAGTACCTGAATTGGCCATGGACCCTACATCAATTTAATGAAAAGATATGATGGTTACAAGACATAAGAAACACTTAAATAGACATGGACGAGAACCGTCCAAATTTGAGATAATGCAGTTCAAATTAAGCAGATGGAATAACAACCTTGATATCAGTCAGATACTGGCAAAATAAGCTATGTACTAATGTATTTGGTTTACTGTTGGCATATGTTCCAAAGCACGCCTACGCAATGTCGTGTGCTGACGGGTATTTGCTCTCTCCTAACATTAATCAAAACATGCTAAACGTGTAGGGGAGGAGGCGGGAGCAACAATTGAACCAATGTTTTAGAAGAACAATAGAGGAAAACGTCACATCTCCATCTAAAAGCTTAGAACATTAGATATATAAATCATCTCTCTTATAAATTCAGCGTTGCAATTGATTATCCAACCAGAAGTGTATGTTTAGATTGACGGTGGAAATTGATATTTAGTCAACCTACCGTCCGTCAACCTAAACATACACAAATCATTTTGGCAAAAATAATGTGCAGAATAGCAATTCCAGAATGAATTCTGTTATTTACAGTAGCATTTAATACAAGGAGATAGAAAAAAAAAATGGTTATACATACAATCTGACAAGAATTGGCAAT
This sequence comes from Lathyrus aphaca, assembly GCA_963966055.1. Classification (NCBI taxonomy): domain Eukaryota; kingdom Viridiplantae; phylum Streptophyta; class Magnoliopsida; order Fabales; family Fabaceae; genus Lathyrus; species Lathyrus aphaca. The sequence continues at coordinate 502,112,847 of OZ014523.1, forward strand.
AGAAATTGATTTTTTGAATCAGATGGATGTTGTTAAACTGCTAGTCATTATCTTAGAGCCATCAAATAACATCGCTATTATGGTTATCAATCTCTGGCTGAACTGGCCAGTTTACCAAAATGGACCACATAGCATCAAAAATTAATAACACAGATTTACCAAAGAGTCTGGTAAGTGTGATAAATGCATGGTGGAACATACCTGATAAGCACAATTGATAACCTTAATTTGAAGATCAACAGAAAGATTGGAATATTTTACTTTGCCTATTTTACTTTGAAATTAAAAAGAATATTCATTTACTCCAAAAATGGTTCTGCTACCAGAATAATAGTACACAAGAGTTTATTGTCTAAAATCAATGAGATAATGTTACATAAATGAGAGTATGACAAAAATTTAACTCTATCAAATTTGATATTATAATCACTTTCTTTCTTCAAAACTGCAAATTTATCGAAGGTAGGAAGTCCAACCTAAGAAATTTTCGTCATGGAACAAAATATCCTACACTGTTTGCATTTTGGAACGTGAACAACTGAGCTCAAATAGCACTTGCCATACAATATTTATTCCTTCACTATTTCAAATTCAGCACCAATTGGTAGATGATCACTTGGATGACTCATGTTTGGCAGTCCACCAGCAATATCTGCCGCTTCGGAGTCTGGAAGCTCAAGATAGCTAATTGGTTTCATGTAGTCAGAGGGGCAACAAAATATATAATCGAGTGTTCCGGTGAAGCCAGGTGTATAGTTTGTAAATGGTGGCTCTCCTCTAGTAGAAGCATAGACACTAATTAGAGGAATGGGACGCTCCTCTATACAGTCAGTTATCAGTTCAGATGAAGGGTTGCCAGATATGAGGTACTGATAAACCTGTAAAACATGGGATCAAACAGATTAGTAAAATCCAACTCAAATTATGAGAGCACGTCTAAAGCTATAAACAAGTATTAAGCATGTATAAGAGTAAAGTGAATAAGGTCCATTAGGTCAATGATAATACAAATTCCTCATTGTTGTACAGAATATATTTTTTATAATTATTAGTCGAAATTTGTATTCGGTTCATTAGTCCATTATTAAGGTCCATTAGGTCAGAATAGTCTATATATACATATTAGTGCTAGTAATTATTCATATTTGAAATACATTCAGTTTTCACACTCATAATATTGCATTGTTTATTCTTGCTCGAATTAAAAAGTCCCAATCCCAAAAGCTGCTCTATTTTACACTCTACAATGCTAACCAATGATGCAAAGGTTTATTAGAGTATATGGTGATTTCATATAATTTAAACTGAAAAAGTTATTGGTTCAGTTTGGTTATCAAATAAAATATATGAATTTATGTACATTATTACAAGAAAGGGGAGCGTAAAAAATGTAACTGTGAGATCTGAACATGACAAATGCACATGGACAAACGAATCTAAATGAAAAATAAGAAATGAACAACTTAAGATTTTAGAAATGCTAGGTACCGGATCTCCTGGCTGAGAGTTAAAGTCACCGGCCACAATCATTTCAGGCATGCATTCAAATCTATCAGATACCAGTGTTTTGAACTGTGACAGGCGAGATAGAAGATATTTAGCTTGTGCAAGTTTGACATCAGCCCACTCAGGATCCCTGATACAGAAATTTGTATTTAACTTATAAATTCTACAGCTTAAGTTATGCAAATCAGATTCAGATCAATCAATCCACATCGAGTCAAAAAGTCATTTCAAGTCAACAGATAAGAAAGAACAAACTCGGAATCGGAAGTCGCTTAAGTACCAATAAATATGTGTGTTGGCAACAATAAGAAATTGATGAGGGGGACCTTTGAATTTGAATGCAGACAGAATTCCAACACAATCACGCTTTAGTCTCACACGAGGATCATTCGGATCTCCGCGATCTTCTGTACTCGATTTAGGTCCTGCATCAGAAAACCAGTTAATGAAGAAGTAGAATGCTCATAAGTATGTACAAGTAACAGAAAATTCTCATTCTGTGCTAAAACAGTCAATGAAGCAAAAGATACTAGAGAGGCAAAAACAGAAGATAATGTATCCAGGAAACGAAAGCAAGAGAAAACAGCAGCAAAATCAATGATGTAACAGAAAGTAAGTTTTGCTTCCGCAAGTTTATCAAAAAAATATCTAAGAACAGCAAACAGTACAGGCTCGAGAATAAAAAAGATATGAAAATCCTTGTTACTAAGAATAGAATTATACATAATAAACAGAATCATTTTATTTCAATTTGCATTTACCAGTATTGGTCGCAACGTCCTTTTGTTTATCTAGCTTGGTTGTTTGGACATTGTTGTGTTCATCGTCTTTTGAAGAGTTCTCGTCTGGAATTGTCTTTACAAGATCATTATATTCAATATTTTCCTCCAAGACCAACTCTGCACTAAACAGCACAGGATAAGGATAAATTTCAATAGAGATTATAGATAACAGTAAAAGAGAGCATTAATGAAGATTTAATGACATTCATGCCATTGTTTTGGGAAATGAAAAAAAAATGCAAGAATTAACCCCAAAAGGTGAGAAGGGAAAGACAAGGCACAGAAAGAGATAATCATAGGTGCCCAAATACCAATTAACTGAGAGTAACAGGCAAGGTCCAAGAGTACCATTAGACATTAAAAAAAAGCAAGAGTGTCATTATTGCTTAATTCAATTACCACGCATGTAATTACATTCAGGTTTTTTCTATTTATTTATCAGTTTATCAGTTAACCAAAATTTTCTTAGGAACAATATCAAATAAGTGCTCATGAAATGGAAATATTATAATAATAATAATATTCAAATCCTTCCAAGGTTAAAACTTATACTAAACTAATATTCTGATATAAGAGAAAAGGGTTTTAAATTTTAAAAATCAATATAACACAAACTTTGCCTCTTGGATTAGTAAATTTATTGTATTTGCTTTACTCAATTAGCATATATCATTGCTAATGTTTTTCTTAAATTTTGGGTATTTTGTCGAACTCAACTTCACAAAATTGACTTGAACATGACGACTGTCCAAGCCTTATAAGCACTAGTTGCATCATACTCTAGCTTATATGTTGTATTGGACATTCGAAACGTCGATTGATGGGGTGGAATGAGAAGGATCACAACACATCCCTTCAGGTGGAATAATAGAGATTTTGGCCAAATAATTGATCTATAGTACGCTCTGACACTATCTTATAATTTGAATTTTATATCTAACTTAAACTTACAAAACCGGCTTATAGGGTGAGAACAGCTCAAGTCTCATTAACACTACATCACTACTTAAACCATACCTTTAGTCGATGAGGAATTCTCAACAGTTTTAAACCACACTTGCAGACGCATTACAATCCTTGACATTGCATAAAATTGCGACCAATTATAACTAATGTATTAGCAAGCGAAGACATAAAAAACCTTCACATCCAAATCCACGCCATTTTTAAAACCTTGGCCCTAAGCTCCTTACAGCTCACAACTTATATCTCCGGTAACTCTAAACAAAATCTATATTATAAACCGGTCTATGTAAAACTACAATTTTATCGAGTATTGCAAAAAAGAGTCGTACGCACAGTTCACCCTTGTAAAATATCCCACATCCATCACGCTTTTTCTCTCCACTCCTCTTCATATAAATTGAAGAATATCCCAACTCCTGCATCTTTCCTTTGTAAAAGCTATCAAATTCATCAAGTTCCTGAAATAAATAAATAAATAATTAAAAAAAATCAACACAACAAATAACACTATTTAAAAGAAAGTAACCAACTAACTAACTAACTGAAACTCAACACAGAATTCAAAAAAAAAAACCTGCAGACAGAAAAAATCAGCTCCCAAATTCTTAAGAACATCTAAAACCGAATTCGAACGATGATTCCATCTGCAGTAAGTAAAATGAATAATTAGAGTTAAAATTGAATAATTATGTTGTGAATATTGAAATTGAAAATTGAAAATGAAAATTAACTTGAGAGACGGACGAGGAGAGTGTGGGAAAAAAGTGCTTTTGACAAAAGCCTACATTACAAAAAAAAAACTTAAATAAATGAAATTAATTATAAATAGTGAAATTATAAAAAAGATTATGAAAAAATAGTATATACCTGAGCCAAAATGTTATAGGAGACGAGGCTGAATCTGAAGCCTGAATTAAAAAATTAAAAAATAAAATAAATGGAATTGGATTGGATTATGTAAGATGAAGAATGTGTTAGTTACCGTCGGGTTTAGTTCTGGAGTGTATATCAGCGGCTTCAACTGAAATGAATTTGGGGAATTTTGGTGAAGAACTCATTCTTCTCGCAACACTAGACGCAGTGAAAGTAGATTGAATGAATGAATACGATGGTTTGAATATTAATGGGTTAATTGAATTTGAATGCGTTGAAAATGAATGAATACCTAGGTGCAGAGAGGGGAGGAGAAAGCGCAGCAAGAGATTTTAGCATATTTATTGATTATATATATATGCAGTCATTTTCTTCTATATTTTAGTATTCGTTTGTGTTGGAAGCCCAGACGAAACTCACCGCGCCCATTTTTTTACTGTCAAATTTCAAATTATTTTTAGGGTGATTTTATCTTGTAATAGTTCACGCCAACTAATATGAATCTAAGGCTTAGTCTATATAGGCCAAGACCAGATCAGACTTTTTTTTAATTATAAGTTTTCTTAATTAAATAGGCTAGGTCACATGCCATAGAAAAAATCTTATAAATTTATCATGTCGGTCTATTTATTAAATATGAATGAATTTATTGTTTTTATATTATATTTTATTTTTGATACTAAAATATAAGAGTAAAGGAATTTTATGAATAATATTATAAGGGGTTTTCATAAGTTCTTTCAAACAAATCATCTCACAAATTTATGTTACTAGGTAAGCTTAGATAAGTCAATGGAAACAAACATTTAGTCTTATTATACTTTTGATTCACTAGTTTGTATATAAGGATATTAGTTGGATTTAAGAATGATAGTATGAAGTTGTGTTTGAATTGAATTGTAATAAGGAAAATCATAGTTGAACTCTTGATAATTGGAGTGTTGTTTTGGTGATGAATTAAGTGGCATGAAACTTGAAGTTTTCTTGAGATGATTCAAGAGGAAAGAGTATGGAATGTAGGACCATGATTTGACGAGAATGTCGGATAGAGTTGAGTTGTAGATATTAGAAGAAGTGAAATTATAAGTTGGTTTATTAAAGTGCGATTTGGTTGGAATAAGAAGAGTTGTTTGACTGTGTTGATTCAGATAAGAATTTATGAAGGGTTGTGTCGGTATGAGTAAGAATCGAGGATTCGACATGTTGAATTAGTTGGAAGCGAAGAATATGAGTTATCTTGTTGAAATTAATTAGACTCATGTACCATATGTTGTTGTAATGATGTTGCGTGTTTAAGATGATTTTTGAAGGATGTGTTATTAAAAGATGGTAAGGTTGTAGTTACGTTGATGATAATTTGGAATTATATGAGTATTTTATCATAGGATTGGGGAGTAGTCGCCGTTGTAATTATGTCGAATGTTCAAAGTTGTGATCTTAGGGATCTAAGATGGAAGTATTCGGTAACTACAAGAGTTAGAATACTCGTTGGAATGAAATCCCAAAGAGTTAAATCGAAGGTTATGTTGATATGTTGATTTTGGTGATTGTAAGTTGGAGTTAAACTCGGTAGACTTGGTATTTTGTAAGTAATCAGAGTGCGCAGCGAACGCGTGGTGTAGGGCAGTTGTTCTTAAGTGAACGACAATGATGTTGGTAGCTTGGTTATATTAATGTTGTGTTTAAGTTGTGTGTTTCTATGTTGTTGTGTTCGAGTCCTTAAACCAATGAATTTGTAAGTTGGTTAGTCGCCATGTTGTGTTGTTAGTTGTCAAGTGCATTGCTTGAGGGTTGTTCGTGTTGTTGTTGCCAATTAAGTTGTGAATTATTATTTGTAGTATGCGTAGGTTGTCTTCGGAGATGAGAGTTGATTAGTTGTATGAAGTAATTAGTTGGAGTAGTTGAATCAGATAAATTTTCGAGGACGAAAATATTCTAAGTGAGGGAGAGTTGTAACGCCCGTTTATTTAATTAAATATAATTGTGGTATGTTGTAGTAATTCGCGTTAATTTGTGTATCTTGGTTTATCTGTGTTGATGACCAAAATTATCAGAATATTATGTTGATGGTTATAAGTTGGTTTAAGTCGAATTTAATTATTTAAGTCGATATAAGTTGTGGAAGACGATATGGTGTATTTCCGTTTATTGTTAGATATGTTGATTGGACCGTTTGGACCATCTGGTTAATAATCAGAAGATAATCTAATTAAGTCGGGAGAAAATAATTAGTCGTAAATTATTAAATTGATTTTTTTTGACGTGGTGAATTAAGTCATTAAGTTGGAATATTAAGTCGGAAAGTCGAAGAAATAATATTATCAGTGATATTATTGATTATTGGAGCATGTTGGCTAATGGGCTTGGTTTGCGTCGGAAATAACAATTAAAGGGGGTGTAGTGTTTAGACCCATTAGTTGATTATTATATTAGATTATTATTAATATTTTAATAAAAAGAAGAATTAGTCAAAAAGAAAATATCAGCAAGAAGAAGGAATTGTGAAAAATTGGAGAACAAGGAAAAGTGGAGAAAACGGTTACGAGAAGTCGTCGTCGGAAAACGAAATCGATCGGAGATTCGAGAGACTATCGATTAAGGTAAGGGTGAGGTTCGATCCTTATAGGTGTTGTGTTTTGTTTGATTATTATATTAATAATGGATTTGGGTGGTTATAGGTGTTGTGTTTTGTTTGATGTCGATGTCAGATTTTGTTGATTTTTGTATTGTGGTGTTGATAAATTGTTGATCGTTATGTGTAATTGTTGAATTACTTATTGATAATCAGTTGTTAATCAATTGTTTCGTAAGTAGTGATTTTAATTTATCTTGCTGCATCTTTTAAATTCTGGAGAAAAATTGGATTTTGGGACGTTGAGGAAGTGCACAAGTGCACGGGTGGCGCATGCCACCCACCAGTTAATTAGGGTGGCGCACGCCACCCATAGTGAATAAAAGAGCAAGTGACAGGTGCCACTAGGAGAGGTGGCGGGAGCCACCAAACTCCTTTACTAAGTGGCGCAAGCCATGACTAAATGTGGCCGGTGTCACATTTGGTGGTCACCCTGTAGTTAAAAGTGAAATACTTTAATTCCTTATACATTGTTTTATTAATTAACTAACTTAAAACATGTTTCATTATATTAGTAGATTTTAATTAAAAACTATGCTAATTTCATGAATATTGTTTGTTGAAGAATACTAGAAATTCTTAGAATTCAATAGCAATAAAAAGTATCAATAGCGAATAATTAAGTTCTGGTATCAGTTGTGTTGAAGGTTTGACATAAATCAAGTAGTTTAGGAATTTAACAGAAACAGATTTTTGGCCACATTTTCATGACAGATAAAAGTTATCAGAAAACAGAAATTGGCAGATTTTATAATAAACTCGTAATAATAGCAGAATGTTAAAAACAATGTCGGTTTAGTCGGTTTAGCCGAATTAGGCGAAAAACTTAGTTGCCCGGAATTTAACGAAAATTGTCGGGGTAAGTCGGGTAGTTTAATAGTTGATTTTTTTTGCGTTTTTTTGTTGAAAAGATGTTGTAAAGTCGAGTTACGGGTACTAGTTGAGTTGGTAAGTCGTTACGGTTTACGGAACGTTCTAAGTTGATTATGTGGGAGTCCTTATGATCCAATGTTGAATTTATGTCATTCACGTCGTATAAGTTGTTTGTGTTGCCTGTTTATGTTGTGTAAGTTGCTCATGTTGTCTAAGTTTTTTGTGTTGTCGAAGTTGTTGCGTTGTTAAAGTTGGAGGCTTAAAAGTCAACGTTGATTTAAGTTGTTCAAGTTGTATAAGATGGTTGTGCTGTTGATGTTGTATGTTGTTATGTTGTAAAGTCGTGCATGCTATGTAGATCATTTGCATTTTTATGTCGGAGTCGTTGCTCACACCACGTTGGCCTAGATTGGCACTAAGTTTAAAGTTGAAGGCTTATGCCTTGATTGCCTCGATAACCTGACAATAATTTTAAGTTTGAAGTTTTACTCCGAATGGTACCACATGCATTTGCATAGTCGAGTCGTATCTATGTTGCATTATTTATGTTAATTATGTTGTTTATGTTGTTCGAGTTGATAAGTTGTGCATGTCGTTTTAAGTTGATAAGTTGTTATATTGTTATGTTGTTTTCAAGTTGATTAAGTGAACTGTGTTGATTAGGCTGATTAAGTAGTTCGTGCTGAATATATGATTATGTGGTTTATGTAGAAAATGTTGATGAATATAATAGTAGTAAAATAAGTTGATAAAATATGGATGATTATTAAGTGGTTGTTTTGATTGATGTTGTGAAGTGGTGAATTGTTTATGATCCTTATCTAAGTATTATTTATCATATGTCGTTTATAATTATCGATATCTCACCCATTCTGTTTGAATGTTACCCCTATGTTGGTAACGTGCATGTAGCTTGAAGGAAGATGATTATCTTCAATAGTTCGAGTCGGTGTCGGTGCTCTGATACGTAACACTCGGGGAATGGATGCTTAGTTGTTTTGTGTTATTTTTAAGTTGTTTCAGTATGATTATGTTGTTACTAAGTTGTTTTAAGTTGAATAACATGTTATGCCATGTTTAGTTGAATAATTTGAAAAATCCGTTGCGTAGTTGTAAAAGTTGAATTTGGTTTCATAAATGAATAAAGTTGTTGTTTTTAGTTTCTTACGAACCTAAAGTGTTATGTATCAATTCTCATGAAATTAAATGAAGTTTTTATAAGTTGAAAAATATAGCATCCTGTTTTGAGTACTTGTTGGTCGAAATTTTATTATTCTGATTTTCTATATAATGGTTGGGTAGAAATGAGGTGTTACAGAAGTCACCAAGAATCAACCAAGATGTCTCCTGCTCAGATATCCATGTGCTCGACGTACCCCTATCCCGACCAGGGTTGTCCGTCCAATGGTTAGTTTCTGGCAGTTACCTAATTTCGAGGGATCCGCGATCCAAGCCTAAAATAGGAACCGTTAGCCACGCGTTGGGGGCTCTCTATATAAACCCTCTCACTTGAGAGGGACATGTATCAAATATTCACTCTCTGAACACTTTTACTCGTACTTGCTTACTCTTGTCCCCGTTCTCACTTTGGCATCAGAGTATCTTGCAGGTACAATCCCCTTTTCTCCTCAACGACCGAGCAAAGACTCCAAGGACCACGTCAACGTCAGCAGCCATTGAAGATTCTGATCAATGTTACGATCAATAATTATCATATAGATATTCGAAAAAGACAAATAATTTAAGACAAATAAAAATATGAAAGAAGACGTATATTGTGAAACGGAGGAAATATTATCTTACTTCTAGCAATGTAGTATTAATATAAGAGAAATGTTAGAATGACACTGCAAGTTACACCCGCACCATATTCCTATACGGTTTGACATACTTTTATTATTTTGAATAATTTGTTTCTTTCCTTGATTTTTGTGCCATGTTAAAATTGGTTTGCAATTGATAATGTGTAAATACATTGTAAGTGATTTCAGTGTAAGTACACATAACACATTTGTTAATATAACTAAAAATAATGTTAGAGACTAGAGTCATAACAAAGTTGTTTATACGATTTCATTTTGTTTTTATTTTACTAAAGAAATTCAAAAAAAATTTATTAATACAATATAATTAAATAAATAACAAATTAAATTACTAAAAATATTTTTTTAACAACTTAATTAAAGTTAATCTAATTTGTACATATTATGATTTTATAATTTTTAACTAGTTTATCTTCCCGTAGATTTATATATCAATTTTTAATAAATCTTGAGATTCTTATTTTTATCTCTTAAAGTTTCGTAGTTCTATTGAAATATTTTTAATTATTTTTAATTTTTTAATATTGTTCATAATTTAAAATTCAAAATTATATATGTCTCTCTCTGAAATAAAAAAAATCAAAGTTAGTCATTAAATATTTTATTAGAATTTAATTTTTATTATTTATCCAATGACTTTAAAGAGTCAGGAGATCCTGATAGAAATTGATAGGTGATGTATTTTTCAATTATTATTTTTGTGGGAAAAAAACAGTTTTTAAAAATAAATATAGATTTGAAATTTCAATGATGAAATGATGATTGATTGTAAATTGGGTTGATGTGAGATGCTGAGACAATGAAACCACATTCTCGTAACGAATAGTAGGACTTGCGGGGACAATGAAGCCGTAATGTGTTACTTTCAACTATAAATAAAGCATTTCTCAATTCTTAAATTCATTGGTTCCCTTTCCATTTACTGTTATTTAAAAAATAAAAATAAAAAATTGCTTTATTTATTATTGTATTTGATAAGTTTTAAGCTTTTGAGACAAGTCATGTAAGTATAAGAATTCAACTTAAATGTATTCAAAGATTTTAGCACTTAATTTATGTACACTATATTTCAAATTATATATAAATAAATTATTTTTATATATTGATATAAAAAAATTAAAAATAGTACACAGTATATTTATTAATTATTTTTCATCATTAAAAAAAAAGGAACAATATTCCTACACCTGAACCGTATGTTTGGCACTTTTTATTATATTTATTAATTATTTTTCACTTTTTCTAATACACATAAACACATGCCTTGTTGTATTTTTCACCTTATATTCTTTCAATTATACTCATATCCTTACAAAAAAAGACCAAAATACCCTCGTATAAATAGTTATAATTTTAGAAATTTCCTATTCCATTTTATTTACGCAAAAAAAGTGTTTCGGAGAGAAAAGAAACGCGTAACAAACCGGAACAGATAACAAAAGTCTTCCGATTCTTAACACACATATCGGAACACAATTAGTAAGTCTTCTGGTATATTAACTATGTGTTTTTTTCACTGGAAGAGTTAACACATGTCTTCCGGTTTTGGCATTGCAACATATCGAAAAAGTTGTTGTGTATCTTCCGATAGCATACCAGAAGACTTTCCTTGCATCTTCCTGTTTGTTTGTTTTTTTTTGTTTTTTTAATTTATTTTTTATTTTGACAATGGCGCGCACACAAGGCGGTAGGTTCCTGATCGTGGTTTAGGATGGGGAGAATCATCGAGATCAGCTGAGGATGAGCATATTGATGGATCATCAACATAGTCTGTTGGATTTCCAGGAGGACCGTACGATACCTCGCTTTTAGTTAAGTACGAACATCATATACTAGACATTTATGGTATGGTATGGTAAGGTAAGTAAACGAGAAAAATTGTGAATTTTAATGTTATATTTTATAATATGCTTACCCTTAATTGTTTTCAGGAAAGAGGTTCGAAGAAAGAGTTGAAGGTCGCAGGACATGGGTTGAAGTTGAAACATAGGGTTCCATAACAGCTTCCACGAGAGATGGAGGCTTGGATATCTAGGTCTGGTCTATCTTCACTGCAGAGAATCAATTTGTCAAAGATATACGTAAACCTGATTATCACATTTGCTGAGAGATGTCATCTAGAGACATCTTCGTTCCACATGCTGTTTAGTGAGATGATAATTTCTCTGGATGACGTGACTTGTTTGCTTCACTTGCCCATTAGGGGAGTCTTCTGGAGCCCTCAAGATATCAGTGAAGGGTTTTCTGTTGAGTGGATTGTTGATTACTTATGAGTGTCACAGAGAATGGCGCAAAAACATGTCAATGATTGCAGGGGTTCATACTACAATTTGGAATGATTATATGATCGCTTTGTAGAGCATATAGCTGCTTCTAGATGGGCATATGCGACTAGGGCGTATTTGTTGATGTTAGTGGGTTGCATCTTTTTTGCCGATGAGACCTTTATGCTTGTAGAGGCACGACACCTCTCGTTATTTATTGACTTAGATAGATTATCACGATACAGTTGGGGAGAAACTGCTTTGGTTACTCTTTACAGATATCTCGAAGATGCTTCCATGTTCAGTTGTAAGCAGCTCGGTGGATATTCGACTCTCCTACAAGTCTTTCTTTTAATTTAGTTTATTATATTTTAATTAATTTTATTTAGTATATTAATTTTATTTTATTTAATATATTAATTTTATTTATTAAGTTTATTATGTTATATTTAATTATTTTGTGTTAATTTATAGTATTAATTTTGTAACAGTGCTGGATTCATGAGTATTTTCAAACGCTTGGGAAAAAATGAGAGAATTGGATACCAGCTAATAATGTTGGTCTCCCTCGAGCAATGAGATGATCCTACAAGCAATGTGTCCTAAAGGTGGATGACTTGCGATCTATACTAGACGAGTTGACACATGCCGATGTCATATGGCAGCCATTCGAGGATCATAGAGTATGACGTCAGTTTGATGGGATATATTTATACAGGGGGTATCTGAAGTGGGGTGACACTATTGTTTCATACTTGCCTGACAGATGTATGCGTCGGTTTGGATACAAGCAGTATGTTCCAGAGCCACCTCTTGATTATACGATGGCTGGTGTAACACCCTAAAATCTGCCCATCTGATTTGTTAACTTTAACCAACTTTTTGTTTGGCATTCATTTGCATCTCCACTAGGTCATTAACACTTGCATCCATTCATTTACATAAGCTCCTAATACATCGGAGCAAAGCCATATGAAGAATTAGGGTTTTCACACCCTATTTTTTGGTTATCAAAATGATTCAAAGTCGTGGCATCATCCTTTCATGCTCCTACCATTGTATTAGGGTTTATTCCCCTTATTAAGTGATATTTAAGGATTTCACGTCTGAAGACTATTCAATGATTCATTTGACCCATCATCAATAGTGAAGTGTGAATTAGGGGTCTTTTCTTCATCAGGCATTGAGTTTATCTTTTTCAAATGTCTCTCAAGAGTATCAAGTGCTTAGGGTTTTATCAAGGTTATCACTGAAATTTGCTATAAGTTAAGGATTCTGCAAGCTTGTTCACGATTGTCATACCCCAATTTTGACCCTAAATCGTCGAATAAAACCATTTGCATCATCTACATAGCATAACATGCATTTCGTCTCACATAGTGACCAAAATATCAGCCGGGATAATTTCTCGAATTTATAGACAGTCTGGTCAAAGCAATTTTCAACTGTACCTAAAATCAGTGATTGAAAAATGTCAAATTTAAATTTGCAAATGTTAGTAATATTAATCTGCGGATTACGTGGTTTAATCTAACATGTTAAATGTATTTTTACTACTATTTATCGGTCACGTGTTGATCAATCTGGGCAGTTTAAACAGTCATACTTTTATTTCAAAATCCGACCAAATACTGTATTTTTCCGAGTAGTTTATTTCGCGCTGATCAGTTTGATGCATTCTTTTATTTTTTCGAACACTTTAATGTTTGATTTTTATTTATTTTGAGTCCGTTTATTTTTATATTTTGTCTAGAATAAATAAATAGGATTATTAAATTTTAGGTACACATTTGTTAATATAACTAAAAATAATGTTAGAGACTAGAGTCATAACAAAGTTGTTTATACGATTTCATTTTGTTTTTATTTTACTAAAGAAACTTGTATTAATATTATTTTTATATATATCCAACAGACCTTTTCAATTTTTTAAAATTAATTTTTTTAACAATATATATAACTTATATTTAATTTATATTTACAAAAATCCATCATATAATAAATTATTGATTGATAAATTTATATGATAAAATATAATACACTATTGTTTTTTATCTAGTTCTATTACTTTATATTTTATTTTATAGAAAATATATATAATTAAATTTTGTTTTATAATAATAAATTAAAACTTAAGAAATTCAAAAAAAAAATTATTAATAAAATATAATTAAATAAATAACAAATTAAATTACTAAAAATATTTTTTTAACAATTTAATTAGAGTTAATCTAATTCGTACATATTATGATTTTATAATTTTTAACTAGTTTATCTTCCCGTAGATTTATATATCAATTTTTAATAAAATCTTGAAATTCTTATTTTTATGTCTTAAAGTTTGGTAGTTCTATTGAAATACTTATAACTATTTTTAATTTTTTAATATTGTTCATAATTTAAAATTCAAAATTATATATGTCTCTCTCTGAAATTAAAAAGAATCAAAGTTAATCATTAAATATTTTATTAGAATTTAATTTTTATTATTTATCCAAAGACTTTAAAGAGTCAAGAGATCCTGATAGAAATTGATAGGTGATGTATTTTTCAATTATTATTTTTGTGGGAAAAAAACAGTTTTTAAAAATAAATATAGATTTGAAATTTCAATGATGAAATGATGATTGATTGTAAATTGGGTTGATGTGAGATGCTGAGACAATGAAACCACATTCTCGTAACGAATAGTAGGACTTGCGGGGACAATGAAGCCGTAATGTGTTACTTTCAACTATAAATAAAGCATTTCTCAATTCTTAAATTCATTGGTTCCCTTTCCATTTACTGTTATTTAAAAAATAAAAATAAAAATTGCTTTATTTATTATTGTATTTCATAAGTTTTAAGCTTTTGAGACATGTCATGTAAGTATAAGAATTCAACTTAAATGTATTCAAATATTTTAGCACTTAATTTATGTACACTATATTTCAAATTATATATAAATAAATTATTTTTATATATTGATATAAAAAAATTAAAACTAGTACACAGAATACAAAACCGTATCCATTATTAAAAAAAGAACAATATTCCTTCACCTGAATATGACAATTACACCTTATAATAATACGGTTTGAATCATTTTATTATATTTATTAATTATTTTTTACTTTTTCTAATACACATAAACACATGTCTTGTTGTATTTTTACAAGGATACCGTGTAATAAATAGGGTGTTATGATAGCAATTCTAAAAAAAAAAAATGGTGTTCGAGATATAAAAAGGTTTTCGAATAACACTTTTTAATGATAAATATACATAAAAGTTGTAACTATTTAGGCATGATAATAGAGCGGGTCTGAGACGAATTTTACCTAATCCAAATCCAAACCTAAATTTTTAAATAATTCTCGTTTTCCGTCTGAAAATTTCACCTTATATTCTTTCAATTATACTCATATCCCTTAAAAAAAGACCAAAATACCCTCATATAAATAGTTATAATTTTAGAAATTCCCTATTCCATTTTATTTACGCAAAAAAAAGTGTTCCGGAGAGAAAAGAAACGCGTAACAAACCGGAACAGATAACAAAAGTCTTCCGATTTTTAACACACATATCGGAACACAATTAGTAAGTCTTCTGGTATATTAACTATGTGTTTTTTCACCGGAAGAGTTAACACATGTCTTCCGGTTTTGGCATTGCAACATATCGAAAAAGTTGTTGTGTGTCTTCCGATAGCATACCGGAAGACTTTCCTTGCGTCTTCCTGTTTGTTTTTTTGTTTTTGTTTTTTTAGTTTATTTTTTATTTTGACAATGGCGCGCACACAAGGCGGTAGGTTCCTAATCGTGGTTTAGGACGGGGAGAATCATCGAGATCAGCTGAGGATGAGCATATTGGTGGACCATCAACATAGCCTGTTGGATTTCCAGGAGGACTGTACGATACCTCGCTTTTAGTTAAGTACGAACATCATATTGCTAAACATTTATGGTATGGTAAGGTAAGTAAACGAGAAAAATTGTGAATTTTAATGTTATATTTTATAATATGCTTACCCTTAATTGTTTTCAGGAGAGAGGTTCGAAGAAAGAGTTGAAGGTCACAGGACATGGGTTGAAGTTGAATCATATGGTTCCATAACAGCTTCCACAAGAGATAGAGGCTTGGATATCTAGGTCTGGTCTATCTTCACTGCAGAGAATCAATTTGTCAAAGATAGGCGTAAACCTGGTTATCACATTTGCTGAGAGATGTCATCTAGAGACATCTTCGTTCCACATGCTGTTTGGTGAGATGGCAATTTATCTGGATGACGTGACTTGTTTGCTTCACTTGCCCATTAGGGGAGTCTTCTGGATCCCTCAAGATATCAGTGAAGGGTTTTCTGTTGAGTGGATTGTTGATTACTTAAGAGTGTCTCAGAGAGTTGCACAAAAACATGTCAATGATTACAGGGGTTCATACTACAATTTGGAATGATTATATGATCGCTTTGTAGAGCATATAACTGCTTTTAGATGGGCATATGCGACTAAGGCGTATTTGTTGATGTTAGTGGGTTGCACAATTTTTCCCGACAAGACCTTTACGCTTGTCGAGGCACGACACCTCTCGTTATTTATTGACTTGGATAGATTATCACGATACAGTTGGGGAGCAACTGCTTTGGTTACTCTTTACAGATATCTCGAAGATGCTTCCATGTTCAGTTGTAAGCAGCTCGGTGGATATTCGACTCTCCTACAAGTCTTTCTTTTAATTTAGTTTATTATGTTTTAATTAATTTTATTTAGTATATTAATTTTATTTTATTTAATATATTAATTTTATTTATTAAGTTTATTATGTTATATTTAATTATTTTGTGTTAATTTATAGTATTAATTTTGTAACAGTGTTGGATTCATGAGTATTTTCTAACGCTTGGGAAAAAAAATGAGAGAATTGGATACCAGCTAATAATGTTGGTCTCCCTGGAGCAATGAGATGATCCTACAAGCAATTTGTCCTGAAGGTGGGTGACTTGCAATCTATACTAGACGAGTTGACACCTGTCGATGTCATATGACAGGCATTCGAGGATCATAGAGTATGCCGTCAGTTTGATGGGATATATTTATACAGGGGGTATCTGAAGTGGGGTGACACTATTGTTTCATACTTGCCTGACAGATGTAAGCGTCAGTTTGGATACAAGCAGTATGTTCCAAAGCCACCTCTTGATTATACGATGGCTGGTGTAACACCCTAAAATTTGCCCTCTGATTTGTTAACTTTAACTAACTTTTGTTTGGCATTCATTTGCATTTCCACTAGGTCATTAACATTTGCATCCATTCATTTACATAAGCTCCTAATACATGGGATCAAAGCCATCTGAAGAATTAGGGTTTTCACACCCTATTTTTTGGTTATCAAAAGGATTCAAAGCCGTGGCGTCATCCTCTCATGCTCATACCATTGTATTAGGGTTTATTCCCCTTATTAAGTGATATTTAAGGGTTTCACGTCTGAAGATTATTCAATGATTCATTTGACCCATCATCAATAGTGAAGTGTGAATTAGGGGTATTTTCTTCATCAAGCATTGGGTTTATCTTTTTCAAATGTCTCTCAAGAGTATCAAGTGCTTAGGGTTTTATCAAGGTTATCACTGAAATTTGCTATAAGTTAAGGATTCTGCAAGCTTGTTCACGATTGTCATATCCCAATTTTGATCCTAAATCGCTGAATAAAACCATTTGCATCATCTACATAGCATAACATGCATTTCGTCTCACAGTGACCAAAATATCAGCCAGAATAATTTCTCGAATTTACAGACAGACTGGTCAAACCAATTTTCAATTGTACCTAAAATTAATTAATGAAAAATGTCAAATTTAAATTTGCAAATGTTAGTAATATTAATCTGCGGTTTACGTGGTTTAATCTGACATGTTAAATGTATTTTTATGGCTATTTTTCGGTCACGTGTTGATCAGTATGAACAGTTTAAACGATCATAATTTTATTTCAAAATCCGACCAAACGCTGTATTTTTCTGAGTAGTTTATTTTGCGCTGATCATTCTGATGCATTAATTTTATTTTTTAGAGCACTTTGGTTTCCAATTTTTATTTATTTTGAGTCCGTTTATTTTTATATTTTGTCTAGAATAAATAAATAGGATTATTAGTTTTTATTTTATTTTATTTTTAAATTTTATTATGATTATTTTATCAAAATTTTATTTAATTTTAAATTAATATTTAATTTGGATTTCAAAATAAACATTAGGATCCAATTATTATTAACCCTAATTAGTCCATATATATTATGTTTGCTGCTGCTAAAGAGGACCGAGAAAAAAAAAAAAAAAAAGAGAAACGATGCAGTGCCATACCAAATTACCAATTGTGTTAAGGTAGATCTGATTTCTCTATAGCAATTTCCCATCGATCTATATACTTTTCTAATATAGATATATGCAGATGAGAAATTGATTTGTTTTGGTTACTATATACACATATATCCATTATGTGCTAATCACTAAACGCATATAATCCGTTTTTTTTCTACTGTATACGCACACACGAAATGTGTATCCACTTGTTAAAATATCAACTTACTACCTGTAGGAATATATAGTTAAAAGCTATGTATTGTGAATTTTTTTTAAAGATAACATACTTTGTTAATTTTATTTCCAAAATAACATAGTTTAAAAAAAAAAAATACCAAACTAACATAGTTTGGTAACATGTTCGTCAAACCATGTGTAGAACTAGTGTAATTTCTTCCCAATTCGCCAAATGGATTGACTAGATTCAAATTTTTATGACTAGTTCGCCATTCCATTTGGCGAATGAGTGTAATTTCTTACATGCATTCGCCAAATGGTATGTTGCATGTTTAGGTGTGTTTTTTTGTTATTTTTGTGTTTCATATTTTTGTTATTCAAGTACCACTTCATATATACTTATATATATATATATATATATATATATATATATATATATATATATATATATATATATATATATATATATATATATACATATATATATATATATATATATATATATATATACATATATATATATATATACATATATATATATATATATACATATATATATATATATATATATATATACATATATATATATATATACATATATATATATATATGTACATATATATATATATATATATATATGTACATATATATATATATATATATATATATATATATATATATATATATATATATATATATATATATATATGTATATATATATATATGTATATATATATATATATATATATATATATATATATATATATATATATATATATATATATATATATATATATATATATATATATATGAATGAGTATACATAGATATATACTTATATTTTTTTTTTTTCTTTTATAAACATATATATACTTATATATATATATATATATTTATATAAGTATATATATATATATATATATATATATATATATATATATATATATATATATATATAAGTATATAAAAGAAAATTATAATATTAAAGAAAATTATATTAAAAGAAAATTATTCATATAAAAGAAAATTAGAGAATCTGACAAAGAGAAATATAATATAAAAGAAAATTATTATTAATAATCCAACAACGACAGTACAAAAATTAATTTCCCGCCCGATCTCACTGTCCCCCAGTACCACATCCACGGGGATGACCCCGTCTTCGAACTCTACCACCAGGTGGTCGAGGTTCCGCTTGTATTTGTGTGTTTGGTGGAGGCGGTTGTTGTTGAGTCCATGATTCTGCTTGTCCCCAATTACGTGGAAGGTTGCTGCCAAAGGCGCTGCCGTAACTCAGTTGTGTGCCCATGTTTTCAAAGCTGGGTCAGATAGGTTGGGCTGGGTTGGATTGGGTTGGGTGAGGACAATAAGCTTGACCAAATGAGGATATTGCCTCGTTTTGAGAACGAAACAAAGGTGAGGGGCTATAGGTTGGTGTGGATATGAAGGGGTTGTCGGGGGTATATTGGTGTTGGTAAGGCTCTTGTTGTTGTGATTGGGTTTGTGGCATGAAGGGGTTACGTGTTTGGAGGAATGGTCTATGGGTGTTTGAAGTCGATGGCTGGAATTGGGTGGGGTAGTCATGTTGTGTGGTTGGATGTTGGGCGTATGTTGCGGCCTGCGAGCGCGGGTCAATCAAGTATGGGTTATCAGACACCCATTGTTGCGTAGTAACTGACCTAAACCAAACTAAATATTCTCTAGTTGGTTTGACATTTTGAAGCACTTGGTCAGTTAGGACATGTTGACGTCGATCCCTCCATTGTTGACGCAATTCCCTTGCAAAGTCTCTCCAATCTTCCATATTCCACATGTCACTTACTCTTTTCAAATGCCATTCTCCCAAACATGTCGGAGGGCCCAGAATATCCTGTTGCATTCCGAACTGCATTTTCACCCGATCTGTTTGGTGCATTTCAATCGTAGTGAACCGGATGATTGGTGTTTTTGTTGTCCAAATTTCAGCATCCTCTGGGTTAGGCTCATGGTCGAGGGCTAAATATGGCCGCCAGATGAACTACGTAAAAAAATCCGTTTAGTAGAAAATTATTTTAGTGAATAATATGCATTAAAACGAAAAAATATTTTTTATATATGACAATACCTGATCGATCCCCACGGGGTCTAACAATTGGCGATATAAAACTATGGAACTTCTTGGATTTCTACTATAATCCATCCCAAGATCGGACCAGCTAAGTACAATAGATTTAAACGCATTTAGATACAATAACAATTTAAATATTTAAAATTTAATATGTTTGGAAATAAAAATTAATAGTAGACTTACTGGTTTGCGTAGGGGAACGGGCATGGATTCATGTTGTGTGGGGCAAGCATCGGCAGTCTTGAATACCCCCAAGCTTGTAACAAAAATGCACAACCAAAAAATGTACAAGTATCCTTTGCGGCATTTTTACAAAGGCTACTGTACAAATGTGCCAAAACAGCCGAACCCCAACTATATGTATTTACATTGTTGATGTTTCGCAACAATGGTAAATACATCATATTTATTGTGTTTCCGGTAACGTCGGGAAATAAAAAATGACCGAATAAAAGCATAATATAACACCGACTTTTTTGAATTTTTTCTAACTCGGTTGATTCTTCGTTTAAAATAAAACTAGCATAGTGGGTTCTAAGGACTCCTAGATTAATACCTGAACCCCTGCTACGAGTATTTGTTGGCTGCTCCTCGTCAATGAGAGGGGCACCCAGCAAGTCCGCTACTATAGAAATTTCATGGTTGACCTTACCAAAGACAGCTCTGCCGGATACACGTAACCCCAAAAGCATGTAGACGTCTTCCAATGTGACAATGCATTCACCGAACGGCAGGTGAAAGGTGTGTGTCTCTGGCCTCCACCTCTCTTGTAGTGCCAAGATGAATTTTGAGTCTATAGAGTTGTTGTGCACCTTTATGACTTCACCAAATCCGCATGACCGTAGATACGGTTCAATGATCGGATCAAACTCTATGTAGTCGTGCACCCGACACCGAAATCTTCTTACATTCTGTAAAAATATTATTCGAAATAAGTTAAAATATGCAAGAGTAAAAAGTATATATAAATATATGTGTAAAAAAATATACGAAGATAAAACTTACAAATGACGCGATATTTTCGGTTGTGCCTCGATGTTGATCTCCCATTGTTAGTAAAGCCATTTTCGATTTTGCCGCGATATTTTCGATTGTGCCTAGACCAATTTATGAATTGTTTGTGTGATTTATGCCTAGACCAATTTATAGAATGATTGTGTGATATTTGATTTTTTAGGTTTGATAGTGTGATTTATATAACAATTTGCATTTACTTGTTACGAATTGAAACAAAAACAACTTGTACATATTCGCCACACCATATGGCGAATTCAAACAATAAGTTTGTTGCATGTCCTCTGATTGGTTCAACAGCATGTTTGTGGATTCCTCATCTTCATTCTGATTGGCGAATGCATGTGTTGAAGGATCACCAACTCAATTCACATGCATTCAATGGAATCTCTGAATCTTGACCATGAGCAGGAAGTCAGAACATTGAAACCAAACACGAATCTCCTCTGCATTTCTCAGCTTTAGCAGGTTTGATAAGTAGCCATGTTGATTGGCGAACGTGTGTAAGGATTCGCCAATCCAATTGACGAATAGGTTTGTATTCAGCCTTGGTTAGCCAATTGATTTGGCGAACGTGTTTATACACGTTAGGTTTAGTTTAGTTTATTAAGTTAGTTTAGTTAGTTTAGTTATTTTAGTTAGGGTTTAATTAAGTTAGTTTAGTTAGTTTAGTTAGGGTTTAATTAAGTTAGTTTAGTTAGTTAGGGTTTAATTAAGTTAGTTTAGTTAGTTAGGGTTTAATTAAGATAATGTTTATTAGGGTTTAATTAATGTAATGTTAGTTAGGGTTTAATTAAGATAATGTTAGTTAGGGTTTAATTAAGGTAATATTAAGAAGTATGATATATATATATATATATATATATATATATATATATATATATATATATATATATATATATATATATATATATATATATATATTTATATATATATATATATATATATATATATATATATATATATATATATATATATATATATATATATATATTATATATATTTATATATATATATATATTTATATATATATATATATATATATATATATATATATATATATATATTTATATTTATATATATATATATATATATATATATATATATATAAATATATATATATATATATATATATATATATATATATATATATATATATGTATATATATATATATATATATATATATATATATATATATATATATATATATTTATATATATATATATATATATATATATATATATATGTATATATATATATATATATATATATATATATATATATATATATATATATATATATATATATATATAAAAGTTAGAGTTTACTTATTAAGAAGTATGATATGATATATATATATATATATATATATATATATATATATATATATATATATATATATATATATATATATATATATATATATATATATATATATATATATATATATATATATAAAAGTTAGGTTTACTTATTAAAAATTATGTTATATATATATGTGTGTAAGTTAGGGTTTGTTAAGTTAATACATTTAAGAAGTATGTGCAGAATACAAGACATATGTGGAAAAATAATGTAGTCTATATGTGCAGAAGATAAGACATATGTTGAAAAATAATATAGTCTATATGTGCAGAAGATAGACCTATATGTGCAGAAGATAAGACATATGTGGAGAAGATAACCCTATAGGTGCAGGAGATAAGCCTATGAGACAACTAGTACACATTAATTCAGAACAGTAAATATATCCATAAAATAATTTTTGACTTTACTATTTATAGATTATTTTCATATCTTCATTGTACCATAAACTGCAAAACATTTTCGTATCTAAAAGTGTCTTTGTATACGAACTATGTCTCAATTACCCCAGTATATGATCAACGCCCATATAAATGGCGAAATATTTGAATGTAACCATTCTGGTTTCAACTTTCGTAACACCGAGGTTACTCGGTTCTCAGTCACCCGACAATCCAATTTTTCTCATCTAAAAAAGAGATTGTAAAACAAAATGCAGCGTGGTCCAGTGGACGTCATTATTTACAAAAATCCAGTATTCTATGAGGATAACCAGGTCATGTATTTCCAATTAACTATATCTGATGACGAAAGTGTTCGTACTATGTTTCTAAGCCATGAGTATTCTGGTTTCAATGATATCGAGCTCTATGTTACGCTTCACCAACAACAAATGTCTCAGACCATTGATCCTTCGCAAGTCTTCTTCGAATCTGACAATGATTTGGCTGAAGTCGATGTTGTTGATGAGGACGAGGAACAAGAGGAGGCAGTAGTTGATGAAATGGTCAATGAAGACGAGGTCCCGGCCAGTCATATATATCGTCCTCCTCCACACATGACAAACTTGAACTTGGGAAGTGAAGGCCCATCTTCAGACATATTTTCTGATCCATATCCACAAAGACAAGGTGCATTAAAGGAGGGCGACCATTTTCGAACAAAAGAAGAATGCGTTCGAGCTATAAAATTTTACCACATGGATTTATCAGCTGATTATAAGGTCGACCGAACGAATCCTACACTATATATGATACGTTGTCGTAACGTGGCGTGTCCGTTTCGATTGACAGCATCATACAGAAAGAGAAGTGATGTTTGGAAGGTTGCTTCTATGGGACCGGAGCATACTTGTGTAATAACCAACTCATTGCAGGATCATCGGCAACTGAGCTCTCAGCTAATATGCAACGATATCCTATCAATCGTTGCCGACGATCCTTCGGTAAAGGTCAGCACGATAATTAAGCACATAGTACAGAAGCACAATTATACTCCATCATACAGGAAAGCATGGATTGCTAGAACTAAGGTTGTTGTCGTTGTATTCGGAAATTGGGAGGACTCGTACAAAGAACTCCCAAAGTTTTTGCTGGCACTAAAGCACTATGCACCAGGGACCGTTGTCATCCTTGAGACCTTGCCGGTGTATACTTCGGAAAGTCATTGTGTTAGTGGAAATGGCATATTTCACCGACTCTTTTGGGCTTTTGACCCATGTATAAAGGGTTTTTCCTTCTGCAAGCCTATAATCCAAATTGATGGAACATGGCTCTACGGCAAATACAAAGGAACTCTATTGATGGCAGTGGCACAGGACGACAACAACAATATCTTCCCAATTGCATTTGCTATAGTCGAGGGAGAGACTGCCGAGGGATGGAGTTTTTTCCTTAAAAATCTTTGCTTGCACGTGGCTCCCCAGTCTAACTTATGTTTGATTTCGGACAGACATGCATCAATTGAGAGTGCATGGAAGAATGTTGATAACGGCTGGCAGGAACCGCCTTCAACACATGTTTATTGTATTAGACACATCGCGCAAAACTTCATGAGAGAGATCAAATACAAGACATTGCGGAAGAAGGTCGTGAACGCAGGGTACTCATTAACCGAACCGTCATTCAAACATTATCGTGACGAAATCAGACTGATAAATGAAGATGCATTCAGATGGATAAACAGATTCCTTTGGATAAGTGGACCAGGGCCTACGACAAAGTCAACGCTGGGGTCACATGACAACAAACCTCGTGGAATCAATGAACTCTGTTTTCAAAGGAATCTGCAACCTACTGATAACCGCTTTGGTGAGGTCAACCTACTTTAGGCTCGGAGCACTTTTTGACACCAAGCATTCAAAGTGGAGTTCAATCCTACAGTCTGGTCAAGTGTTCAGCGATAGTTCTATGACATTCATAAAAGACGAAGCATCCAAATCTAACACACATGTGGTCACCGTGTTTAGCCGCAATAAGGGACATTTCAATGTTGCTGAGATCATGGATCACAACGAAGGGAGACGGAGGGGATCCTATCGGGTAGAACTTGATAACAATTGGTGCGACTGTGGAAAATTTCAAGCCTTTCGCATGCCTTGCTCCCATGTCATAGCGGCATGTTCGAAGGTTCGTCTGGACCCTTCAGGCTTACTATCCCCTGTTTACCAAGTGCACAATCTTTGCAACGTCTACATCAAAAGCTTTCCGGTTGTTGCAAATGAGGACTACTGGCCCTCCTACAACGGGGAAATAGTCTGGCACAATGAGAACATGTGAAGAAAGAAAAAAGGGCATCCTAACAGCACAGGTATTCGCACCGAAATGGATACGGCGAATAAGATGGTGAGACTATGTAGTTCATGTCGTCAGCCCGGTCACAATCGTAAAAAATGTCCCAACGTTGGACCAAGCTCAACATCATAAATTAAACCATTGTAACCGTATTTATTTTAAATAGAAGCCTAGTTCGTTTCATTCATATCAGTAAAATCATACAACCACAAACACGAACATACATAAATAAAACAAGGAAATACATGATTCAAAACATGACCGTACATAAATAAAACTAAAAAATACATAAATTCAAACATGACCATACATAAATAAAACAACTGCAACATTCAACATATCTAGCCTATCAGAACCATCAGGACAACTTCACCTCCGCCTAACATCATCGAAAGAACACCTGCATCATTGACAACTTTTCTCCATTTCGTCACACCAGACTCCACAACCCGCTTCTCAATTTTAATTATCTTTTCTTTGTGGCCGATCTCTCCTTCTAACCAGCGGGTTAATTCTCTATGCAAGTGTTCCAAAGTTTGGGGGTTCCATAACAACATCTTCAAAGGAGGCTTTGTTGTCGAGAAAAACACTAAAGCATTTTTCTTCAAAATATCAAATTTTGGAAGCGGTTCTTATGATGTTGAGGAAGACGGTGTCGATGCATAACTAGATGGACGGGGAGAAGCCATGTTGTGAGAGAGGGAGATTGAAAGGAATGAATGAGAGAGGGTTTGTAAGGAAGGAGTGAGATAAATATGATGTGTATAAGTGATAACCGGGCATATTTATAGTAAAAAAATTTGCAAACCCTAAACATGCAACATACCATTTGGCGAATGCATGTATGAAATTACACTCATTCGCCAAATGGAATGGCGAATTAGTCATAAAAAATTGAATCTAGCCAATCCATTTGGCGAATTGGTAAGAAATTACACTATATGGTTTGGCGAACATGTTACCAAACTATGTTAGTTTGGTAATTTTTTTTAAAACTATGTTATTTTGGAAATAAAATTAACAAAGTATGTTATCTTAAAAAAAAATTCATGTATTGTTGTGTAATACTTGTAAAATATTTTCTTCTTATATTATGCTATCAACATAGATATAATAATATATAATATTATTAATAATATATAGAATATATATATATATATATATATATATATATATATATATATATATATATAATATAACTATTTTGTTAAATAATTTATTTTATTTTATCATTTGATTATTTTGTTCGGATCGGATCGTGTTGATACGTTGTTTACATATTTGTGTGTATGAGGCGTGATACTTGTGATTGATCTGATCTAGTTGCAATGATCGTAATTATAGGATAGCAACGTCGTTGTATTTTTTAAATTCCTTTTATTTTATTTTTAATTTTTTGATAAATTTAGATCCGTACAATTTTGTATCTCTATTGCGATGATCATGTTTGTAACAAGTTAATGGTTTATTTTATCGGTTCATGTGCGATTTTTTATTTGATTATCGTTGCTCTTCAATTTTGTACACAGCGACAATCCGCTTTTTGTGCACCGATCAATTCGTGTTTCAATTTGTAACTTTTCATTTTATTTTGATTTTATTATATTGTGAATTTTTTATTTGATTTGCGATGACCGCTTATGCGATAGCAGTTTGCCCTTTGTCAATTTGTAATTGTATTTTTATTTCTTGTTTTATTCTGATTTTGGTAGAAATTAATTAATTAAAATAATAATTAAAATCAATCTTTTAAAGAACTTAGTCAACACCAAGTCCCATTTTCAAAAATATTAGTCAACACCAATTGATCACACTTTATACATACCCTTGTAAGTCGGTCGCATCGTGCGTTGACATATACCTTAACTTAGTACTATCTCATAAACCCTAAAAAACAAACACGATTTTTCATCAAATCTCTTATAATCAAATAACAGAAGAATTGAGTTCTTGGAGTCTTATATTCCTTGATTTCTCGATTGAACGCTCTTGAGGCTCGCTCCTTGAGTTGTGATTCATCCACTCTTTCATTCTTAAAATATTTAATATTTTTTATATAATAAAACTACGAAAGAACTGAGTTCTTGGAGTCTCACATTCCTTAAATTTTTGAATGAACTCTCTTAAGGCTAGCTCCTTGAGTTGTGGTTCATTCTCTCTTTCGTCTCTAAAATACTCTCAATTATCAACGTCAAACCAACGTTAATAAACCATTCTAACTCAAAACACACCACAAATATTCAAATTATTTTCATAATCAAATCGCAAAAGAATTGAGTTCTTGGAGTCTTGCATTCCTTGTATTCCTGAATGAATTCTCTTGAGGCTCGCTCATTAGGTTGTGATTCATTCTCCCTTTCGTTCCTAAAACACTAATAAAGATCAAACATCTTTCTTTAAACGAACATTGTTTAAATCCCTTATATCGCGCAAACAAGCTAGAGCTTCAGCCTCCCATAGTGAGCAGACAAACCAACGCTTAACTGTTAGAGAGCGGTTTAAACACTCGAACATTGTTTAAATCCCTTCTATCGCGCAAATAAGCTAGTGTTTCAGCCTCCTATCACGAGCAGACAAGCCAATGCTTAGCAGTTAGAGAGCGGTTTAAATAATCATTTATTAAAAAAACACCAACAAATCATAGTACCATGAACTACGAAGCTCTGACTTTCCCATATTAGAATAAAACCACCCATTCTCCATACCTTGTAATTCTTGCCGAGCACCCTAGGAATAAAACCACAAATTCTCCATACCTCGTTTACCGTATTAGAAGAAGACATTATCATAAGTTTGCATTCGATCGCAATTTATACTAAGAGGTTCCCGTTGAGTACAACGGACGTAAGGAGTGCTAATACTTTCCTTTTACGTAACCGACTCCCGAACTTTGAATTTGGTTCCAACGACCATGTTCTTTTCGTATAGGTTTTATCTATATCTTCCTTTTCTTTCGTTAGAATAAATAGAATTAGGTGGCGACTATGTTGTTTGTTTTTCCGTGCCATTCATGAGGATCGTATTTTTTCGAGGTACAACAGCTGGTGATGTTGAGTGGATTAGTTACCATCAGAGCATTGGGGTTGTGATTCGTCCGACTGCGCCGACCACCACCCCATCTAAGACAAATGATGGTTATCTTCAGTGGTATTATCGTGTTTCACATCCTCGTGTGGTACCACCCCATCGTGATGCTCCAAGAGAGGTGTCCGTTTCTATTTATGAAGAAAGACCATCTGATCATAGTTGGGCTTGTGTTTCTACATTGATTCATCGATATCTTCGATATGTTGATGCTGAAGAGGATAATCCACAGTTTGCTGATTTATTTGAAGCTATATGTATTGCTAATTCATATTGACTTATATTTATGTTTATGTGTTAACTTTTGGACTTGTTGACTTATGTTTATGTTATGTGCTAACTATTAGACTCATTGACCTTGTTGGGATATGTTTATATGTTAAATATTAGAGTTATGTTAATTTTGAATCCAATTATGTGTTATCGAGGCATATGAAATTAAAATAAATAACATAATGCATGAATCCTCTTTTGAAATAAAAAATTGAGTCATGATTTGAAATAAAAATCATCGTAAAACATAATTCATAATTCATGTGATAGGCGTAAGTTGTTGCCAATGTTGTAGATGTCCTGCAAATACATAACTAAGACAATAGGAAAAATATTCAACAACTTAATTGAATCTGGATGAGCCCAAAATATATCTCTAATAACTTCAAAGTCATCCATTTTTCTACTCCAATAAACATAACCTGCACCCTCAATAAGTTTAACCAAATGTTGTATCTCACTTCTAGGACCTCTTATCTCTTTTTCTAGCATACTCATGTGCTTGTATATTTGCGTGATCTGAGTGATATTATCTGGATCTTGCTCTTCCAAGGAAAGAAATATGTGTCTAAGTGGAACCCTTCTCTTTGTCAAATCAACAACATACTGCTTCTGATCCACTGTCAACCTACCAACAAAGGAGTGACCTTCTAATCTATCAGGTAAACCATGGTTATGAACTCCACATTTTACATCAACCTTCCATCCAGATCCATCTTTTGTCGGAGTTGACCTGATTTTAAACGGACATCCATATTTTTTCGTTGCACTCTGGGTTCCACTATGAATATCCTTGTGTTTTCCACCTTTATCACAACCAAAAATTAATTTTATACTTTTTCCTCTCTTATCTGTTTCAAGATCTGAACGAGTGATGATAACAATTACTTTATTTTGAATTTCGATTTCTTTAATCCACCTTATCGCCTCTTCTCGTGTACCAAATTTTTGATTAGTTGAAAAACCTGTAGAAGCATGCTTCAACCTCAAGCTTTTGGTGAAGACAACAAACTTCCATACATTCCATAATTGCAAAAAGTTACAAGCTTTCAATGGTATCAAGCATAAGGACATGTATTATCAAACACAATGGCTCTATGTGAATCAAGCTTCATGTAAACTTTCATAAAGATTCAAGATTTGGACACAAGTTTGAGGTATATCAAAACTCACCTTTGAATTAGTATCTAAGTGTTCAAAAATCAAATTTTATGTTAGCATATTGCATATACCATTTGGAATAATTTTTGAACTGGTTTAACACTTTAAAATGAATTATTTTTTGGTTTACTAACAGTGTTAACCGGTTAACCAAATGGGTTAACCGGTTAGCGGCCCCAATTTTTGAATTGTAAGGTTAACGTTTTAAAGTGTTAACCGGTTCACCCATTTGGTTAACCGGTTAATATTGTACGTTTTTGTGAAAATGGACCACTTTTCATTTGAATTATCTTTTAAATGTTATACCTTTTCAATACTTTTTCATGAACAATTTTATACCACTTTGAATGGGTGTCTTAAAAATTATATATTCTGAAAATTTCAAAATGATAAACACCTCCTAATATTTTCATAAAAAAATATATTCAATCACTCACATAATTCAAATAATTTTTCAAAAGTGTTCATACTTGTTCATATCATTTCATCTTCAGTTTTGAACACTTGTATAAGATTCTTTAGTGACTTTGATTCAAGGAGAAGATCAATCGAAGATTGATATTACATCTTTCATCTTACTATCAATTTTTACCAAAAACAATTATTTCCATTTGTTGACTTGTGATCCAGGATTGTTGGACACAAGGGTTTGTGTTGTTAAGAGGATTGTTCTTCAACACATGTTTTTGTATAGTTGTTAGAAAGTAGGCTTCACCGGTTTTTGGTGTGATAGGCTGTACAATTCTAAAACTATAATAAAATCTCTTACGAGGTGTAAGGGGACTGAAGTACTCTCGATCTGTGAGGGAAACCAGTATAAAACCTGGTGCCTTTTACTTTTCTACTTTTACCGTATTTACAACTTAGAACCATAAGCAAAAAAATCAATCACCAATAAAATTCCGGAAAAATTTCTAAGAACCTAATTCACCCCCTCTTAGGCTCTTTCTGATCTTACATTTGGCATCAAAGCAAGTTATAGGTAACTTGTTCCTAGTGATCCAACATGGCTTCCTCAAGCACAAATCTGGTTTTCAAAGATGGTGAAAGTAGCAACAAGCCCCCACTCTTCTCCGGAGAATATTTTGATTTCTGGAAAATCAGAATGAAGGCACATCTTGAAGCCCAATGAGAAGGTATATGGAAGCAGTTGAAAATGGTCCACATAATCTGATGGATGTTATCAATGGCGTTGGAACCGCAAAGTTGAAAAATATGTATGACGAAGACGATAAGAAAAAGATCTTAAAGGAGAAGAAGGCAATCAATATTCTACAAAGTGCTCTTAGTATGGATGAGTTCTTTCGAATATCTCAATGTAAATCGACAAAGGAGATTTGAGACACCTTGGTAGAAACACATGAAGGAACCATCGAAGTGAAGAGATCAAGGCTAAACACACTAAGTCAAGAGTATGAGATGTTCCGCATGCAGCCCGATGAATCTATAGTTGCCTTACAGAAGAGATTCGTCCATCTAACAAACCATTTGATTGCTTTCGGAAAAACATTTACAAATGATGATCTCAACCTCAAAGTCCTAATATACTTGACAAGAGAATGGCAACCGAAGGTGACCACTATCTCGGAAAAGAAGAGTCTCTCAACGATGACATTCACATCTCTATTTGGCAAACTTCAAGAACACGAATTAGAACTTGGAAGACTCGAGAAACACGAAAGTTAAAAAAAAAGTCCAAAGGAATTGCCTTGAAGGTTGAATCAAAAGACGATAAAGATGATGAGACATCCAAAGATGAGAACTTTATGCCTCTTGTAAAGAAGCCTGTTAATTTTTTTAATAAAAATAAAAATTTCTTTTATGCTAAAAAGAATAGACATTTCAGGAAAAAGGAAGGATCCACATCAATGCAAGATGTCACTTGTTATGAATGTGGAAAGCAATGTCACATAAAGCCGGATTGTCTGAGACTTGCAAATAAAGGAGGATTCAAAGTCAAGAAGGATATCAAGAACAAGAAGGCATGCATTGCATGAGACGATAATGAGATAAGTTCCTCATCGGAATCGGAAAGCGCCGAATGCACAAACATGGCTCTAATGGCTTCACATCACTCCAATGACGAAAAAGATGAGGTTAGTAGCAACTTTTCCGTTTATGATAATGATGCACAAGATGTTATAGATGAATTATTAAATAATGTAAAGTTTTGTATAAAACCATTTCATCTCAAAAGAAATTAATTTCATCCTTAGAAGAAAATAATATTTCTTTGGAAAAATATGTTGAAAATGAAAAAAAAAAATCAATGGATGAAAAACAAAAGATTTCTTGTAAGAATTGTGAATCTTACTCTTTTAAAATTGTTCAACTTAAAAGAGTTCTTGAAAGATATGAAAGAGTTTCTGAAACCAAGCACAAATGAGACCATTTTTGTTAAAGCAAGTGAAAAAATTGCTAAAGAGAAAGTAAACACTTCTAAAAATGTGCATCAAAGTCATAAAAAGAAAAAGGTTGTTAAGAAAAATACTTATGTTCCTAGATATAGAAGTCATTTCTAACCTACTTTCTTTTATTATGGAATCAAAGGCCACACACCTAATGCTTGTTATGTACGCAATATTGGTATTACAAAAGGGCATTATGCGTGGGTTGAAAAGGGTACTAACTATCAAGGACCCAAAGAATTTTGGGTACCTAACAAAATTTGAATTTGTTTTGTAGGTATGCTTGAAGACAACTTCAAACAATGGTATCTTGATAGCGGTTGTTCAAAGCATGTGATGGGTGACATCAACAAATTTTCACATCTATCTTTAAAGGCCAAAGGATATGTTACATACGGTGATGACAATAAAGGAAAGATCCTTGGAGTAGGAACCGTTGGTGCACCACCATTTACAATCATCGAAGATGTCCTTTACGTTGAAGGCCTAGAGCACAACCTACTTAGCATAAGTCAATTGTGTGACAAAGGATTCCGAATCAATTTCACAAATGATGAATGCCTAATCGAACATGAAATCTCACATGACGTTTTGCTAAAAGGTAAAAGAATAAATAATATTTTTATGATTTCCTTTAATGACTCTTCCTTGAAGGTAAAATGCTTATTGGAGAACAACAACGAGGCTTGGCTATGGCATAAAAGATTCGCTCACATTCACATGGAGCACTTGAACAAGTTGATAAAGCATGACCTAGTTGTTGGTCTTCCAAAGATTAAGTTCATTAAGGATAAATTATGTGACGCATGTCAAAAGGGGAAGCAAACCAAGACATCTTTCAAATCCAAGAAAGTGGTGTCCACATCTAGGCCACTACAATTGTTGCATATGGATCTCTTTGGTCCATCAAGAACGAAAAGCTTCGGTGGTAACATTTATGCTTTAGTTATTGTTGATGATTTATCTAGATATACATGGACAATGTTTCTAGTGCAAAAAAGTGACGCTTTCAAAGCTTTTAAGAAGTATGTGAAACAAATTCAAAACGAGAAGTCACTCATTATAGCCTCCATTAGAAGCGACCACGGTGGAGAATTCCAAAACTTATCCTTTGAAGAATTTTGCGAATAGAACGGAATCTCTCACAACTTCTCCGCACCAAGGACTCCTCAACAAAACGGTGTCGTAGAAAGGAAGAATAGGTCATTGGTGGAGCTTGCAAGAATGATGCTTAGCGACTCAAATCTTCCTTAGTATTTTTGGGCGGATGCCGTAAGCACAACATGTTTTGTAAGCAACCGTGTCAACATTCGGTCGATTCTCAAAAAGACTCCGTATGAGTTGTTCAAAGGAAGGAAACCCAATATATCATTCTTCCATATTTTTGGGTGCAAGTGTTTCATTCTCAACAATGACAAGGACAATCTTGGTAAGTTTGATGAGAAGTCCGATGAAGGTATCTTCCTTGGTTTTTCTCTCTCTAGTAAAGCTTTTAGAGTTTTTAATAAAAGAACTCTTACTATTGAAGAATCAATACATGTATCTTTTGATGAAACTAACCCCTCGAAAGAGGATAATATTCTTGTTGATGATGATGCTGATATAATAGATATGTCACAACCACAAAAGGATGTTTCAAATGATCAACCAATACCACAAGAAGATGTCACTCAAATCATTGAAGAACATCATGATCCACCGAAAGAATGGAGGACTCATAGAGATCACTCAATCGACAAAGTTATTGGTGATATTAGCCAAGGAGTTGTAACACGGTTAAATCTCAAGGATGCTTGTCTCAACATGGCGTTTGTATCTCAAATTGAACCAACCAAAGTCGATGAAACCTTAGGCGACGATCAATGGATTGTAGCAATGCAAGAAGAACTCAACCAATTCGAAAGAAATCAAGTTTGGAGTCTCGTACCAAGACCGGACAACAAACACATCATAGTAACAAGATGGGTGTTCAAGAACAAACCTGATGAGAATGGAATTATAGTTCGTAACAAAGCGAGATTGGTCGCACAAGGTTACAACCAAGAGGAAGGAATTGATTTTGATGAGACGTTCACTCCGGTAGCAAGGTTAGAAGCTATACAATTATTACTTGCTTACATTTGTTCTATGAATTTTCAGTTGTTCCAAATAGATGTCAAAAGCGCTTTCCTAAATGGATACATCAATGAAGAAGTCTATGTCAAACAACCTCCGGATTTTGAAGACTTCAAGAATCCCTCACATGTTTAAAAGTTGAAGAAGGCCCTTTATGGTTTAAAGCAAGAACCAAGAGCGTGGTATGACCGCCTCAACAACTTTCTTTGTGAAAAAGGTTTTGTAAAAGGAAAGGTTGACAAGACATTGTTCATAAAGAAGATAAAAGGTAACAACTTATTGGTTCAAGTCTATGTCGACGACATCATCTTAGATTCAACGAACAAAGAACTTTGCGAAGAGTTCTCACTAATGATGCAAAGAGAATTTGAGATGTCCATGATAGGAAAAATGAACTATTTTCTTGGACTACAAATCAAGCAAACAAAGGATGGCATCTTCATCAACCAATCCAAGTATTGCAAGGAATTATTGAAAAGATTCGATATGGATAATTGCAAAGTGATGTCCACTCCAATGGGATCCGGAATGCACATTGATCAAGATGAATCCGGTACTTCAGTTGATATCACGAAATATCGAGGTATGATTGGTTCATTACTATATTTGACGGTAAGTCGTCCTGACATTATGTTTAGTGTTTGTTTGTGTGCACGCTTTCAAGCAAATCCGAAGGAGTCGCATATCACCTCCGTGAAGAGGATCATGAAGTATCTCAAAGGAACAACGAACGTTGGACTATGGTATCTGAAAGGTACTATATGTTCTTTGATTGGTTATTCTGACACTGACTATGCAGGATGCAAGACCGATAGAAAAAGCACAAATGGTACTTTTCACATTCTCGGAAATACACTAGTGTCGTGGGCATGCAAGAAGCAAGCATGTGTCGCACTTAGCACGGCATAAGCGGAGTATATTGTAGCAGGCAGTTGTTGTGCACAGATTTTGTGGCTTAAGCAACAACTTCTTGATTTTAACGTAGACCTCGAGTGCATTCCTCTTCGATGCGACAACACAAGTGTCATCAACATCACAAAGAACCCGGTCATGCATTCAAGGACAAATCACATAGACATCCGACACCATTTCCTTCGAGATCACATGCTCAATGGAGATGTAGAGTTACCTTTGTGGATACATATCACCAACTTGCCGATATCTTCACTAAACCATTGGCTAAAGAGCAATTTTTCAAAATTCGGCGAGAACTTGGTATTCTCAATGAATGTGACATCTAAAACTTTCTAAAAAATTACTTGTTATATGGTATGTTTTCACAAATATGCACTTATTTCATATTTTCACTATAAAATGCTAGCACTCACTTTTTGCCGGTTTTCGTTTTTCACACTTTCGTATGCCCGAAACTTGTCGATTTCAAAATATTTTTTGATCACTAGTTAAGTCTTGATATGTGCTAATACTTTGTAAAAAAACTTTTACCATTTTTTCTATAAAAGGCTGCTGGATTTTTTTAATTTTTTTTTGAAATTTTTTGTCCGTTAACCGGTTAATGCTTCCAAAACACAGATTATGACTTTAAAAACCAGCATTGTTTACTTGTTATTTTTTTAATGTTATTTTTTCTTCTTTTACTTTATGTTGAATATTGGTGTGTACTCTTTATGATACAATACATTGCATGTGCTCTCATATCTTCCCAACATAAAGTCTTGTTGTTGGAAAATGATTGAACGCACATGTCTTGTTGTTGTTTCTCTTGTTTTAAGTTAGTTTCAATTCTGTTTTTAAGCCCTAATGTATTTTAGGCAATTTTGGTTTCCCGCATTTGCGTGTTTCCATTATCATGTACTTTGCGTAGTACTCTTGTTTAATTAATCAAATTCTAGTTTTTGTTAAGTTTGCATATGCTTTATGTCTTACTTGAATATTTTTCTATTGCTTGAATGCTTTCCTATTGCTTGATTACTTGTTATGTTTTCTTTGTAAAGCTTCTTCTTTTTTGCTAATTACAAAGGGGGAGAAGAGTTTGTTCCTCTAACACCTCTCTGTGCAGAATTTTTTTTCCTCTGGTATTTAGGGGGAGTTGCTGGATTTAGGGGGAGAATCAAGTATAGAGAAACATAGATTGAAGCCTTCGTGCATATTGGTTGTCATCATCAAAAAGGGAGAGATTGTAGAAGCATGCTTCAACCTCAAGCTTTTGATAAAGACAACAAACTTCGATACATCCCATAATTGCAAAAAGTCATAAGCTTTCAGTGGTATCAAGCACAAGAAAATGTATTATCAAACGCAACGGCTCTATGTGAATCAAGCTTCATGTAAACTTTCATAAAAATTCAAGATTTGGACACAAGTTTGAGGTATATCAAAACTCACCCTTGAATTAATATATAAGTGTTCAAAAATCATATTTTATGTTAGCATATTGCATATACCATTTGGAATAATTTTTGAACTAGTTTAACACTTTAAAATGAATTATTTTCTGGTTTACTAACAGTGTTAACCGGTTAACCAAATGGGTTAACCGGTTAACGGCCCCAATTTTTGAATTGTAAAGTTAACGTTTTAAAGCGTTAACTGGTTAACCCATTTGGTTAACCGGTTAACATTGTATGTTTTTGTGAAAATGAGTCACTTTTCATTTGAATTATTTTTTTAAATGTTATACTTTTTCATGAACAATTTTATTCCTCTTTAAATGGGTGTCTTAAAATTATATATTCTGAAATTTTCAAAATGATAAACACCTCCTAATATTTTCATAAAAAAATATATTCAATCACTCACATAATTCAAATAATTTTTCAAAAGTGTTCATACTTGTTCATATCATTTCATCTTCATTTTTGAACACTTGTATAAGATTCTTGAGTGACTTTGATTCAAGGGGAAGATCAATTGAAGATTGATATTACATCTTTCATCTTACTATCAATTTGTATCAAAAACAATTATTTCCATTTGTTGACTTGTGATCCAGGATGGTTGGACACAAGGGTTTGTGTTGTTAAGAGGATTGTTCTTCAACACATGTTTTTGTATAATTGTTAGATAGTAGGCTTCACCGGTTTTTGGTGTGATAGGCTGTACAATTCTAAAACTATAATAAAATCTCTTACGAGTCGTAAGGGGACTGAAGTACTCTCGATCTGTGAGGGGAACCAATATAAATCCTGGTGTCTTTTACTTTTCCGCTTTTACCGTCTTCACAACTTAGAACCTTAAGCAAAAAATTCAATCACCGATAAAATTTCGGATAAATTTCTAAGAACCTAATTCATCCCCCTCTTAGGCTCTTTCTGATCTTACAAAAACATCAGAGGTATCTACAAATATCTGGTCTTTGAAGCCTATTTGCGAAGGAATTTCTGTACCTACAAAATAAATAAATAAAATTAAAGAATATATGTTTACGAAATGAAAACCGGAAGACCCATCATAAGTGTTCTGGTGAACTAAATAAACAAACTGAAAGACACAATGAAAGTGTTCTGGTACTACCAACAAGGCAAACCGAAAGATATGGTAAAATTGTTCTGGTATGTGTATGAAAATGGGGCTACATAACCGGAAGTCTATTATTAACTCTTCCGGTACATGTTGGTATGTGGACCAGATCTCTTTCGAAAAGTCTTCTGGTGTGTTAAAAAAATGTATCAGAACTGATCACAAAAGTGTTCTAAAACAATATTGTTGGGGTGAATTTTTCGGAACTCAGACAGGTTTGACACGAAAAGTAAAAAGTAAAAAAAGAAAAAAAACAAGAATAAATTTGGCATTTTTTAAATAAATGTATGGGTATGGGGTAAATCTGTTCCAAATGGATTCAGGTTGGATTCAGATATCTTGTCCCGCCACCATCCATTTAGAAAAATTATTTATAAAAAAGTAGAAATATTTATCATTTCCAAAATCAAATTATATTAAAAATAATAAAATAAAACAATCTCAAAAAATCCACACATACATTACAAATATTTTAAATAATTAATACAACTTAAAATATCAAAACATTTGCTATAAATTTAATATTCTAAATTATCAAAACTAAATAATAATGTGGATAATGAAATAAACAGAACGAATTTGGGGGTGGGTACTAATGTCCTTATTATCCGACCCGTCATCATATTTTTTAACCGAATAAAACCAAAACCTGAACTCAAATCCAGTCAAAGCGAATTTTTCCTGTCAACTTCGGAGCAGGTATGAGTTATGTTGTCATGCCTACTATTAACTACATTTTAATCCCAATAAGTGTGTATGGAAAATTTATTTAATTATGAATGAACGGTAACAATTATGTATAAATATAATAAATAAAAAATGTGATTTTATTAATTATATTAATTATTTATTAATTTTATTATTATTATACAAGTAAAGTTACAAATTTGAGAGTTATGTAAGTTGTATTAATTAGAGTGTAAAATAGCGGGAAAGTAATTAAAATTAAATTAGAAATTAAAAGTGGCAATTACTCTTTTTTCAAATGTAACAATTATTATGGATTAAAAGTACTATTATTTATTACTCTTTCCGTTTTACATAGATGTTATCTTTGAGATTTTCACATTTTTTAAGATAATAATTAATTGTGTTGATTTCATTAGTAAAATGACTATCATTTACTAAAATAGTCATATTAATAATAGATAGTTGAATAATTATATAAGGATGTCAAAACAGGCCGTCCGCCCCACCCCACCTCGCCCCGCCAAAAAAGGAGCGGGGCAGACATGCCCGCCAAGATGAATTGGGCATGAAATTCATGCCCGTCTTCTTTTTTATTTTTATTTTTTTTCCATTTCTTTATAAGCTATTTTTAAATTTCTTTTGTTTTTATTTTTTTTATATTTTTTATAGCTATTTTTAAATTGTAAGAAATGAGGAATCAAACTAATGTGATTAACAAGAAACAAAGCCAACTATAAAGAGAAGTAACTTCAATGTTAGTAAAACTATTGTGTCGCATATATGATAATAGATAAATTCTTACTAGTTGAATATGTTCAATAGATAATATAGTTTAAAAATAGATGTATATGTTAAGAAATAGTGAAAACTACTTTGCATATAGTTTGATATATATGAATGTTCCCGTATATATAAATGAAATAGAAATTTCACAATTAAAAATATTTACATATTATAATTGAAATATTAAATTAGATTATTCTATATGTGTTACAATATAGCAATGTCATGTGTTTTTTTTTCTCTGCATTGTGTATTATATATTATGTATACATTGCATTATAGAGAATTTGTCATTGCAATATTTTATTGGTTAAAGTTTTTATACGCAATATAAAAAAATATCTATATTGGTACTATATACAAATTTACATACTTTTTCTAAACTTTCTATATGGATGCTGTTCTGGACTGGGCCCAGGGCCACCTTGGGCCTTGGCCCAGTTACGTCGGGCAGGTGCCCATTTGCACGAGCAACAGTTTTGTCTTGGCGAGCATCAAAACAAGGTGTCGAGCACAGTGATGCCGCACGGGCAGTAAGCAGGTCCTCCATCTTGCATGCCACGTCACCCCAACTGCCCACGAATATCTCCTGAGATATAGGGGTTGTTGGACCAGGGCAATGACCTAATAACTGGTCATACACGCTCCTACGCGTTCCGGACTGGGCCGCAAGAATGTATAGGGCCACGACCCAGTACATGTCGAGAAAGGGCCCATATGCTCGAGCAGGAGAACCTCTTGGACAAATCACCTGCTTATGCGACAGGCATACACTAAGGACGGGCAGAGAGTATGTCTGCCAGCTCATCCGCCACGTCACCCAACTGCCCTTTATTATCTCCTGAAAGATAGGGGCAGTTGGACCAAGGGGCAGACCTTTTGTCTAGGTCTTCACGCTTCTTACACGTCCCTTGGCAGTTCCTCCATGGGCCTAGCCAGATTAAGTCCATTGAGGGGCCTTGGCCCAACGTTGGGGGCACATTATAAATACCCTTTCTTAGCAAAGGGTCAGGTATTCTCACTCATGCTAAACTCTCATTGCTATTACCATACTGTACCTCTCTAACTTTGGCATCAGAGTGCCTTGCAGGTACACCCCCCTCCATTCCATCCATCCATCAACTTTGCTACATTCGACCGACCAAGGGAAAGCCCTCCTGATCAGGTAAGATCAGTGGCGCCGTCTGTGGGAAACTAGTTATCCCCATCTTCACCAACAAAAGATTAAAGCTCATTCACTTCTGCCCTTCCAACATGGCCGGAGAACACAACAACAACCAAGGCATCCCCCTCGTCGACTACACGACGAAGGATAACCTCACTTACAACGAAGCAGATCCAAGAGACGGGCAGCCCACCACGCCGTCGCCCGAACCTGAGGACAACGAAGTCCTTCCGCCTCAGCCCCCGGTCCAGCCGGTCTCCACTTTCCAGCCCATTCCAGTGCCCATTGAGGGTGACCCCACCATGATTGCTATGGTGCACGCCCTCAACCAGACCAACTCCATGCTCTCCCAGCAGCACGAACGGATCATGGCGTTAGAAACTGAACGACAAGCCGACCGACCTCAGCAAGGGCGGGCGCAACCTCAAGAGAAGCAGCGCGCCGACGCTGCCCGGAAGCGGGGACGCTCCCCCCCCCCCCCCCCCGCGAAGGAACCAGTGCTCCCCCGAGCAAGGGTGAACAGGTCAAGGATACGTTGCGAAGGGGACAGGTCGGGAGCTTCACCCCGACGTGGTCGCAGCCCCAGGAATGACGAACTCTCCCCGCTAAGAAGCGACGAAGAGGATCCCCATTGCCCGCTCTCACGGGTTATCATGGAGGCCCCGCTCCCCAAGGGCATGGAGAAACCCCCGAACCTGCCCACCTACGATGGGACCACCGATCCGGACGATCACGTCGACAACGTCAACGTCATGCTCGATTATCGCAACGATATCACCGGGCATCTCAAGTGCAGACTGTTCTCCACGACCCTAAGAAAGGGAGCCATGGCCTGGTACAAGAGCTTGGCCCCAGAATCCATCACATCCTAGAGGGGCATGAAGTCCCTATTCACAAGGCACTTCACAGCCTCCAGGCGTCATCTGAAGACCGAGGCCTCTCTAGAAGCCATTATACAGAGGAAGAACGAGACGCTGCGCTCATACATCGAGCGATTCTACCAAGAGGCCGTCGAGGTGGACACAACAGAACACATGAAGAAATATCTCCTCGAGAGGGGGCTCCTGCCCGGCAGCGAACTCAGCAGAGCTGTCGGGATCGAACCTCCCCGCACCCTGAATGAACTTCTGCACAAGGCCCAGGCCTACATCAGATATGAATAAAAGCAGGTCACCCACAGTATCCGGAACAGCCGCGACACCAGTGAAACCGACCATGCTAAGCGCGAGGAGCCAAGCGCTCCCCGACGTCAAGGAGACAGGACGGACAATGGGGCCTACTACTTAGAGAGCCTGCAAGGCGAAGAACTTGCTCGACCATGGAACGCAGAGAAACTTAGACAATATTACAGCTAAAAAAGCACCTACGGAGCCGTGGAAGGTACGCCCACGACCTCGTCGCCAAAACAAAGGGGGATAATGCCTACACCTGGGCGAACACAGCCCCCGACGTCGGCCACCTTGACCGAGCCCCGGCGTCACAGTACCACGCGGGCAGGACACCCAGCTCGCGATGGGAGGTCCAAGCCCCGGGATCGGGGCATCCGATCGCAACCCCGATCCCGAGTTAAGGCGGACAACAACCCGCCACCTCGCCGGTTCCCTAAACCGACGAGCCTAAACGAGTCGAGCATAAAGAGTTCACAACAAGAATCAAATGTAATAAAACAAACAAGCAACCCGCCTTCAATTCTCATGACACATCAGCATGGGGAATCGGGAACGACGGCGGGCGTCCATTCGTCCCTCGACATGACCCTCTCTCTCCCCGGCCAAAGACTGGCCATCTCATACGTCCACGAGCACCCGACGCTCGACATATCCTATGTGGACCCATCATGCTCGACCTCCAACCCCTCCTCGACATCAAAACGCGCCCGACTCTCTCTCTCTAACTCATCGCTCCAACCAGGAGACTCGACTTGGGGGGCTCCTGTTCTGGACTGGGCCCAGGGCCACCTTGGGCCTTGGCCCAGTTACGTCGGGCAGGTGCCCATCTGCACGAGCAGCAGTTTTGTCTTGGTGAGCATCAAAACAAGGTGTCGAGCACAGTGATGCCGCACGGGCAGTAAGCAGGTCCTCCATCTTGCATGCCACGTCACCCCAACTGCCCACGAATATCTCCTGAGATATAGGGGCTGTTGGACCAAGGCAATGACCTAATAACTGGTCA
The DNA here is from genome assembly GCA_963966055.1 of Lathyrus aphaca. Taxonomy (NCBI): domain Eukaryota; kingdom Viridiplantae; phylum Streptophyta; class Magnoliopsida; order Fabales; family Fabaceae; genus Lathyrus; species Lathyrus aphaca. Next base: position 502,155,636 of record OZ014523.1, read on the forward strand.
TACACGCTCCTACGCGTTCCGGACTGGGCCGCAAGAATGTATAGGGCCACGGCCCAGTACATGTCGAGCAAGGGCCCAAATGCTCGAGCAGGAGAACCTCTTGGACAAATCACCTGCTTATGCGACAGACATACACTAAGGACGGGCAGAGAGTATGTCTGCCAGCTCATCCGCCACGTCACCCAACTGCCCTTTATTATATCCTGAAAGATAGGGGCAGTTGGACCAAGGGGCAAACCTTTTGTCTAGGTCTTCACGCTTCTTACGCGTCCCTTGGCAGTTCCTCCATGGGCCTAGCCAGATTAAACCCATTGAGGGGTCTTGGCCCAGCGCTGGGGGCACATTATAAATACCCTTTCTTTGCAAAGGGTCAGGTATTCTCACTCATGCTAAACTCTCATTGCTATTACCATACTGTACCTCTCTAACTTTGGCATCAGAGTGCCTTGCAGGTACACCCCCCTCCATTCCATTCGTCCATCAACTTTGCTACGTTCGACCGACCAAGGGAAGACCCTCCTGATCGGGTAAGATCAGATGCATATAACAATAAGTCATTTTAAATTTGAATTAGTTTACTATAATTTCATTTAAATTTGAATTATGACATATATATAAATGCATATTATAATAAATTTAAAAGAAATTACAATAAATTTTTAAGTAGTTTTTGTTTCAAAAATTTTAGCGGGCTGGCGGACCAATCTCGTCCCATTATGTCTTTGGCTCGCGTTTTTTTTTTTGTTTTGGCTGGGTGGGCGAAATGGGTAGGCGGACCCAAAATCCCAACTCAGCCCACCATTTTTTGGCGGGTGACGGGGCGATCGGCAGACCCTGGCCTGTTTTGCCACCCTTATAATTATATGAATTAAAATACAATAAATAAGGATAAACTAGTGAAATAAATAATAAATATCACATTGATAATCTAAATGGACAAATAATTTGAGATAAATAAAAATAGGAAAAATGACACATATTGTGAGATAGAGGGAGTAGTAATTTTAAAAATGTAATGAATTATTAACTATTTTTGTATTATTATTCTTAATTATTTATTGTTGATAAATAAAAAATAAATAAATTATTAATGATTATATATATATATATATATATATATATATATATATATATATATATATATATATATATATATATATATATATATATATATATATATAAGATTAGTCGAGTTGATAAGGTTTCATTTTAAATTTCATAACCAAATTTCAAAAAACTTAATTAATATGAAAAATATAAGCACTTCTATAAACATTTTTAACTCATGAATTCCTGAGACTCAACTTGCCTAAATTTTATGTAGTTAAGTATCATAATTTATTAGTTATTTTGATATGGGAAAAAAGTTTAAAATGACAAGAGAAGCAAATATATATCCTACTTTGTTGTAAATTATAAATCACTTTATTATACAAAATACAATATTACTTTTTTTTCTTTCTATTATACCATTTATTATTTATTGAGTTGTAAATCTTTGTGTTGAAATAGATAGTATTCGACAAAACAAGGGTGTGTCGACTTAGTCTAGTGTGTCGAGTTGTATAAGATGTTGAAGTGTGAAGCATATTGTTTCACACATAATTTCGACTTAGACCAAAATAGAAATTTTAGGCCTTTTTGTATATTTTGAGCTTTAGTTTAGGGAGCAAACTAACTCAATTATAAATAGAAGTAGTAACCCATATTCTTGTAACACATTGAATTCACAGAAATTTGCAGTTGCAAAGTGAATAAGAGAAGTTTCACAGTTTGTGGGCAGAGAAAAACTCTATAGAAAATTACCATCTTCTCCAATTTTCTTAAACCATAATCTTCTCTTTCACTCAATCTTCTTTCTTCTTCCTTTTAACAATTGATGCGCAGAATCAGTTTTGCATGGTGTGATTGATTCACTTGAGTGAAGAACAAAAGAGGAATTCGACCGGTTGATTGAGTCTTGTTCATTAAGATTGATTCGGAATTCTCAAAGTTTTTGGGTTAATTTCAACATCTGGTATCTAGAGCTCAGGTTGTGATTCAAGGAAGCAAAACGTGGTGGAAATGAATCATCCAAACATGAATTTTCCAGCGAGTCTTTTGATTCTCAAGAACAATAATTCTGAGAATTGGTGAAAGTAGATGGAAGTTGTTTTTTGTTATCAAGATCTTTGAGATCTTTTGAAGGAAGAAGTAACACCACTTGCAGAAAACATGTCAGACTAAGAAAAGGCTTAATACAAAGAATTGAAGATGAAAGATTATAAAACTCTCTTTATAATTCATCAATGTGTTGATCCAGATAATTTTGAAATGGTTAGTGATGTATAATCAACGAAAGAAGCATATGAAATTCTGGAGAAATCGTTTGGAGGCGTAGAAAATGTGAAAGAGGTGAGGTTACAAACTCACAAAAGGACTTACGAATTTCTTCAGATGGAAGATAATGAAAGCATAATATATTTTTTACTAGGGTTACAAAACTGGTGAATCAAATCAAGGTATGTGGAGAAGTGTTGACACCAAGATCAATTGTTGGGAAGATCTTGAGGTCGTTGGCTCCAAAGTTCGACAATGTGGTAGTAGCCATAGAAGAGTTGAAAGACTTGTCAACATTGACAAAGGAAGAGCTTCAAAGGACGCTTGAATATTATGAACAAAGAATGGCTGAAAGAGCTGCAAGAAAGTCAAAGAGTGATGTGACTTTGCATGCATAACCAACAAAAGAAAAGAAATGCAAAAGAAGTTGGAATGACAACAAAGGCAGAGGAGCTTACAACCCTTCGACTAGTCAAAATCAGAAAGAAGGAAACTGGTCAAATTAGAGAAAACCCTGGAACCAAGGCAACCAAAGAGGTGGTGTTATAGGTAGAGGAAAAAGGTGGTGGTCAAAAACCTGACAAAAGTCACATCCAGTGTTACAATTGTCAGAAGTCTGGTCATTATTCTAGTGATTGTCCTGAAAAGTAGAAAAATCAAGAAACTGATGCAAAACTGACGAAACATGAAGAGGAAGAGATGTTGCTGATGGTCACAACAAAAGATGAAGAAAAATTCCAGGACCAATAGTACTTGGACTCAGGATGTTCGTCATACATGTCTGGAAGAAAATATTGGTTTGTCAACATAATGCCCCCAATGAAGAACATGGTGAGATTTGAAAATGACAATACTCAAGAAGCTAAAGGTATTGGCGATGTTCTTATTATGAGGAAAGATGGCAAGACGTCAATAATTTCCAATGTATTGTACATAGCAAGCATGAAGAGTAATTTGCTTACTATATGGATGTTGGTCGAAAATAACTATAAGGTGTCGAATGAAGACAAGATGATGAAAGTTCTCGATGCATGTGGTAGATTGCTCTTAAAGGCTTCAATGTCTCAAAATATAACCTTCAAGATTGAACTTAATGTGATGGAGCATATGTGCCTTGTAACTGCAACCAGTAGAGATGAATGGATATGACATTATAGACCTGGTCATCTCAATTTCAAAGACATAAGAGATTTAAAGAGAAGAAATATGGTTTCAGGATTACCAGGAATCAACATCACATGCGAAGTGTGTGAAGAATGTGTGCAGGCGAAAAAACACAAGAATAACTTTAGCAAAGATGTAATAAACAGGTCGAAGACAATTCTTGAAATCATATACTTTGATGTGTGTGGTCCTATCCAAGTGGATTCGATAGGAGGTAACATATACTTTGTCACATTCATAGATGATTTCAGTAAAAATATATGGACTTACCGGATCAAAAAGAAAAGTGATGTGATCAAGGTATTTTCCAAGTTTAAATCTATGGTCAAAAGACAAAGTGATCGAAAGCTAAAGATTCTGAGGACTGACGGTGGTGGGGAGTATGAGTCTAAGGATGTTGATGCTTTATGTGAGAAAAAGGGATTGTACATGAGGTGGTGTCACCCTACACTCCACAACAAAATGGAACTGCAAAAAGGAAGAATAAAACCATCATGAACATGGCGAGAAGTATGTTGAAAAGAAAGCATTTATCCAAAGAATTATGGGGAGAAAATGTATCGACTTCAACATATATTTTGAACATATGTCCGACAAAGAAGCTAGAGGGAATCACGTCAGAAAAATCTTGGTCTGGTGTCAAGCCTAGCTTGATTCACCTGAAGGTATTTGGATCTATAGCACATAGACATGTGTCAGATCAGTTGAGTAGAAAACTTGATGATATGTCGAGTAAAACGATTCTGATAGGATATCATTCGACTGGAAGATACAAGTTGTTTGACCCAGTGAACAAGCAAGTTGAGATTAGTAGATACATAATTATAGATGACCATAAAGAATAAAATTGGATTGAAAATGTCAAGAAAGATTAAGTTAGAATCTTATGTGAAAAACCAACAAGTGAAGTCGAAAGAAATGTTCGACAAGAAGAAATCAAAGGTGAAACAGACCTAATCAGACCTCAAAGATCAAGACACATGCATGCAAGTTTGTAAGGATGTATGATTACATCAGATGATGTGGTCGGTGATGAAGATGAACTGGTACACTATGATTTCTATGCAGATGTTGAACCAGTCAATGCAACTGAGGCATTGAAGGATTCAAAGTCGGTGAAATCAATAAAGGATGAGCTTAAGTCTATCGAAGTCAACAATACTTAGTCACTTGTCTAATTGCCTCAAGGCAAAAAGGAAATCAATGTGAAGTGCCTATACATGGTGAAGTTTAATCCTAAAGGAGAAGTAACTCGACACAAGGCAAGACTTGTGGCGAAATGATTCCTCCAGAAGGAAGGAATCGACTTTGATGAAGTTTTTGCACATGTTGCTAGGATCGAGACAACCAGGTTGATTGTTTGTCTAGCAAACATGAACAACTGACAGATGTGTCAGATGGATATGAAATATGCATTCCTGAATGACCCCTTAGATAAATAAATTTATGTTGCACAACCAAATGTATTTGTGAAACAATGTGAATAAATAAAGGTGGACATACTATATAAATCAATGTATGGACTTAAGCAAGCTCCAAGAGCTTGGAATAAGAAGATATATAACTTTTCTAAGGGAGAAGGAATTTGTGAAATGAATAGTTGAGCATGGATTATATGTAAGAAGAAGAAATGGTGAATTGATTACACTATGTCTCTATCTCGATGACCTGTTGATAACAAGAAGTTGCAAGAAGGGGACCGAAGAATTCAAACATGACCTAAGTGAGGAGTTTGAAATGTCAGAATTGGAAAATCTATCATATTTCCTTGGCATCAAATTCTATAATACTGGTAGAGATTTGATGATGCATCAAAGAAAATATGTAGAGGAAATACTCAAGAGATTTAAGATGCAAGGTTGTAACCCAACTTCGACTCCATCTGAGCCTAGATTGTAACTGTCAAAAGACACAGGTGAAAATGATGTCGATCCAATGTAGTATAGAAGACTCATTGGTTCATTAAGATACCTTTGTCACACAAGATTTGACTTAACATATAATGTAGGTATGGTGAGTAGATTCATGCAGTAACCAAAGGTATCACATCTATCAGCAGCAAAAAGGATATTGAGGTATCTGAAAGGAACTCTCAACTATGACATTTTGTTTCGTACAACTGATAAAGGAAAAGAATAAAAATTAGTGGGATACATAGAATCAAGTTGATGTAGTGATGCCGAGGATCGAAAATCCACAGCTGGATATGTGTTTATGTTAGGTAGTGAACTAGTTGCTTGGAGTTCGAGAAAGGTGTTAGTAGTACCATTGTCATCGTGCGAATCATAGTACATAACTGCTTCTTTGTGTGTATGTCAAGCAAAGTGGATGGTGAACCTAGTCGAATATATTACATCAAAGAGTCATGGAGCAATTACCATGAAGATCGACAACATGTCAACTATCAACCTGACGAAGAATCTGATAGCACATGGACGAAGTAAGCACATTGAAATGAGGTTTCATTATCTTTGAGAGCACGTAGCAGAAGGGAAAATGAATTTGGAACACTGTAGAAATGAGAATCAGATTGCATACATCATGACGAAAGGAGTGCACCTTGAAGTGTTTAGAAGACTAAGATCTATGATGATTGTAGATAGTTTAGACACAATGAATTAGGTGGTGTATTGAGTTGTAATTCCTTGTGTCAAAGCAAGTAATGATCGACAGAACAAGGGTGTGTCAACTTATTCTAGTGTGTCGAGTTGTATAGGATGTCGAAGTATCGAAGCCTGTTGCTTCACACCAGATTTCGACTTAGACCAAAATAGAAATTTGGGTCTTTTGTATATTTTAAGCCTTAACCTAGGGAGTAAGTTAGCTCAATTATAAATAGATAGAGTAACTCATATTCTTGTTACACATTGAATTCACAAAGTTTGTTGTTGCAAAGTGAATAAAAGAAGTTCCACAATTTCTGGACTGAGAGAAACTTTGTAGAAAATCACCATATTCTCCAATTTTCTTAAACCCTAATTTTTTCTACTCAATCTTCTTTCTTCTTCCTTTTAATAATTATTGCATATAATCAATTTTGTAATCAAGGTGTGATTGATTCACTCGAGTGAAAAGTAAATAACTAGAGAGGAATTTGATCGGTTGATTCGAAAGTCTTAAAAATTTTAGGCTAATTCCAACACTATTGATCTAATGGATCTGAATTATCTTAATGGTAATGAAGTCCTCAAATTTGTTGTATGTTGATCCCAACAATGAAAGTGTATTTACAAACCCTCAATGATATTTGTTGTATGTTGATCCCAATAATGAAAGTGTATTTACAAAAACTCTACCCATCATATCATTAGAGACTCTGATAATGAAATTTAGAGGTTTAGAATAATGGGTAAATGAGTTTGCATTATTCTTCAGATTTTATAGTAGACATATACGTTTAGATTTTTTTTTTCATAAGCAAATATTATTAACAAAAATACCAATAAGTATTCAGACCCAACAATTACAACCCCAAAACTAAAGAATTGAACAATTCTAAGATCACAACCCTACCAAAATACATCAATTTTACAGAAAATTTAATGGTTGTTTGAACCACACACTCATTGTAGTTAAATTCATGTCATTAATGAATACTAATAATTTTCAAAAAAATCTCCATAATTTTTTCAATTATGTAAAATTCATGTTCCCACTGATAGCAACTCTTTAAGATGACAGTGTTTTACTCATGGTCATATCCATGTCTTGGACCTCAATGAAAAAGAGTATAATACTTTTTCCATAAAAAGAGTCAAATCCATAATCAGTTCTCATTCTAAATGTAATCAAGTAGTAATCATGTTTCATTTCCACCACATCAATATTATCATCACTTGAGATAAGATCACACTAATAACAAGGACTAGTGTTTTTTTAGTTACCTTATATTTATTAATTTGAAATTATCATATTCCTACATGTAGTTGCTTACTTGATGCAAAAGCAAGCAATTAAGTTAGGCAACAACATCAACATGAGAGGTGGTGCAGTTGTTGCCTTTCTTTTTCAGTTAGTTAAAACAACTGATCTCAACCAAGGAAGCTGTGACGTTTTAACTCCTTTTACTCAAACACACTTGCTTTTACTTTACTACCCTCCTTATAATACTAACGTCCTTTTCACATTATGAATCAAATTGCAGTTTGTCTTTATTAATTTCACTTCCACATATCATATGCTTGGTGCAGTGTACTTAGTTCAGCTGCCACTATATGGATTATCTCATTGTCATATGCAGTAGCAGTAGCACATAGACTATATCTCACCCAACAAATAAATGTCCGAACTATCTCACCCACCCTAATTCAGTCTATATTTGAGTTTGTACAAGATCGATGAAAACTCGAATGTAGAAAAGATGAAATCTAGAATTTTGTGTGAAAATGATAGACTTTTCTAATGTATTTTTTCTAAATCTAGAATACTCAATTTATACCTCAAAGTAATATTGTTTCTCAAGATTGCGAGTCTTGATGAAATACACCATTTCAGCAACACTTTTGTTAAATGTTACAACTTTTCGTTTACTACAACACTTCAGAAATATTGTATATTCTTATTGTATTCTGCAACAGTTCACGTAACATCATCTATTTCTGAATTCAAAATGCAAACTGCCTATTAAAAAACTTCACAAAGCGTTGTCTATTTCCGATTCTAAAAATAAATTGTCCTTACATATTTTCTTGTTATTTTGAAACACTTCCATGACCATTAATTATAATTAATTACAATAATCTCAAACTTATTCTAATAATGAAAAAATTAATTCTAGAAAAAGAAAAATAAAAAATATTAATACAGTTAAGTATCTTTCGATTTGAACTTAATTTCAGCAAAGACAAAACAAAGTCTATTAAAAAATTTAGATAGTAATGTTTTAAATCATTATTCCTTGTGATTAGACCGATGTTACCTTACACACACTCTTTAATGGTTCTTTGCCTACATCTCTCCTAACAATATTTATGACCATGTATTTTTCTTATTTCGTGAAAGAAACTCGTTAATCAATTTTCTCACGAAAGAGTGTTTAAGACTTATGTTCCAAGATTTTATAATATATCAAATATATTAAATTTTTTTATTTATATAAATAGGACTAAGAAAGTATTAATACTCTATAGTCAATATAAATGTCCTCTCTAATGACCCATGAATAACATGTAACATGGTTGCCAAAACAGTATTTATTAGTGTGGATTATAACTTGGTACTACTATTGTTTAAAGCAAAAGCCAAACACATGTCTTGTATTATCTGTGTTATTTGTTGACTTAACCAATTGTATACAATTGTCATAAAAGTAGAAGAATGGTTGGTTCTTATTCAACTCAATAATTTAGATGCATCCACAAATCATGTACTAGTATTAAATTCAAAATTTTTAAATACTCATTGGACTATTACAAACATTTAAGGATGTGGGGTTTAAGTTTAAGAAAATACTTTTGAGTTTGGTAGTTGGCAGAAACAACAAAAGCTTAAGTTAGTTTATTTGGCACATATAGTATAATATAACCCAATAAACTATTGGTAGAGTATAGTGATTTAAGAAAGCATTGCACCGTCAATTGCGTGACAGATGTAGATACAACAACTTTGAAGAAAAAAAAAAGAGATTGAATTATGGGAATCACATTCTTCAAGCCTTGTGTTCATACTACATGGTGCAAAAGCTACTTCCACTACTTACCATGTTTACTCCTCATGAACTGTGTGTCTATTATACTAGTTCTGAAATAAATGTGGAATCGCACGATTTTGTGATTACAATATTACAGTAATGTTTATCTTTCTAATAGTTGTAATTCATAAGATTACACTTCTTACATAAGTATAATTATAATATAATATATTTATTATTTTATTTTATTATTGAATTGCACTTAACATGTATAATATAATATATAACTCATAATTCTTACAAAAGCATAATTATAATATAATATACTTATTATTTTGTTTTATTATTGAATTGCACTTCACATGTATAATATAATATATAACTTTCAGTAGTAGTAGTAGTCAGTGAGTAGTAACATTACATTAATATTTTATTTGTTAAATTATATTACAAAACACATGAATATAGGGTTAGAAAAAAATATTTATTTTTTAAATTAATTAATTGATAGACTTTGTTATTTTAAATTAAGATTTGAAAATTTTAATTTGATGGCTTTATCTTTGAAATGAAAACTTATGAAAAAATATATATATATATATATATATATATATATATATATATATATATATATATATATATATATATATATATATATATATATATATATATATATTATGTATTACTTTTTTTTAGTAAAATCCTACGTTTTTGTTTACAATCTTATGTTTTACGATCTTGTTATTCTCTCCCGATCTTATAAAATTAAATGTGTAAGATCTTTCGATCTTAATTACGATTTTAATATCCTTTCTCGATTTTATATAAGATATCGATTCTGACAACAATGCTATATATAAGGAGCTGAAAATCTTCAAATCAAAGCTCTAATTAGTTGGATCTATTTCTCCTGAAAAATGGTGTGGGAACGCATAAGTAGACGATATCCTTCAACGACAATTAGGTCAATCCTGTCCACTAGCAAAAACCAGATTAGCATAAAAAAACCATAATATATATTGTATAAAAAAATTTAATATTAATAAATAAAAGGTTAAATAAATTATTGGTCCTTGTAAATATGCTCATTTTCAATTTTAGCCCCTCTAAAATTTTTATTTAAGGTTTGGTACTCACAAAATATTTCGTCTGAATTAAGAGTCCCTGACGTTAAAAAGCCCTAACGGTGGCTGACGTGCCATGATGGCTGAATTAATTAATTTGTTTTTTATTTCATTTTGTGAACAACGTGTAAATGTATCAATAAATGAGGGAAAGCTTGACCTAATTTGTGTTTCCCTTTTCCTCTTCCACCTTCGTGTTCCACCATTTTCGTCCGTTCATCTACTCTCTTCCACCATTCTCTTCCTCTAATGTCTTCTGCGTCCGTAAAATCAAGATTTGAGAAATATTGTGGGTGTCAAGTTCATATAGTTTCATATCATTGCAAAAAGGGACCGAACAAAGGAAGGTTATTTTGGAGATGTCTGAATTGGAGGAATGCTGATACTTGTAATCTTTTCATATGGGATGATGATTTTGCAGAAAAAACTGAGAATGATGATGCAACTTGTACAAACTCATATTTGGAAGTCATGGCCTCTATTGGGTATATGAAGTCCGTTTATGAAGAAACAAGGAAGAAGAACAAGATCTTGAAGAGCAAGCTGAAAACAGAGACATATTCTGGAAGATTGAAGATGTTTTGTCTTGTTATCTCATTTTTGTTCAATGTATATTTTGTTATTAAATGTAGGTGTTGATGTTGTTTTATGTAAGTAAATGAAGTTGGTTTTGTTTGGTGTTTGTGATGTACTTTGTTTTATGCAATGAAATGAAGTAACCTTGTTAATTACTGTATGAATTGTAGTTAAGTTGATAATTGCTGCAATTGTTTATGTCATAATTACAATTTTTTATGTGAATGACTAGATAATAACATAAGTTCATACAGAAGGAATACATTTGTAAGTTCATACTGAAGGAATACAGTTTGATGTGAATGGGCAAAATAAGGAATACATTACATTGAGTTCATATAACATAAGCTCATACAGAAGTGCATATTACATAAAACCAAATCAAAACACATAAGTTTATACAAATACTACTAAGGTTCATATTACATGAAACCAAATCAAAATACATAAGCTCCATAACACACTAGTCTTCACTGAGTCAAGCTCCTCTCAATGTCATCCTAATTCTTCTTAGATGTTGTACTCCCAAAACTTGTGTTGTCTTCTGGAATAACCACTGGATCTTATGCAGCCCTTCCTGGTCCCACAATATTACGTGTCTTAAGTGTCCTAAGTTTGTCACTTTGTCTTTTCTTAATTGCAACCTTCTTTCCTTTCTTCTTTGGAGATAACATTGCTTTCACCTATTATATCAGAAACTAGTTAGCAATATAATACACATAACCAGACACAAAATACAATAGTAACATGTATCAAACTGACATGGTCACTCATTGTAGGTCTTGGACAATAGGTTCTGGTGCAGCAGGTCTTGGCTCATCAGGTTTTGGTGCAGCAGGTCTTGGTCTTGCCACTTTAGGCCTTGGGCCAAAGAAAACTTTAACTGAAGACTTAGTAGGATCAATAGGTATTGGTATTGGCACTTTTGCTAGTGAAGTATCCATATTAAGTGGCTGAATGTCTAGAATTTCATCATCATCCAACAAAGAAGTCAATTCTTCAGGATCAATACCACAATACATCCTCATTGCCTCAGCAGAGCTACCAGATGTTTGAGTAGGTTATAATGAAATTGGTACTTCAGGTTGTACCTCTTCATTTTATGCCCCATCAATTTGTACCCCTTCAACCATCCTTCTAGCTTGTTCTCTTGCTTTGAATGCCTTGTAACCAGTTATCTATGTAGCAAACCTCAGTCTCACATCAGCTACCACTTCATTCAATTTCATACTTGAATTGTTCTTCAATTTGTCAACTATCACTCTAGAAACCCACTTTGTATTTGCATTTTTGTTGAAGAATTTTCTACCACACTTATGCTTATGAAATGATGTCTTGATCCTAAATGTTGTGGTTCTCAAAACCCTACTGCATAACACAGTGTATTTACATTTTTGTTTGTCCTTACAAACAATTCTACACCTATTCCCATCATTCTTTGAAAAACCACCTCTCTACCATTCAACACACTATGCTCAAGCACAACTTTCTTAAATTTCTTCAAGGGAGAGAATTCCATTCCTACCTTAAACAAGAAATCTTTGCTAAGTTTTTCATCTTCATTGAATCTTATCACTTGAGGCCTTTCATCAGCACTATCATTGTCTCCCCACACTATCAAGCTCGTTAGTCATATAGTCATCTTCAATCACATGCTCCCTATCCATCTCAGGTGTAGTAAACCTTGCATTGTTCCTTTGGGTTGTACCAATAACAACATCTGGTTGTCTACTAGACTCACCAACATCAACACCTTTGTTTATACCACCTCCTACATCAACATCCTCATCACAATCATGCATTATCTCTTCTTCACTATCCTCAAATAGAATCCCATCCAAGGTATCTTCACTTGACTCACTCTCATCTTCATCCTCACCAATTATTTTCCCTTTTTATTTCTCGAATAACCTCACCATATAAGTCTTCTCACCACTTTATAATTTTTCCTCAGTATATATCTCGACATCACATTGACTTTTCTCAGCACAAACAGCTAACATAGTTGCATCTTCATCATTGACAAAGGGTTTTAGATCATTTTCCAGACTACCATGTTCAAATTTCCACCACATTTTCACAACTCCAGTGTTAAAGGAAGGGTCCATATACTTGATTAGGTCACGGGCTTCAAAGTAAGACAAAAAATCTGTGTCTTGTCCACTCACAACAAACATATCCCCCATACATATCTTAACCATGCATCCTTACAAAAGACCATTTTGTATAAAAAAACCTTAAATAACCTCATACCCTACACAATATAAAAACCACAAAAGGGTATATCAGACAATACAATACAAATAAAAATGGGTAACCATAGAAACTAGGGTTCAGTCAACACAAATAAATAAATAACTAGCAAACAATTGAACAAAAATGGGACATGCGAAGTTAATGGAACCAATTTTGAATACAGTACAAAAATGCAGTAATAGAAACGTTACCTTAACTATGGGTCCACAACACACCTACCAAATGATGCGTTCTTTAATGGTGCGTCCAAGAATCTCTGTGCAGGCGTGTGCAACGAAGAAGGAAGGGACCACCAAAGGAGAAGCTAACTTCAAGTTGATTGTGAATAATTCAATTATGGTTAATAAGAAATGTTAAGGTTTTCTTTATGATTTCTAATTAAACATAACATGTCAGACAATTAAAGAAATAAAAAACAAATTAATTAATCCACTCATCATGCCACGTCAGTCACTGTTAGGGTTTTTTAACGTCAGAGACTCTTAATTCAGACGGAATATTTTGTGAGGACCAAACATTAAAGAAAAATTTTAGAGGGACTAAAATTGAAAATGACCATATTGATAGGGATCAATAACTTATTTAACCCATAAATAAATTTTAATTATTTTATATATATATATATATAAGTTTCTATTGGAATGATGTTAATTTGGATTAATAACTTATTTATAGGGATCAATAACTTATTTAACCCATAAATACAAATAGTTAGTAGTGTATATATATATATATATTACAACTTGACCAATTGAAATTGGGTCCCAAGGGGCACCCAATTTTGTAAAAGGAGTGAAGACACACCCATAAGCCATCAAGACACGCGCGTGCCATCGCCGCCGTCCGATCGGTCGGCCGACTCGACTCGGTTCGGTTTAGATGAATTAATTTTTTGAACCCAAATTAGCAAAAAATAATTATCATCAATTAATTAATTTAGTAGAAATTAAATATTGTTATTTAATTATCACTTATTAGAAAATTAATTAATGTCAATTAATTACGAAATGGTGACGTGTCCTCTTCGAAACCAAGTCTTAACCTAATTTTTTACTGGTTTACTTGCCCTCCATGTGCTGACCAATTGTGTAACCACCAGTTTTTTCTGGGTCGGTTCCACTCTCCCACGATTTTCTCCACTCAGTTAATTCACTACCTATAAATACAAATCTGCAATTCATTTGTAACTGCTCTGAATGTTTGAATTCTCTCTATTCTATATTTGCTCACTTCATCTTATAATTTTCTTATTCTCGACTAGCCTTGCGGCCATTAACGACTGGATTTATTCCAGATAATGTGACTGGTTTTAAACCATCAGAAAGGTGTATTTCCTAGATCGATTTATCAGAGTGCAATTGATAATCGTATTTCCGAACGAGCTATTTTATCCAGGAGATATCGTCATAAATCGACTGCTTTGCATAAGTTTTGGCAGTTAGACGAAACGTCTTAAAGAAATTGACCTAGTACGTGACTCGTCCCGATAATTTCTCTGTGCTAAGTTTACTTTTCAAACCGGAAACAACTATTTTAAGATGTATTCATAACTTCCATGGCAACAGAGGAAATTATCGGTACTACTGCGGCCTCTTCTGTCTCTGACAAATCATTCAAGTTTGAGGGTTCCAATTTCAAATGTTGGCAAACTAAGATGAAATTTTTCTTAACTCTGAAAAAGGTTGCACGCGTTCTGACTGAGGATATCCCAACTGTCCTTTCTGGATCAACTGAACTACCAAATGGTAAGTCACTTGCAGAATCAGACGAGACTTCCCAAACGTCTGAATCAGATGCTGCAAAAGCTAAGGCTACAGTAGATGACTTACAGCTCAGGAAAGAAATCTCCCTATGGCACGAGAATGACTATCTGTACAAAACGAAGAGTCGTAACCAATTATACAATAAGTATAATCATACGATATAACAAAGAGTCGTAACAAATTACTTAAATACATCTTCAACAGAAAACTACCAAGGGAGAAGAAGGTGAATAACTTTTATTCATCCCAAAAAAGTATTACATGGTTCAGAGACATTATTCGTCATTACAAATAATTGTTCTATATCCATTATAAGAATTCTATTGTTGAGTTTGTAATAAAATAAACGCCGAATATGCCTTACCCTCATTTCTTAGGGCATATTAAGATTTAAGACAAACACCTTTTATTATGTTTGTTCACTCTCGCTTTTCGTCGATTTTCATATAGCGGACCTAAATGGAATGAGCATTTTTCATTCTACAATTTACCGATTTTTAAGTTGATACCCAATGACTAAAATAAAACAAGAAATACAATGACTAAACTAGATTCTTTTTAGGAATGACTGATTACCTAATGACGAACCTAAATGGAATGAGCATTTTTCATTCTACATTTTACCGATTTTTAAGTTTTTTAAGTTGATATCCAATGACTAAAATAAAACAAGAAATACAATGACTAAACTAGATTCTTTTTAGGAATGACCGATTACCCAATATGGTAGATGCTCTTTAGGTCAGATCTTGCATGGAGGATGATAAAGTATTTCGTAGAGTTTTCGAAATTCGACATTATCTATGAAACTTGAAAAGATCTTAGAGCTCAAGCCTAGGAGGATTTCATAAAGGATCATATGTTAGAAACACCATATACATTATCCATGTGGTCAGGGTTCATCAATGGATCACCCAATGTCAAAGGTAGCAGGGCTTGAATTTTTCTTGAAAGCGACAACAAGCTCATCATCGAGGTGGCAATGAGGTTTGATTTTCCAACATCCAAAAACAAGACAAGAGGTTTATTTTGCTGAAATTTAAATGAATCTCGAGATGAAAGTCATGAACATAGTGCTCAAGTCTGACCCTTAGTGGGAAACATTTCAAATCATAGGGACTATCAGACAAATGACTTGATCATGCAATAATACACGATCTTTATAAAGGGAAACATGACAAAGTTCAACAAAGTGGAGAAACTCAACATACATATAGAGTATAACTCAAGGGAGGACCTCTTATTTAAACTCGACAACTCCTAGGAAATAGATGGCAACAAAATAGTGATACACTAAACATTGACCTCCCATAACAGCACTAACACGATAAGCGTAATCATATGACCGAACAAAGAGTCGTAACCAATTACTTAAAAGAATGTGAATAACTTTTATTCTTCCAAAAAAATATTACATGGTTCAGAGACATTATTTGTCATTACAAAGAATTGTTCTATATACATTATAACAATTCTATTGATGAGTTTGTAATAAAATAAACGCTGAATATGCCCTACCCTAATTTCTTAGGGAATATTAAGATTTAAGACAAACACCCATTATTATGTTTGTTCACTCTCGCTTTTCGTCGATTTTCATATGGCGGACCTAAATGGAATGAACATTTATCATTCTACAATTTACCCATTTTTAAGTTGATACCCAATGATTAAAATAAAATAAAAAATACAATGACTAAACTAGATTCGTTTTAGGAATGACTGATTACCCAATCTGGTAGATGCTCTTTAGGTCAGATTTTGCATGGAGGATGATAAAGTAGTTAGTAGAGTTTTCGTAATTCGACATTTTCAATGAAACTTGAAAAGATCTTAGAGCTCAAGCCTAGGAGGATTTCATAAAGGATCATGTGTTAGAAACACCAGATACATTATCCATGTGGTCAGGGTTCGCCAATGGATCACCCAACGTCAAAGGTAGCATGGCTTGAATTTTGCTTGAAAGCGATAACAAGTTCATCATCGAGGTGGAAATAAGGTTCGATTTTCCAACATCCAACAAGACAAAATATTTATTTTGCTGAAATTTAAATGACTTTGAAATGGAAGTTGTGGACGTAATACTCAAGTCTGACTCTTAGCTGGTAGCGTTCCAAATCAAAAGGGTCTATCAGAAAAATGACCTGATCATGCAACAATACATGGTCTTTATAAAGGGAACCATGACAAAGTTCAACAAGCTGGAGAAACTCAACATACCTATGGAGTAGAACTCAAGGGAGAACCTCTTATCTAAATTAGGTTCAATGGGTAACAACAAGTTGTGAGTAATATGAAATGACCATGCAAGTGAAACATGAATCTTGAAGTAATAAGAGGATGAGATAATAGAAAATATTAATGAGATCTATACTCCGTATGAGGGAGTACCTAGGCTACATGAGTACTCTTAATAGACTCACCTATGTGACTGCGGAATTGAGGTCGGTTCCTATGGAATTTCGAGGCAGAATTTCTAGAGCCTTCACTAAACCGGGATACATGTGCAGGGCCATTAAAGCACAGACTATTAGAATACACCTTACGAAAAGGTTGTGTGCGGGACTGATGTCTGAGATAGAGTTCAAGACAATAGTGTCACTCTTGTTCAATCATAATCCTACATGTTACGCTAAGTATCAAGTCGTAGACACCTTTGCTTATGCACAATCTTAGAAACGTCTGACGTACTTCTAAAATCACCTTTTAAATTCAAGTGGGGATTGTTGGAATGATGTTAATTTGGAGTGGGAGTTGAAATGATTTATTGGCATTAAATGGGCAATAAATGTGCACAAGTAAGAACTAATATGGAAGTGAATTTAAAAGGATTCATTTTAGTCCCACATAAGAGGGAATACAAATATTAGTAGTGTGTATATATATATATATATATATATATATATATATATATATATATATATATATATATATATATATATATATATATTCCAACTTGGACAATTGGGATTGGGCCCCAAGGGGCACCCAATTTTGTAAAGGGAGTGAAGACACACTCATAAGCCATCAAGACACACACGCGCTCCGCCGACGCCGTCGTCCGTCCGATCAGCCGGCCGACTTAGTTCGGTCAGGTCCGATCTAGATGAATTAATTATTTGAACTCGAATTAGCAAAAATTAATTATCATCAATTAATTAATTTGGTAGAAATTAAATATTGTTATTTAATTATCACTTATTAGAAAATTAATTAATATTAACTAATTACGAAATGGTGACGTGTCCTCTCCGAAACCAAGTCTTAACCTAATTTTTAATTGATTTACTTGCCCTCCATGTGCTGACCATTTGTGGAACCGCCAGTTTTGACTCGGTCGGTTCCACTCTCCCACGACTTTCTCCACTCAGTTGATTCGCTGCCTATAAATACAGGTCTGCAATTCATTTGTAATTGCTCCGAATTTTCGAATTTTCTCTATTCTCTCTTTGCTCACTTCATCTTATAATTTTCTTATTCTCGACTGGCCTTGCTGCCATTAACGATTTGATTTATTCCAGATACCGTGACTGGTTTTAAACCATCATAAAGGTGTATTTCTTAGATCGATTTATCAGATTGCAATTGATAATCGTATTTCCGAACAAACTATTTTATCCTGGAGACATCATCGTAAATCGACTGCTTTGCATAATTTTTGACAGTACGACGAAACGTCTTAAAGAAAGCAACCTAGTACGTGACTCATCCCGATAATTTCTATGTGCCAAGTTTACTTTTCAAACTAGAAATAACAATTTTAAGATGTTTTCATAACCTCCATGGCAATAGAGGAAATTATCGATACTACTGCGGCCGTTTCTGTCTCTGATAAACCATTCAAGTTTGAAGGTTCCAATTTCAAACATTGGCAAGCTAAGATGGAATTTTTCTTAACTCTGAAGAAGGTTTCCTATGTTCTGACTAAGGATATCCCAATTGTCCTTTCTGGATCAACTGAACTACCAAATGGTAAGTCACTTGCAGAATCAGACGGGACCTTCCAAACGTCTGAATCAGACGCTGCAAAAGCTAAGGCTGCAGCAGATGAATTACAACTCAGGAAAGAAATTGCCCTATGACACGAGAATGACTATATGTGCAAAACGAAAAGTACCAATTATACGATAAGTATAATCATACGATCGAACAAAGAGTTGTAACCAATTACTTAAATACATCTTCAACAGAAAACTACCAAGGGAAGAAAGTGAATAACTTTTATTCATCCCAAAATATATTACATGGTTCAGAGACATTATTCGTCATTACAAATAATTGTTCTATATCCATTATAAGAATTCTATTGTTGAGTTTGTAATAAAATAAACGTCGAATATGCCTTACCCTAATTTCTTAGGGCATATTAAGATTTAAGACAAACACCTTTTATTATATTTGTTCACTCTCGATTTTCGTCGATTTTCATATGGCGGACCTAAATGGAATGAGAATTTTTCATTCTACAATTTACCGATTTTTAAGTTTTTTAAGTTGATACCCAATGACTAAAATAAAACAAGAAATACAATGACTAAACTAGATTCTTTTTAGGAATGATTGATTACCCAATGACAGACCTAAATGGAATGAGCATTTTTCATTCTACAATTTACCGATTTTTAAGTTTTTTAAGTTGATACCCAATGACTAAAATAAAAAAAAGAAATACAATGACTAAACTAGATTCTTTTTAGGAATGACTGATTACCCAATTTGGTAGATGCTCTTTAGGTCAGATCTTGCATGGAGGATGATAAAGTATTTCGTAGAGTTTTCAAAATTCGACATTATCTATGAAACTTGAAAAGATCTTAGAGCTCAAGCCTAGGAGGATTTCTTAAAGGATCGTATGTTAGAAACACCATATACACTATCCATGTGGTCAGGGTTCATCAATGGATCACCCAACGTCAAAGGTAGCAGGGTTTGAATTTTGCTTGAAAGCAACAACAAGCTCATCATCGAGGTGGCAATGAGGTTTGATTTTCCAACATCCAAAAACAAGACAAGAGGTTTATTTTGCTGAAATTTAAATGAATCTCGAGATGAAAGTCATGAACGTAGTGCTCATGTCTGACTCTTAGCGGGAAGCATTTCAAATCATAGGGTCTATCAGACAAATGACTTGATCATGCAACAATACATGGTCTTTATAAAGGGAAACATGACAAAGTTCAACAAAGTGGAGAAACTCAACATACCTATAGAGTATAACTCAAGGGAGGACCTCTTATTTAAACTCGACAACTCCTAGGAAATATATAGCAACAAAATAGTGATACACTAAACATTGACCTCCCATAGTAGCACTAACACGAAAAGCGTAATTATACGAGCGAACAAAGAGTCGTAACCAATTACTTAAATACATTTTCATCAGAAAACTACCAAGGGAGAAGAAGGTGAATAACTTTTATTCTTCCAAAAAAAATATTACACGTTTCAGAGACATTGTTTGTCATTACAAAGAATTGTTCTATATCCATTATAACAATTCTATTGTTGAGTTTGTAATAAAATAAATGTTGAATATGCCTTACCCTCATTTCTTAGGGCATATTAAGATTTAAGACTAACACCCTTTATTATGTTTGTTCACTCTCGCTTTTCGTCAATTTTCATATGGCGGACCTAAATGGAATGAACATTTGTCATTCTACAATTTACCCATTTTTATGTTTTTTAAGTTGATACCCAATGACTAAAATAAAATAAGAAATACAATGACTAAACTAGATTTGTTTTAGGAATGACTGATTACCCAATCTGGTAGATGCTCTTTAGGTCAGATCTTGCATGGAGGATGATAAAGTAGTTCGCAGAGTTTTCAAAATTCGACATTATCTATGAAACTTGAAAAGATCTTAGAGCTCAAACCTAGGAGGATTTTCTAAAGGATCATATGTTAGAAACACCAGATACATTATCCATGTGGTCAGGGTTCGTCAATGGATCACCCAACGTCAAAGGTAACATGACTTGAATTTTGCTTGAAAGCGATAACAAGTTCATCATCGAGGTGGAAATAAGGTTCGATTTTCCAACATCCAACAAGACAAAATATTTATTTTGCTGAAATTTAAATGACTTTGAAATGGAAGTTGTGGACTTAATGCTCAAGTCTGACTCTTAGCAGGTAGCGTTCCAAATCAAAAGGGTCTATCAGAAAAATGACCTGATCATGCAACAGTACATGGTCTTTATTAAGGGAATCATGACAAAGTTCAACAAGGTGGAGAAACTCAACATACTTATGGAGTAGAACTCAAGGGAGAACCTCTTATCTAAATTTGACAACTCCAATTTAATAGATGACATTAAAATAGTGACACATTAAACGTTGACCTCCCATAGCAACACTAACACGATAAGCCTAACCAAAAGAGCAAACATATAGCCGTAACCAATTACTTAAATACATCTTCATCAGAAAACTATCAAGAGAGAAGAAGGTGAATAACTTTTGTTCTTCCAGAAGAAATATTACATAGTTCAGAGATATTATTCTTCATTATAAAGAATCGTTCTATATCCATTATAACGATTTTCCTATTGAGTTTGTAATAAAATAAACACGAATTTGCCCTACCCTTAATTTTTTAGGGCGAATTAAAATTTTAGACAGACCCCATTATCATATTTGTTCAATCTTGTTTTTCGTCGATTTTTATATGACACTGACATGTCTACACCTAACAAGAATTTGTCACTCTACAATTTACCCATTTTAAAGTTTTCTAAGTTGAGACTCAACTTTTTTGACAAACGAATTCACCTACCCATTTCATAAAAGAATTTATGTCCTTGCTAATAAATAAATAGGCCATAGCATATTGCAGGCATAATTCATGTAAAACATATAAAAAATTACCTTCAATGTATAAAAAACTCAAATAAAGCTTCTTAGTGTGTTCTCTCTGTCACCATTGTGTGCTCTAAAAAAGTATATATAAATAAATAAATTTCACCCATATTTATTCAGCATGGTTTCTGTGCAAATGAGTGTCGGTTCTTGGTTTCTCTGCCAAAACAGAAAATCTTTGTATTCTTCTTCTCTCTCTCACATACTAACATAAATTGGAATATTAACAGCCACTTCTAATTCCATTCCACTCACTTTCTTCACCATTTGCGTCACGACTCATCAATCATTCTTTATTTTTTGTTAGTTACATTCTGTTTCTTACACTTTCTTCATTTCACAACCCATCACCAAACTCACCTCAAAAAACAAACTTTCCGTTTCTTTCTTCAATTCAGGTACACTTTATTTCTGGGGTTCGAATAAAGTTTCAGTTTTTAGCGTCAGATTCCATGATATGATATTGGGTCTGAATTGGATTCATGATTCGTTTAGGTGATGTGATACTATATATGAAGTGAAAACCGGTTTTTTTATTGAATTGGATTGAATTTTCAGGTACCCTTTGGATGAAGTAATTCATTCGTCCTAACTAAGATCATGTAATAAAGTTGAAATATTCCATTCCATATTGTTTTCATGAATATGGTTTGTTAAGGACATTGGATTCCATAAAAATATATTTCATACTCTTTTTCTCCTTTCCCTTTATCTGCTTATCTTTCAATGCAAGACATCAAAATGGATTTTTTTTTGGTATCCGTTCACCTTGAGTTACAAAGGGAAAATCATAAAACTATTGTTTCATATTTGTTGGGTTTGTGCAGAATGGAGAGCACAAGATTAGGCCAATGGTTAAAGTTAAATCTTCTGGTGTTTGTACTGGTATTGCTCAAGGCAGAAGCTGGTTATGTACCAATAACTTATGTCAAAAGCGCGGTATCTAAAGGAGCCGGTTAGGAGTTTTTCCTTCTTTTATTGTTTTTCTGTTCTTAGTTAGCTAGCTTTTTTTGGGTTTTGTTTGGATAAATTGCTTAAGCACTTATAGTATAAACACTTCTCTTATAAGTGTTTATCTATAAGTTATTTCTATAATAAAAGATCAAATTGCTTACATATAAGTTGTTTTCATAAGCTATAAGCTATCCTTGAGAGCTAATGAAAATAAGCTGAAAACAACTTCTGATAAGCTATCCTGGAGAGCTAATGGAAATAACCCGAAAAAATTGGAGAGCTAATGAAATAAGCTGAAAACAGCTTAGTATATAATAAGTTCAAATAAATAAATTCAAACAAGATTCTGATTGTGCTATTGATGTCTGTTTACTATTTTGATTGATGTTTATGGTATTTGAGAACTTGAAGTTTTAAATACTGTGCAGTTTGCTTGGATGGTAGTCCACCAGCTTACCATTTAGATAGAGGATTTGGAAAAGGAATTAACAGTTGGTTAGTTCAATTTGAGGTTTGTACTTTTCTACAAATTGCCATCAATCATGGAAGATTCACTTTTATTGGTGATGAATTTCAATTTTGATTTTTCGGTTTTGTTAGGGAGGAGGATGGTGCAACAATGTCACTACTTGCCTTGGGCGTAAGATGAACCGTTTAGGTTCATCTAAGCGAATGGCTAATCAAATTGCCTTTTCAGGAATTTTGAATAACAGGAGATTGTTCAATCCAGGTATTTTTGTACTACTAAACGAATCTCGTTTCTTTTCATGGATCATGAATGTTTTTCTAATGAATATTGTGAATTTCAGATTTCTACAATTGGAACAGAATCAAGGTTAGATACTGCGATGGTTCATCTTTTACTGGTGACGTGGAAGCTGTAAATCCGGTAAGTTTTACAAAACTCGAGAAATTTCAAAATCTTTAGTTTTTCCTATTTTTGGTTTGAGATGGAACTTTAATAATATATGTAAATTAGGTGACAAAGTTGCACTTCAGAGGAGCAAGAGTTTTTAACGCTGTCATGGAGGATTTGCTAGCAAAAGGAATGAAAAATGCTCAAAATGTATGAAAACATTAATGATTTGCCAATGTTTTCTTCTTTATTATTTTGTTAATCACTTACCAAAACTTGCAACTGCAGGCTATTATTTCAGGATGTTCAGCTGGTGGTTTAACTTCAATACTTCATTGTGATCGTTTTCGAGCTCTTTTACCGCTAGGAGCTAAAGTGAAATGCCTCTCAGACGCCGGTTACTTTATCAATGCGTAAGCAGCATCTATACATGCTTTCTTGATTAACATTTTCATAATCTTTTGAAGTCTCTTAAATTATTTTATTTTGATTCAATATGTTTCTGTTAACAGAAGAGATGTATCTGGAACACAGCACATTGAACAGTTCTTCGGTGATGTTGTTACAACACATGTAGCCTTCCTAACTCTGATCATTTGACAAATTAGATAACACTTGGATATGTTATGTTTCCACAAACACACACAAAAAAAATAAAAAAATTCAACATTTTTATTTGAATGACATTGTGAAGATTTATTTCATGGGAGGTCTAAAATATTCTAGTCTGATTTTCTCTCTATTTTAGGGATCTGCGAGGAATTTGCCTAGATCATGCACTTCAAGGCTCAGTCCAAGGCTGGTATGCTACTATTTTCCTGCCTTTGCCATTTTTGGTGTTACTAGTCCCTAATGCTACAACCTAGTGGTTTGGCCGTGCGAACGTTTTATGCACGTGTCTGGATTCGGTCCATGATTTTCCCCTCCCGTACGCCTGAGTGGTTACTCATCTCTGACTTATGATCCGTGTTGCAGTGCTTTTTCCCTCAATATGTTGTATCACAAATCACTACACCAATTTTCTTTGTAAATGCGGCATACGATTCATGGCAGGTTAGATCCTTCTGTTGCTCAACATAAATCAGTTTATTTGACTAGTCCTGATCCTCAAGATATTGCTTTGATTCAGATTAAGAACATTTTGGCACCGGGTGTTGCTGATCCTCAAGGACACTGGCATAGCTGCAAGCTAGATATAAACAACTGCTCTTCTAATCAACTAGATCTAATGCAAGGTCAATATTTTGTTCTTAAATTTTTGTCACATGATGAAAATAATGCTAATTTTGTAATCACGGGTTGTGACATTACAGAATATATCTAAATTCACTTTTACAACGACTTGATTTTCAGGCTTTCGAACACAATTCCTAAGAGCATTGACTGTTCTAGGAAACTCTCCATCGAAAGGAATGTTCATAGACTCTTGCTACGCTCACTGCCAAACTGAAATGCAAGAAACATGGTTTAGAAGTGACTCTCCATTGTTGGCCAAGACAGTAAGAAGCTACACACCATTCTTTTTTCTGTAATCTTTTGGCACGGCTGCTGCAAAGTCATTGGATTCAGGTCCAAATCCAACTGTACCTAGATCCAACGACTCGCAGCCGCTGCAGAGAATCCACACATGTGTAACTTTTTATGTCATTTAGCTGACTTTATGAATTGCGTGACATCTTGCAGACCATTGCAAAAGCTGTAGCAGACTGGTTTTATGAAAGAAGGCTTTTCCATCAAATAGACTGTCCTTACCCCTGCAATCCGAGTTGTCACAACCGCGTTTTTCAACAAGAGATCCCAGGAGTATAGATTCATTCCATCAAAATCAATCCATATATATACATAGCATATATATAAATATATTTCATTATTCTTATAAAACCACAATTATTGGTTTTAATTAGTGATTGAAAATAAGAAGAAAAAATCATTCTTTTATACAAATTTATCAAAAACCGCCGCCACTGCACTAAACTTGTGTGCTGGGCTGGGCGCCTCCATCATTAATTGTTTAATACTAAAGTTACTATATTCTTAATAAAGTTTATGGTATTTTTTTACTCTTTGTTTATGCTACATGATTTGTAAGAGATTTAATTTACATGTTGTGTGAATGTTAGAAAAATGTCACCACCAAAGGAACTTCATCAGGTGCACCTGCTATAAAGTCCAGTTTTCCAAAACTATCAAATAAGGTGAGTTTAATAACTGCATAGAATAGAACCAATGTACAAATTTCACACAGAAATTCAATGCCTTTAATTTAAGTGAAATATGCTAATTTGAGTGATTATAAGTTAAGAATTCATTTAAAAATTAAAATAAATTTAAAAAAAAGAAAGAAAAGGAAATTAAGAATTCATCATTAACTTGGTAAAAAAGAGAAGAAAAGAATGCATCATTAACACAAGTTAGTGCTGTTTAAACACACGCCTTGAGCGGTTACATTTCTTCTTCTTCTTCTCTTGAACTCTAGTTTTGTTTATTGATTTGCAAATCTCGATCTCTGTCGTTACTCGCTGTTGTCGTGCGACAGTCACCGTGAACCAAACTCAGCTTTGTCGGAATGGTAGAACAGGTTGCATTATGTCTTAATTTTGCATTTTTAATTCCTTATATCAGGCGCAATGGATTGAGCTTTTATGCATTAGAACCGGTTGGCTTCTATTGACGATGGTTATTCTGGTAAGCATATCATATCAATGTTAATCTGTGTGTATAATTTGTAAATGCTGCAAATGAGTGATTTTTGTTACTGTTCTTGCATCTTGTAGGTCATCCTATAAAAGCTGGTTTTTGCGGATTATCTTCGATCCAATTGGACTATTTCGCCTTACAGGTATGGTTTGTGATTTATGATTGATATGAACCTTTGTTCCTAATGAAACTTTTCAAATGGTGTCTGCTAACCTTTATTTGAAGAACTAATATTGCTCTGGTGGATTTTTCTTTCTTATTTTAGAAATTATGGATTCATCAAATGGATGCTGAAAGTGCTGAACAAGAAGGAATAAAAGCCAATCCCATTGGATATAATCACTTTTTACTTCATACACATATAGACTTTCATATACTCCACCAGACTAAGAACTTCAATGTTAGGTTCAATCTGCGTAAGCTTCTCGGCTACAATTTCTCAAACGATATGTCAAAATCTTAAACAGGTGTAGAGAAAAGTATTAGCAAGGATATACTAGAACTTTTCATGGACTAGTTATGTAACTCCATTGTTTTTCTTTGAATATCCAAATCTTAGTTCAACAGGCATAAATTTCCTTCCATCAGCCCGACATCTCGCGCTCGCGTTATTGTAGGTGGTGATCAGTTTGTGTTACACTTACAGTTGTACCAATGTAATTATAGTTTTGACAGTTAGGTTCACTAAATGGTATTAATAAATTTTTGTCCAACTATCAAAATTATGTATGTTTGTGTAAACTAAATTGAACAAAAAAAAGACAGCAATAAACTCATGTATATGTTGTGGCTCTTTCTGCATATTTTTGGAATTTGATTTGGAAAGTCTGTTTTTGCATCCTGAAATTTAAATTCTAGATATAGGAAAAACATGCAATTTTTCTAAGACGGTGTGTTCCAAAAACAGTAATCGATATTACTAAGTTGGACGTCATCATCAAGGTTTGAACACCGATATTAACGATTGTGTATGTGAATTTTTAGTGGTTATTACCACTACATCTGTATTAAAGAAAGGAGCTGGTGTGAAATTCATTTGTTGACAATGCTATGAGACTAAATTATCAAAGACTTTGAGTAACACCAATGGAGTTTGAATATTGCAATATGTGAGAAGCAATATATAACAAACAAATAGGAGTGGCTCAATACACTCTGAATATTCCTCTCAAATTTTATAAGGGGATGTTCTTTCCTCCTTTATTCATATCCTTCCCTCTTCCTACTTCAATTTTTCAAAAAATTTCAAAAAAAATCATTTGAGCTCTTACCTCTACCTCCATTCAATCAAACTTCTATCATTGGAACTCTTTCCAACATCTCATTACATCCAACTAACATCTCATAACATCCAACTGCTCATTCTCATCAATCAAATTCTTTTGATAAGTTTTTTTTTTTTTGAATTTTCTTATCTTTTCATGCTTTCATTTTTAATTTGTTTTTTATGATGCATTAGTAGTTTTAGTACATTAGGTAGTAGTGTAAACGAAATTGATAGGCTATTAGAATGTCCATTGAGGTTTTTTGGATTTGTTGGGACATAAATGGCGTATCAATCATGGCTGAGACAATCGCGGGTTTGTTCAGAGATATATCCTAGGATTTGCTCTGCATTGTTTTTGGAGATGCATCTCCCGATTTAACTTAGGCAAAAAAATTGGATTATTGGGTGGGATTTCTGATTTTCTCGAGACATGTTATTTATATTTGTCTGTTTACAATGTAGGTGCAATGGTTGAATACCACACTGGACGGGTTAGGTTTGGGCATGTGTCCTAAATCGCGTTGGTATAACGTGAGAAGGCCGCAGCGAGGACCACAAGGCCACAAGTTGTTAATAACTCGTTTGATGTTGCATCAACTTAGTATCCTCGACCGTCTGATTCTCGTAATCGGCTGTCTCAAACATATGATGCAGTAGAATCTGAGGTTCCTAAGGCCCATGTTAATCCTAAAGCCCCTGAAACCCAGGAGAATGCCCCATTAAAGAGTTATCTATGAGGGTCATTTGATACCTTCTTATTTTATATTTATGCAGAACATGTTGTTAGGCATGTCTGGCAGAGAGAGGTATATTTCATTTTGTTTGCAATACATATATTGTTAACTAGTTAACTCCATATTGATGCTTATGTTTTCTTTTTACAGGAGCGTGATTGTTTGAAAATGATTAACCACGACATGAAGATACTGGAGTTGCCATAACCCACTAATGTTTGGTTCGTTGATGTTATTCGATATTCAGATTTTTTTTCGATTTATATCCTTCTATGTACCTGACCATAAATCACGGTATGGAGACAAATTTTGCAGAAAGGTGGCACTAAAAGACTTTATCTTTCCACCCACCTATAGGAGAGATGACTGTCACTTTGGATGACGTCTCATGCCTCCCACATCTTTCTATCAGGGTAAATTACTGGACCATGGGAATGTCGGGCGAGAGGAAGGGGTAGAATTGATGGTCACCCTATTGGGGATTGACCTTAATAAGGCGGTAGAGGAGGCAGCTTGCACTAGAGGGACTCGTGCACGGGTTAACTTTTTGGAAAAATCTTAATAAAGAACATGTGAAGGGACTTTGGATGTTATTAGTGATGATGTGTCGGTTGAGTACCACTGACATTGCGCATTGAGGTGTTACCTCTTGTTATTTGTTGGCACATTCATGTATGTGGACAAAAGTGCAACATATGTAGATGTAGTCTACCTCAAGTACTTCACAGACCTGAGTGTGATTCACGGGTACAACTAAGAGGCTGGTTGTTTAGTCTATTTGTACTCGGAGTTAGGACAAGCTTCTCTTTGGAAGACAAAGCAAATGACGGGATGTTGCATGCTATTTACTATAATTTCTTATTACTAATACGAGGGTCGCCGCCAGACACGTCAGTTTCACGTCATTTCCATATACTCTGGTTGGCTGAGATGTGAGTCATCTCTTATGTATCCTTATCTTCCTAAGCAAGTGATGTGCCAGTTTGGTTACTTGCAGATTATTCTGAGACCTCCATATGAGTTTGCTCCTTTCATCATCCTCTACAGAGACCTACAGGTGATACTGGATGATTTCAAGAGTCACTCAATGCTAGAGGAGTATCGATGGGAGCCAACTCATGTACATTGGACTTGTGTTGAGGACTGCTTGATATGGTTATATAGGGTGTCACATCCTATCATGACCCCAGACACTTCTGGAGAAGCACCTAAGCCAGTTAACTTATAGGTACTTAAGGTTCGGGATGAGCAGGCAAAGAGTGTGACAACGGTATGTTGGCATATTGCAAATATGGGTAGAGCAGCCATATAGTCAGGACTCTTTGAGGATGATAGTCCCCATTTGTCCCTAGTGGAGAGCTTGGTTTCCAAGTTGCGGAATTGTGCAGCACAGGCGTTAGAGGAGGCCGACAGTTAGATATACCCAATAGTTTATATTGGGAGGTATTTTTTTTTGTATTTACGAATATCTTTTCGGATAAATGTTATGTATGAATTTTTTACTAATATATGTCATTTTAATTTCCTTTTATCTTTCATATAACCACATTTTCCTTTGATTTTACATTAATATAAGTTGGCATAAAAAAATGGAATGTTTGGACAACTGTGTTGTTCTAATATAGGCAAAATTCTGAAGATACATCTTCGAAATAATTCTCCATTTGTATTTCCAATGCTTTTAAAAACTTCATGGGGACAATTCGAGGATGCATCTCCAAATACAACAAATATCATACAAAGATGAATCTCCAGACCATATTTTATTCAAACTGAGGTGGATCTCGTAATAACACATTTTTATTGTGATTTGGATGCGTCCAGAAATTTTTATCCAAATGCATGAAGGACAATTTTGGATTTTCAAGAATATGATATACGTATATAAGGGTCTAATGAGAAATCCCCTTCTATAAGTCACTATTTTTTTCATCATGTTTCGATAGTAAAATTCAGAAGCATAATTAGAAAAATGACCAAATGAGTAGGTCTAAATATTAATATTTAGACACATCCTTCATACAAATATACAATTGAAGACTCTCTTAATATAACACAAACAAACATTTATCTCCCTATTCAATTACATTTTAAAAAACAGTCTCAACATATTCCAAACACCACTATATATCCAAAGAAAAAAAACACTTATATCTACAAAATATTTCAAACTCACCCCTCATTCAATCATTCATAGTCAATCAATTTTGAATATTCCTTACAAATTGTTATGGTATTTCAGTGACTTTAACATCAAGTGACTCCAAACATAACAGAAAGATGCAATGTGATAAAAAAAATGTTTTTTTAACATTTAAAAAAATTACTAATTCTATTTGACTGATTTTAAAAACATAGATGAATAAGAGATTAAGAATATTGGTCCACCCTTAAACAATGTTATCTACTTCACTCCCTAAAGATTTTTCTTTTTGAGTTTCATTGACAATAAAACTTTTATCACAAAATCAACCCACAACCTTCTAATACCAAATTTTTACTCAGATTCAACTTGCAACCTTTATAATTATATTAGAGTTGAAAAAACACCTTACTTTTATTACAAATTCATCATTAGGAGTTTGTTTGACCTTACTTTGAGCACCCTTATAATCATCTTTCAACCCTCTCTCTTGAAACACCTTCCATTTTGGTATAATAGAAATATCTAATTTATCTTCCTTAATCATTCCATCATCATCATACTGAAGTCTTTTCCAATGCGTGATTACCTCATTCATATGTATAAGTCTATCTAGTTTTATTTTCTTGACTATTAAACAAGCACAATGAATATTGGATGCATTTTTAAGATTACAAACATACTTTGAGTTATTTCGACCTATTTTCATTACCCACATAACTCTGTGATGGATAAAGTTCAATCCTACTTGAGATATATTATCAGTGAACTTGAATACAAATTTTATCCTTTAATTTATATTCTAATCTTGTGATACTTTGACCCAATTATGTTTGTATCTTGTTACATTATAGTACAATCATTGTATTCTTTGCTTCTCAACCCTTGCAAAAATCATATTTACTATATTCCAACCATTTCTTCAATTTACCATGCCCGAATTCAACTCAGTTAGTTGTGGTGTTACCAATGTGTCTAACATGATCAATCCATACACAAACTATTTTCTCTTCTATTTGGTATATTATTGTAGCTTCAGCATATATATAAAAATATATATGAATATTTCGCGCACATATTTCTAAACAGCATGACAAAATAAACATATGAATCCTTTGTAGAAGAATTAATTCTAAAATTTGTGCATCCATTATGGGTTCCAATCTTTGTGTAGATTTGACCATTTTCCAATCTTCACCCTTGATTTGTTTGTTTTCCAAGATTCCCTTAATTTTAGATCTCACATTTTTGTGTTATGTAATACTGAAATAGTAAAGAGTATGATGAATGAAATATGTTTGCAATTGAATTCATCAGTGAAGTATAGTGATCAATGGAAATCACCTTTGACATATAATGATTCTTTCAAAATATTGTGACACATTTTTAGAGGGCAAATAACATTTCTCTCTTTTCATATTCCAAAATAGCAAAGTCAATTGAATGTGTCATCTTTATAAAATTAAAACCAACAATTTCAAGTAAAGGTAACATATACTTGTTGTTCTTATATGTTGAATAAATTATTAATACTGTAGGAAATGTGTTTAAAAAGTTGATGGATTCAGGATGCGTCCAAAATATATCTCAAAGGGATTTTTTATCCTCACACACTCTACACCTAGAAACATATTGATTTTCACTTAACACTTATAACAATTGTTGCATTTCGGTTCTTTGACCCTTGATCGCCTTGTTGTTTTTGTGTTGAACATTATAAACATGCTTAGTAAATAAAGTCAATTTTTTGGGTTGTTACTGCTTCAAAGTTTCGATAATGTTTATGGGTTGGGCAATGCTCATTGTCATCTCAGCAAAAAAAATCATCTCTTCAAAATCCAAATGACTAATAGTCTGATGACTGACTATCTTGTGATCAAATTCAGAGTTATGTACACCATAAATCATATTTATTGTCCAAATGTTTTTCTCCGTATAATACTCAAGCAAGTTAAAATGACATCCACATTTCTTTATTTTGGTGTCATCTCATTTCAATTTGCAAATAGGTTCTTTATACTTACCACTTCTTTCACATATTATCGTAAAAAAATGTTTGTCATCCTTCAGAACCAAAATCAAACCTCCAGATTATTATCCAAAATCCTAACTTGAAAGCTTTCGCGCAAACTCCTTTAAGCATATGATTGTGTAATGTAAACCCATGTTCAATGGTAATTTTTTTCCAATATCAACATATACATTAGTGGGTTAGGGATCTTCTGACACGCCATCATGGAATACATTAACTTGATGAACACCATCCGAGTGCACCACACATGCAACCATTGAAAACAAAGTGAATTTAAGCAACCATTTCAAAGATCTGGAAGTTACAATCCTACAATATTTAATAAGGTTTTTTGAACGACTTCCACAATGAATAAAAGAAAGAATTTTTATTCAATGATAAGAGATATGTGAGATATTGGATTGAACTCTAGTAATGTGTGTTGTAGTCGAAGTTTATTCTAACATGCATTAGTCAATATTGCTAGGTTTGTTAGCATGTTGAATTGGGCCTTGCTTGTAATCCCAATTATTTAAGTTAGCTTGTACCCTAAGTTAGCTTGTAATGAGTAATTGTTACAAAAATCCATTAGGTTAGTGTGTTAGTTTATTATAAATAGCATACTAGTCTCTCATCTTTTGAATAAGGAAAAATAGGAAGATAAAATCATAATTCAAAAGTGAGAGGGTTATTTGTTATTCTTGTATACTTGTAATCTTGTTTTAAGAAAAAAGAAAGAATAGCAGTTTATAACTAATTCTTGTTGTAATCCTTATTTTACCCTAAACCCTAACCACTGTGAGTTTATTGATCATAAAAAAACCTATTATAATTTGTTTCTAGGTCATTTAATTCACAATAAATTGGAGCGGTGAGCGTGGAGAAGATGCCTTCAACAAAGTATGAGATTGAAAAGTTCATTGGTGTGAACGAATTCGGTCTGTGGCGCTTGAAAATGAAAGACCTACTTGTTCAGCAGGGTTGTTTGGAAGCATTGAAGGGAGAGGAGGCTATGAATGTTGCGTTAACGACAACTGAAAAGACAGTCATGATTGAGAAAACACACATCACAATATTGTTGAGCCTTGGTGATAAGGTTCTCCGACAGGTATCAAAGGAGACGACGGCGTCAGGGTTATGGTTGAAACTTGAAGGTTTGTACATAACCAAATCACTGGTGAATCGACTTTACCTGAAGCAAGCTTTCTATTGATTCAAGATGAGCAAAGAAAAAGTGTTGGTTGAGCAGTTGGACATGTTCAACAAGCTGATTCAGTACATAAGGAACACATACACAATTTTCATTTCTAAAGGATAATTATGTAGCATGTTTAACTGTCATTCTTACTCATGTTGGTGATGATGCATGTGCTTCTTATCATATACAACGTCCTATTGAGAACATTTTTCGTGTATATGGTTAGCACAACCATATTTTGTGGAAAAAAGTGTGACCTATATAGGTGTTATCTATGTTAATTACTTCATAAACATTAAGATAATTCATGAATATATTGAGGAATACCTTGTTTAATTTACTTGTACTCTAAGCTAGATGAATCAAGTCATTAAAGACATGTCAAATGGAAGGAACAATATATTGTCAACCAGGTGCTTCTTCTTTGTCATGTTGTCCCCATTCAGCAGATGTTTGTGGTAGAAGACATCTAGGCTTCAAATAAAATTGTACAAAATGATTCATTTTTAAAATCCATCCAATACATATAATACGACCAACAGGATTATTTGTCTGACCACTTTGTTAGACGATGGCGTGGATCTAGAAGGGGGTTGAATAGATCCCTTTTTAAATTTTTACTTTTAAAAAAAATTAATTATAAAATATTTTGCGGAAGTTCCCCGGAAAAAATCACATCTAAATTATTCTAAGTCATTGGTGATCGGATATGTGTTATCGAACCAAATGGGATAATAAAGATGAATTAAATAATCAATATCAAGCAAATTTATCACTTAAATTTGAAGCAATTGATTAAACTACTTCCAACTATGTATAGAGAGAAGAAATAAGCACAACCAATAAGAAATAATGTGTTTTGAAATTTCTTCGAACACTTAGTGTGCACTACACACTTAGTGTATTTTGCCAAATAGTTTAGTGCAAAATTTTCTCTAAGTTTGCTATGTAATGGTGATAGCAACAATTTTACAAACACTTAGTGTGCACTAAACTATGCAAAACAGAATTTTCAAAACTCAGTTGTTTCAACTTGTGTAGAAAATTTACGAAATGAAAAATACAGAAGACACAAGAATTTGTTTAGACAATTCTCATACCGTCCTCGCTAAGGGTACCTTTGCCCTCAATTCACAAACCGAATTGGGACCTTTTATTAAAATTGCAATGTTTGTACAAAGAGAAAATAGGAACGACAAACCAAACCAAATTGTAGTTGTTGTTATGATTCTCTTTGCCCCTTGATTCAAGTTAAATCAAGTTCTTCATGTGTTTCGAGTAAACCTCTGATTAATTGCTCCCATCTTGCAAGAATCCATTATTCTCCAAACTTCTAGTACGATCGCTTTGATTCGATACTTGTGAATCTACAACGTTCTTCGCAATCCTCTGATTATCGTGATATGGTTGAACAATCACCTTGATCTTCAAACCTCTTCACTCGGCTGAATATATGAACAAATTATGCGTGCGTGTAACACGGTGGGAGAACTGACTTTAGTTATGTTGCGGATAGCAAGAGTCGCCACCGACTTTTATTTTATCCAAAGGAAAGGCATAAAAGAACAGGAAAGACCTTTTAAAAGATTTTTGGGTCCGGGGGGTAGGTTATGTAAAGGGAATGTGTTAGCACCCTTAACATCCATGGTTATCCATGGGCTCTTAGTTACTTAGCTCACTTTAAAATGTTTTTGAAAATGTGAAGTGTGTGAATAGAAATTTTCTTAAGAGTTTGATAATGATCCATGTACGGATGCGTAAAAAACCTTTGTTTTGAAAATTTGTTTGAAAGTGTGAAGTGTTTGAAAAGTTTTGAAGAGTGAGCAAGTAACTATGAGGAACCTACCCTAAGTTTGAGTCTTTTCTGTTCTTGAATCCTTTAAATGGTAAGACTATCCCTATTATTAAGGAATAGGTAGTCATTACCTTGGATGTGAGGGACAAGTGAAGGGATATCTGTTTATATAGGCAACTGTGGGGTGTATAAGCAATTCGAAGGGACTATCATCTTTATTCGAAAGGGACAAGATCTTTATGAAGGCAACCATTTAAGGGGCTGGATCTTTTATTGTTAAGGGACTAGATGACTTTACTTTGAGGGACTTTTTACTTTATACACCCTACTTGACCTTTTAATTAGGCAACAATGAGAGGTAACCCTAGAAAGTGAGATGGCGATCAAAGATCGACTTACGTGTGTGAGTGTTCAATTTAATATTTATCTTTTAAATTAAGTGATCTAAATTAATTTTAAATAACATACATGTTTACACTCCCTATTTTTACTAACCATGACATAAAAATAAATAATTTAAATATTACAAAATATTACATCCAGGAGCAATTACAATAATAGTAATAAAAGCAATTTAAATAAATAGCAAAAATAAAATAATAAGCAAAATAAATAAGCAATTATAATTGGGTTAGTAATAATAATAATAATAACAATTTAAAAATAAATGGGGTTAATAATAATCATATAAACATAATTAATAATAATAACAAGCAAAAATATTAGAAGATCAAATTTTTATATGAACATTTATTTAA
Organism: Lathyrus aphaca; assembly: GCA_963966055.1. Lineage (NCBI taxonomy): Eukaryota > Viridiplantae > Streptophyta > Magnoliopsida > Fabales > Fabaceae > Lathyrus > Lathyrus aphaca. Next base: position 502,191,745 of record OZ014523.1, read on the forward strand.
GATTAATAAGAAAAATATAAACAATTGTATTAATTATAAAGTTTTAAGTTATTTGTAAATTATATAGAAAAATAAATTAATGATAAACATATTATAGAAATAAATATAATTACAAAATTAATTTAACAATTTTTAATTATTCCTAAGCATATATACAAAATTAAAATATAAACAATTTAGGTCATATTTAAAAAATAGGATTAATTATGATTATATTTACAAATTTAAAGATTATAATAAAATTTTATTCACTCATTAAAATATAAATAAGAATTACAATTAGGTTTTTTAGAAAAATATTTTAGGATTTATAAGTTTATAAAATAGAATTAGGGTTTTAGAAATTATTATAATTAAATTAGGGTTTGTAAAAATAAATTAAAATTTATATACAACAAAATTAAATATAAATCTAATTATTATAATATATACATATTTTTAATTTTAAATATATAATTATAAAAACTAAGTTTAGAATTAGAAAAAAACAAATTAGAAAACATTTACATATTATTTTTTATAAAATTAGCTAAACATACTAAACATGATTATATTTAATTAATAACAATATAATTAACAAAACAATGAAATAATAAAAAAAATTGAAACTTACCTGGGGCAGGGATTGAACCCACGCCCTAGGTATCACCACCCTTAGACCAACATGATCTCCATTGGGCTGCGCATGCATTGTGAACAATGGATGAGTACTGATCATTATATATCAAACCTGAAAAATACAAAGAAAATGAACAAAAAAAACGCTGAAGCAGGGATTCGAACCCCTGCCCTGGCCTTCACACGCACGCAAGCTTACCACTACACCATCAGCATCATTCAACAAATTAAATACAAATAAAACTATATAATATAAAAACAAATTTGAATTCCAGGCTGCGCGCGAAAACTTCTTCTCCTACCTCCAGACCTGCAAAATTTCCTACGAATTTTGCTAGGGTTTTTGCTGCGAATTTCGTTTCCTAGGATTTCCTGCGTTTAACCAAACATCAAGCAAACAGCAATATTTTATGAAATTGATGGGTGCATTACATTCCATGAAGTCTATACAACACAGCCATGGTTCTATAATTCATTTATAGTTGATGAATCGAAGAACCCCAAAACGGCCAAAAAAACCCTAACTATGGTGGTTTTCCATTCCTGCATCGAAAATCAAATTACCTTGCCCAGAAACATTCACAAGCTCAACACAAACATAAGTCCAGCATCAAAATCAATTTATATTACATGTATGTATGAAAACGAAAAAAAGATAAATGTCTCAATGTTTGAATTCGGTTTGTGCTATATAAAAGGTTTTGGATGCAAATGAGAGTTAGGATCGCATCTGGGATGTTCAAGGAGTGTTGCTATGTCCTCAAATTACCTTCTAATGCCTTGTATATCCAAATCCGAATTTGAGTTTGTGAGAGGTTTTTTGAAATTGTGGAACTTACACTTGGGGCTGGAAAATTCGTGGCTTGTGTTAGGGTTGTCTCAAGTACTTATAGAGTGATCAATTTAGGTCAAAAAATTTGGTCATTGTGTGAGATATTTGATTGGAAAAGATTCAAAGAGATTATGCCTTAAAAATCAAATATCTTTGTATGAACACCTTCTATTTTAGGCAAATCAACATGATCTTCTTTCCACTTCAATACCAATCACTTTTACGATTTTCTAGAAGCTCAATCATATTTAAATCTTTGACTTTTATATTTTATTTTAATTTAAAATGATTTTTAATGAATTAAATCAAAATAAATAAAAATAAAATGATAAAAAATCTGATTTTTGTTGACTTGGGTCGTGCATGAAGTTATAGTATGGATTGGGTCATCATATGGCAAGCCCATTTGGAAGAAATTGGTTTTAGACCTCCATTTTCTTCATAAACCAACCAAAAATTTCCCAACTTTGCAAGGGCACATATCCTTCAATTTTAATGGTATGAGGGTGTTCTTGGACATTTTGGAAAGCTTGAAGAGTCCTCTAACCAACCCCACTGGTTTCATGTCCATATCATTTACCATTCTCAAGTTATGCCCTTTTGAAGTTGTTGACTTTTTGTTGACTTTCAAAAGGACCTATAATGTCTTGGCTCATACCTTCCAAATGAAGCATTTTTGGGCTTGGCTTGTGAGACACAAAGTTGTAGAGAATTCAATTTCCTTCAAAATGAGCTTTTGATGGAGACTTGGTGATGAAGCATGTGAAAGTTATGGCTGGTCAAAGTTCAGTTGACTTTTACTAAGGAAACCCTAATTTAGAAACTCCTGATTCTTGATGATCTGGAATCTCCTTGATGAATCATGATCAAACCTTGATCAAATGATGAATTTTACTTCATATAATTGATGTTGGTAAAAACTCATGAAGTTTGACTTTGGTTTGACCACAGTTGACCTCAGTTTGACTTTTTAACTGCTTTGACTGATTTTGACTTATCTGATCATCTGACTGAGCAAACTTTTGAGAAAAGTCTTGAAACTTGTCATGGGGGTTCTTACACACATATAAGATGTTATGAAGCTCACTTGAAGTCTTGGAAATTCATTTAGCCTGATTAAAGTCAAAACCCTAGTTTTGGATACACTGCTTAGGAGGTGCATTGTCTGAGGGAATTGTCAACTCTTTTGACAAATTGTGAACTTTGTGAACCTTGTGAACCATCATAAAATGTCTTGTGAACCTCATGGAAGGTCTTGTGAACCTTGTTAACCTTGTGAATCTCATAAAGTGACTTGTAGACTTCATGAACCTCATGAAAGGTCTTGTAAGCATTGTGAATCTTGTGAACCTTGTGAACCTTCTTAGCACACAAAGTTTTGTATTGTGAGGGCAAATTTTGGGGTGCAACAGCTGCCCCTGTTCAATTTTCTGAAACCTGAGGGGTTAGATTGGTATATTTTCCAGTCGTGACCTGGAAGGTTGAAGGGGATTGAACACAAAAGCCCAAAAATTTGCACTCACTGGTGCGTAAACTGATATTGATGGTTGGTTGTATATGCTTGAGTGGGCTTAAAGATGCCACTTGGAGAAAATTTCTTCAGATACATTTCTTGGAGGATAAAGCAGTCCAAAATATGAAGATATAATGATAGTTTTCAGGAGGATAAAGCAGTCCTGAGGTAGTGATATGTTTTCAGGAGGATACAGCAGTCCTAAGGTAATGACATGCTTTCAGAATGATAAACAATGTTATGAAGTAGAGGTGATAGCTTTCAGGAAGATAAACAACGTCCCGAGGAGATAATATGCTTTCAGGAGGATAACAACGTCCTGAGGAAGTGATGATATGCTTTCAGAAAGATGAACAACGTTCTGAGGTATGAATATGCTTTCAGGAGGATAAAGCAGTCCTGAGGGGATAATAACCTTTGGGAAGATAACAACGGCCCAAAGTAATAATATGCTTTCAGGAGGGTAAAGCAGTCCTGAGGGATTGATAGCTTTCAGGAGGATAACAACGTCCTGAGGAGGTAATATGCTTTCAGAAAGATGAACAACGTTCTGAGGTATAAGAAACTTTCAGGAGGATAAAGTAGTCCTGAGGAAATGATAACCTTCAAGAGGATAAAGCAGTCCTGATAGTCACAAGTGGTTGATGAAGTCTGTTTGCTGGAGAATTAACCTGAAAACAAGGTAGCATTCTGTATGATAATATTAGTTTATGCATTATGTATGCATGTATAATATGATGCAATGTATTATGTATCTATAGATATGTATATTATGGTATGATGTAAATGATGTATGTATGATATGATGCTGCCGGAAGCGTCTGGATGTCTTCGTATAACAACTGCTGGCCAGGGAAAATAAATCCCAGTTTGTTGCTGAAGAGTACGGGGAATTTGTTCCCATCTTGTGTGATAAGAAAGTATACATAACCTCCTGTCTGCTGGGGATAGCAAAGTATATATAACCTCCCGTCTGCTGGGGATAGCAAGGTATATATAACCTCCCGTCTGCTGGGGATAGTAAGGTATACATAACCTTCGCCTTCGTTTGATAGTAGGGTAGATATAACCTCCCGTCTTCGCTCATCGTACTCTTATTGGAAAGTAAATTCCCGAATATCCGTATGAGGATAAAAGAGATGGATATAAATTCCAGGGGAGATGTGACTTTATGAAGATGGATTTGTCCTACTGAGGGTTTGTAACTGTCTTGTAAAGATGAACCGGCGAAGCTTCGTTGAAATCCTTCCCTTGTTCGTCCTTAGTAAATACTATTACTGCATTCTTATGCATTTCTGGTAAACATCAATCATATTAAGCATACATGGATTTCTGGTAAACATCAATCATATTCAAAAGCATAATACATTCAAACACAACCAATGGACGTTTCGCTTATGTAAATAGGGTAAAAGTAAATCTGGATTCAAAGATGGAATTTTATTTATATCAAAAAGTGACCTATACATAGGTTGGTTTGTACAAGGAGACATAAACCCTAGTAAGAGGATTTTGTCATAAAGATTTTACAAGATGAAGAAAATCAGCTATGTGGGAAGTAATCCTATTGAGTTTCAATTCTACTATTGCCATTATCTTCAAGTATCTCATCTTCTGCTGTTGAGACGAAAACGATTGGATTGAGCTTTATCTGTTCGAACTTGAGTAAGTATCACAACTGGTTGCAGTTTCATGAGTGATCCAAACGAGACATAGTCATACGCTTTAATCCCTAACTTTTGCCTGGATTGCCCTTTCAGGTTTTCAATCCACCGGGATACCCTTTTTTGCCCAAGCCGCCTTTTCAGGTTTTCGACTTGCCGGGTGTACATCTTTTTATATATATCCCTAATTTTTGCCCAAACCCTTTTGGTTTGCCGGGATGCCCTTATTTTTGCCTAGGCCAATCAACCTAGCGGGTTTCTTTTCATGCGTAGTATTTTTTAACTATGTCTGCGTTTATAAGCTGCGGGAAGTCTTCACCATCCATAGTAGTAAGTGTCATGGCACCTCCTGAAAACACTGTTTTGATCACAAATGGTCCTTCATATGTTGGAGTCCACTTGCCCCTAGGATCACCCTGTGGTAATATGATACGCTTGATTACCAAATCACCAGCCTGATATACCTTTGGCTTAACCTTCTTGTTAAAAGCTTTGATCATTCGTTTCTGGTACATCTGGCCATGACAAACTGCTGCTAACCTCTTCTCATCAATCAAATTTATCTGGTCAAGTCGAGTCTGAATCCACTCATCTTCATCCAAGCCTGCATCCTTCATAATTCTTAAGGAGGGAATCTGAACTTCAATGGGCAAGACTGCTTCCATACCATAGACTAAGGAGAATGGGGTTGCCCCTGTTGAAGTACGTATGGTGGTACGATAACCATGAAGAGCAAATGGTAACATCTCATGCCAATCCTTGTAAGTAACAGTCATCTTCTGTACAATCTTCTTAATATTCTTATTAGCAGCTTCAACTGCCCCATTCATCTTTGGACGATACGGAGAAGAGTTGTGATGCTTAATCTTGAACTGCGTGCAGAGATCAGTAATCATAGTGTTGTTCAGATTAGAGCCATTGTCAGTAATAATCCTTTCAGGGATGCCATACCTACATATGAGATTATTCTTAATGAATCGAGCCACAACATTCTTGGTAACAGATGCAAATGAAGCTGTCTCTACCCACTTCGTGAAGTAATCAATAGCAACCAAGATAAAACGATGCCCATTAGAAGCAGTAGGCTTGATCTCACCAATCATATCAATGCCCCACATGGCAAAAGGCCAAGGAGCAGTCAACACATTCAATGGTGATGGAGGTATATGGACTTTATCAGCATAGATTTGACACTTGTGACACGTTCTGGAGTGTTGATAGCAGTCAGCTTCCATGGTAGACCAATAGTAACCTGCTCTCAATATTTTCTTTGCCATAGTACGACCACTAGAATGAGTGCCAAAAATCCCATCATGCATATCTTCCATGATCTCAATTGCTTCCTTCTTATCCACACAACGAAGCAAAGTTGAATCATGATTGAGCTTATACAGAATGTCATTAATCAAAAAGAACTTAGCAGAAAACCTTCTCAGAAATTTCCTATCTTTGACAGATGCCCCTTCAGGGAACTCCTGAGCTTCAAGATATCTTTTCACTTCATAAAACCAAGGATTTTCCTCTGCCCCTTCTGTGTCAATTTCATTGCAGTATGCAGGCTTCTCAAATCTATCAATAGGAATCTTGGGAGCTTCATCATCCCAGCTGATCTCAAACATAGATGCCATGGTGGCTAATGCATCTGCCAACTGATTCTCTCTTCGTGGAATATGTCCAAAGGTAATCTCTTTGAAATGTGGGATCAGAGACAACACATGCTCTCTGTAAGGAATGAGGTTATCATGCTTGGTATCCCAATCTCCTTTGATCTGACTAACTACTAGGGCTGAATCTCCATATACATCAAGGAACTGAATCTTCATATCAATAGCAGCTTTAATACCCAGGATACATGCCTCATACTCAGCCATGTTATTGGTACAATAGAAACAAAGTCTGGCAATAATCGGGGTATGACAACCTTCAGGGGAACTGATCACAACACCAACACCATTACCAAGTGCATTAGAAGCACCATCAAAAACCATAGTCCATCGGGATCCTTGTTCAGGTCCGTCATATTGTCCAGGTTCTTTGGTAATAATCATAATGTCTTCATCAGGGAACTCAAAACTCATTGACTGGTAATCATCTACTGCTTGATGAGCCAAATGATCCGCTACAACACTTCCCTTAATGGCCTTCTGAGTAGTATAATGTATGTCATATTCTGTCAATATCATTTGCCATCTTGCAATTCTTCCGGAGAGAGCAGGTTTCTCAAATATGTACTTGATTGGATCCATTTTTGAAATCAATAAGGTGGTATGAGTCAACATATACTGTCTTAGTCGGCGAGCAGCCCATGCCAAAGCGCAACAAGTTTTCTCGAGCAGTGAGTATCTTGTTTCACAGTCGGTAAACTTTTTGCTAAGGTAGTATATTGCCTGCTCTTTTCGACCAGACTCGTCATGTTGCCTTAACACACACCCCATTGAGTTGTCTAGCACTGTTAAGTACATAATCAAGGGTCTTCCATCAACTGGTGGCATCAAAATTGGTGGTTCCAGCAGATTTCTCTTGATTTCATCAAAGGCAGTTTGGCACTCATCATTCCATTCCATCACCTGATCTTTCTTCAACAACTTGAAGATTGGCTCACATATGGCAGTTAATTGGGAAATAAATCTTGCAATGTAATTTAATCGTCCCAAGAAACCTCTAACCTCCTTCTCAGTACGGGGAGCTGGCATCTCTCGTATAGCTTTCACTTTTGCAGGATCCACTTCAATACCTTTTCCACTGACAATAAAACCCAGGAGCTTTCCAGATCTAACCCCAAAAGTACACTTGTTCGGGTTCAATCTCAACTTGTATTTCTTCAACCTCTCAAACAATTTATGCAAATGATCAAGATGTTGCTCTTCATTCTGAGACCTGGCTATCATATCATCCACATACACCTCTATCTCATGATGAATTATATCATGAAACAAAGCCACCATAGCACGCTGATATGTTGCCCCTGCATTCTTCAAACCAAATGGCATCACTTTATAACAAAAAGTGTCCCACTGTGTAACAAATGTTGTCTTCTCCATATCTTCCGGTGCCATCTTGATTTGATTGTAACCAGAGAAACCATCCATAAAAGAGAATACCTTATTGTCATACCCCAAATTTGTCCTACCCGCACTTTTTTTTATTTTTTGTTTATTAACCGTTATTGAAAATCCAAAAAATACATACTATTTTATTTTTTCTGTCAAATCATCGAAAAAATCCCAAAAAAATTCAGTTATTTCTTTCCAAAAAAAAAAAAATTTCGAAATCTTTTTATTTTAAGTTTTATTTCTATCTTTTTCATTTAGTCCTTACCAACAGTTTTACAAAAAATTCACTTATACTTAAAAGAGACACATTAGTTAAAAAAGCCATAAAAAAAATCTCTCTCACTCTTTTCTTTCATTCCCTATTTTCTTTTGTCATCACTGTTTATTATTAGTACCATATTATTTCACTTTGTCATCATTATCATTTAACGTTACTATTTTTAGTTATTATAACTTTTGTTTTATTCTTATTGCTAATTGATTATTAATTTTATTACAAATATTATTAAAATCTATTCTTGTTGTTATTATTATGTAGTATTATTTATCATAACTTTTTAACTCTTATTACTAACCAATTATTATTATTATTGTTATTAATATTATTTAGTATCTTTTTTTTAGTATTTAGTATTTGTAATTATTTCTACAGAATATAATAATTGTTATGCTAGATCTTATGTGCCAATTCAATTATACAGCTAGCCATAAAAAACAATATATCATGTGCCACTATCCACACACACAATGTAACACAGCCTGTACAAATTTTTTTTCCGTACATGACGCAAAGCGCTACCTGCAACAAATCAATTTTTTTCCTCAGCACCAATTCCACTTTCTCCTCAACAAACTCAACGGATTTACGGCCTCCCTCCTTAGCAACAAGCAATCCACACAAAATCTTCAACAGCTCACTATTATTCTTTTTTACCAATTCACCCTCAAATGATTCTCCTATAAAGAGGACATAAACTTCATTAACAGAGGGGGAGGCCAAAAAAAAAATTGAAGAAAAAGCTGAGAAACAAATGAAAAATCATCGAGCTCGCACAAGCCAAAACCTTCCTGCTCCGACGAACACAAAACCAACAGCACTACAAAAAACCTTTCCAAATCCGCAGCCAACGAACCTGCAACCCCTTTTCCGAAACCAAACGCCGGCCATTCACCGTCTTCATCACTACCATCAACGCAAGACCCACAGATCCTAAACACCAACAATCCACCAAACCCACCAAATCGCATCTTCACAGCCGCAAACTCACCATTGACACACCCTTCAAACCTTCTTAAAAAAAAAAGAATCAAAAAACACCAATCAGAACACAAACACATCAACCTTTTCTCTGCCGTAAACACCACCCCTTTCAAACCGTGACCAGCCACCTCCCAACACAACAAAACCTTACCGTCTATCTCTGAACCAAGCCACCGCAAATTTGTTTCATTCCAAAACCAAAGCAGAGAGAAACCCGCTCACAAGAACACCACCCAACACCCACGCGAATCCAAAACAGCCGCCGTTCACCACCATCTTCACAAAACCCTCTCCGCCGGCCTTCGGAACAAAACACAAAACGTCGAAACCACCGAAATCCGTCCACAACCTCAAACCCCATCGGCGACTTCCACCACAAACCCTTCCGCAACACGCATCCAAACAAACCCGCAACCACCGTGCGCGACCGTGAGTGAGAACCTCCGCCGTTCAAGCCGCCGTGAGCCAAACACCATAACTCTTCATCTCTCTTCAAACCAACAACGGATTGAAACAGAACAAAAGAAGAAGAGGATGATTTCAAACTGAAGTAAGCGAAACAAAGAGAGACGAGACGGAGACGAAATCGAAGCCGGTGAGGATCTGGAAAGCATCGACAGCCGTTTCGCCGAAAGTGTGAGTTTTCTTCTTCAATGCTCTGTTAGCGAGTTGTGAAAGAGGAAGAGAAAGGTGTTTTTCTGACTTTTTGAAAAATGAATAGCTATAGTATACCTTTATGTTTTTTTTATTATTTTTAATACTGACAATGCTTCGCAAATCATATCTAATTCACCCTATTCAATTTTATTTTTAATCGCGTTTAAAGTTGAGGTTGGATCATTTGAAACATGAAATATGGTATGAATATGTTCTGCTGTAACTAATTTTTAATTTTTTATTCTATTATAATGTTTATTAGGTCATTAAGTAGTATGTGTTTTACTGGGTTTTCAAGACCAATAAGTTTCACCACCGGCCCAATATCATTGCTCACTACACATCCTAATTTTTATTTTTACATATTATTTATTTTATTTATTTTATTTTTTGTTGGGTTTTTGGGCCCAATGGACCTGATTTACTTCTCACACTGCTCATGCAGCGCTCCCCCTTTTCCATTTTAGTTTTTTATTTAATTTCTTTTATGTTAATTGATATTTTCTAGTGATTTTTATTCAATATGGCTTTCTTATATTTTAGTTTCATTTTATTCATCTCTTGTTCATAATTTCACCTTTTTAATTAAATCTTATTTAAGGGCCGATGATATAACAAAAGGCCATTTTCGCCCGGTTTCATTAAATCGGTGATTTTCTGTCAATATGAGGCCCCCTTTGTATTTAATTTTCTCATTTTTATTATTCCGATAAACAAATTGTAATTTAATTTAATTTATTTATTCTTGATTTTATTTAATTTGTTCGTTATTCATATTCATTATTTTATTTTATTTTAATTCTAGCAATTCAATTCAATTCATTTATTTATTCAGTTATTTGCGCATTTTAAATTACGATTCGACTCCTTATAGAATGGTTCCCATTTTGAACCGATTCTAAGGCAGTAAACGAACAAAATTTCGTCGCGTCCCAAAAAGGTCCAACGCCTCCGAATAGTTGTGCTCGAAAAAAAAAGGTCCAACGCCTCCGAATAGTTGCGTCCCGAATAAACAGGCCGAACGCCTTCGAATAGTTCAAACACACTGCACACACGCTTTCTCTTGGGCTAATTACAACGAGACCTCTTTATTTCTCGCAATCCCCTGTATTTATTTTGTATCCCTCTCCCATTAATTTGTACGTACTTTATTTTCCGCATTTTATTTTAATTTCGAATCCTTGGTCCAACGCCAAGCGATTGCACTTGCACACTTGCACTTTATTTTCCAGTTATTATTTCGTTTATTAGGATCCTCATATCCTTGCGAGCCGAGCGATTCGTGCCTCGCTAACAAAACCACAAAAATAACCTCCATTTGCATGCACCCTTTAACCTCAAAAAAACCAAAATATTCCGATTAAATCCAAACCCTTGATCCAACGTCAAGCGGCTTTAGGAAATAAAAACACTTTAATAAATACGAGAAGATTTGTACGCCACGAGCCTTAAGCGGTAGAAAGGGGGATAACGAGCTTTCGTTACTCGCTCCGATTATTTCGACGCAGGACACCCGTCTTGTTGGGCGAGATAAACTATCCATAGTCTTTAGTGCAATTCAACTCCTAAACCCTTTCATTGACGAAAGGTAATAAAATCAACAACCATTACCCTTAGTAGGCCGAACTACGAGGCTCTGACTTTCCCATTGCACACGGGAGTACGTAGGCACGAGGATCTCAATCCTTGCCGAGCACCTAGGTTCAATCTAACTTATAATTCAACTCATTTCCCTCTAGCAAGCAATTCGTTTAAGCATAGACATCCTTTCACGCGCGTTAACTTAGATGGTTCCCATCGAGTACGATGGATGTAGGGGGTGCTAATACCTTCCCCCTGCATAACCGACTCCCGAACCCAGGCAATGGTTCCGTTGACCTTTGTCCTCATCCTTTTCCTCTCGGGTTGTATCTATATCTTCCCTTTCCCTCTTCGGGAATAAATAGAATTAGGTGGCGACTCTTCAGTCCGTCCAGCGCGCGGCTCTGTCCATTTCGGATCGCGTGAGGTCGTATTTTTCGGGGTACGACAGCTGGCGACTCTGCTGGGGAATGGTTCACCCCTATGCGAGTCAAGCCTAGTCTAGGTTCCCGCGCTTGTTTGGATGTTTTCTTTTATGCCTTGCTTGTTTATTTTTATCGTTTTCTCTATCGCATTCCATATTATATATCTTGTGGCTCCTTGGTACTATAATTTGGATCGATACTTTGCAAAAGAAACTTGAGGGAAAAGCTCTATGCCCGGGCTTTCGAGTACAAATATAAGTTAGCAAGGTTGTGTAGTATGGGCTCCCGAGAGAACCTCTCTCGTGGGTTGTCGATACGAAAACCTCACTCGGAATAGATTTTAATGGAAATGCTGACAACCGTCAAGCTCTTGGCGTGTGTGCTCAGTTGTTTTCATTAAAGTCGTCGACTCTGAGGACCTTTAGAACCTTTTGGTTAAAACATCGGTTGATGGTTGCGTAGTATTGGGCACCAGGGTTCACCCTTGCGTGGCTCGGTACGAAAACCTCACTTGGAATAGACTTACTCAATGGAGTTGATTGACTGTCAAGATTGTATGAAATTGACACGTGCATCAAACAGTTGAGAAAGTTCCATAACTCCAGGACTTTGTTTTAAACCTTGTGTCGATGATCACGTAGTATGGACTCCCGAGAAAACTTGCTCTCGTGGGTTGTCGATACGAAGATCTCACCCAAAATAGATTCATATGGCGGAGTCAATCAACCGTCATGCTTATGGCGCGTGTGATGAACAGCCATATGAATTGATAACTTTGGGATCCCTAAAACCCTAGAGTCTACCCAGTGAGTTCCTGATCAGAGTATCCTCCATCTGTACCTTGGACTCGTGAGACCTTGATCTTGTGATCCTGGATTCTGACATTGCATATCATTTCATTTGCATTAATTATTCATCTTGCATTTCATTCCAAAAACCGAAAATTTATTTTCATTGTTCCTCCATCTTCAGTAAATCAAGCTGGTTTCCCGACGCCCGTATCGTGCTAGACGACCGTATCTAACTAGAGCCAACACTAGAAGACTGATGGACGTGATTCAGGAAGAACAAGCTGCTATGAGGGAAGAGATTGACTCGGTCAAGAGCAAGATTGACCAGATTTACGAGACACTGCAATCTTTGGCAAGAATGGAAGAACGTCGCGAAGCTGCTACTGCAATGAACAATGCTCAAGTGCAAGGATCTACCTCACGAGCAATGCCTTTAGTTCCCGTTCCAAATCCTTTGGTATATGGTTTTCCTCCAGGCTTCACTCCTGCTGTTGAAGAGGTCACCTCCCAACCAATACCTGCTTCTGGTGTTACTATTGGTGCTATTCCTCAAGCTCAACCTATCCCAACTCAAGTCCAGTTTCCTCAAACTGAAGAGAATCATCAAGTTGAGTATGAGATGCAAACTGCTGTTCCAATCACCAATCCTCATGCTGTTCAAGAGTCAGAAGCTATGAAGATGTGTCGCGAGTTAGCTGAAAAACTCCGAATCATGGAAGGACACAACTCAACCTCTCTGAGTGCTTCAGACATGTGCTTAGTTCCAGATGTTGCGATCCCTGCTAAATTCAAACTTCCAGAATTCGAGAAATATAAAGGCCTCAGCTGTCCTGAGCTTCATTTAAGGATGTACTGCAGAAAAATGGCCGCTCATGCCAAAGATGACAAGCTCATGATCCATTGCTTCCAAGACAGCCTGTCTGGAGCATCTCTAGAATGGTACATGCAGCTCGAGCGCAACAATGTTCGCACTTGGCTTGAATTATCTGATGCATTCAAAAAGCAGTACAAGTACAACACTGACTTAGCTCCTAACCGTACTCAGCTTCAGAGTATGTCTCAAAAGGAAAGCGAATCCTTTAAGGAGTACGCCCAACGCTGGAGGGAGTTAGCCGCCAGAGTGCATCCGCCATTGGTTGACCGTGAACTAATCGATATCTTCATGGGTACCCTACAGGGGCAATACTACGAGAAGCTGATCAGCAGCGTATCTTCTGGATTTTCCGACATGGTGATGGTCGGAGAAAGAATCGAAGAAGGCCTGAAGAGTGGAAAGATCCAAGGAGGCTCTAGCAGCCAGAACAATGCCAAGAAACCTTTCAACGGGTACAAAAAGGGCGAAACAAACGCCATTTCTGCTGCAAGTGGGAATTTTCAACAGAGTGCACCTGCACCAGTTCCCTACTACCAGTATCCCTATGTTGCTGCTGCGCAATATGCTCCTATGCCATATCAGCCAGTTCCTCCAATGCCTTGTCAGCAGGCCTTTCAAGCTTTATTTCCGCCTCAGATGGCTCATCAACCACGTCCAATGGTTGCAGCTGCGCAGTATGCGCCCAATCCATACCAGCAACAGGCTTATCAACCACGGCCTGGTCAGCAACAACAACGCGCTCCTCAACAGCGTCCCCCATATCAGCAAAGAGGATATGATAGGCACATTGATCCCTTGCCTATGACGTATACCGAAATCTTTAAGGGGCTAATGGCAAAAGGAACTCTTGTGTTGAAAGATATGCCACCTCAGACTGTTAATTCCCGGAACTATGATGCCAATGCTCGCTGTGAGTATCACAAAGGCGCTCCAGGTCACACCATCGAGAATTGCCATGCCTTCAAACACTTGATTCAGGATATGATCAACTCTAAGGACCTCACTCTCACTCCGAGAAATCCAAATGTCCAGAATGATCCAATGCCGTCACACGGTGCCAACAAGTAAAGACATTTGAAAGGGTTGTTGAAGACCAATCTGAGTAGTCTCCAACTTTGAAGTATTCAATCAAGAGAAGTTCATTCCTCAAATCAAGGCAGCCATCGCCATTTATTATTTCCGCATTCCTGTTGTTTTGTATTGTCTGTTTAAGTACTATTTGCTCTGAACATTGTTATCTGTACTTGGTTTTGTTAATGTTATGTTTATGCATGTTTTGAATTAATCTATTCGCATTCGCTCATCATTTATCATTTATCACAAAATCAGAAAAAATATTCCCTCACTTCACTTTAGCAAATATTTGAGGGAGGATGATGAAAACAAAATACCCATAACTGTTGCGGTATGCTTTCGGATAAAACCTCGTCAATGATGTACAGGCATTTCTTTCAAATCCCCAAACACTGGAGATATAAGGAGTTAATCCCTAGTCAACCACTTCGAGCCTAGAAGTAGGAGTTTCTTTCGGATACAACCCTTACATTTAACCCGGGGTAGGGTAGTTGTTCAGTTAACCTAGCTACACCTTCAAATCGCAAGATGAGACATCCCGTCAGAGGACCATCAACAAATGACTTGGCAGTCACAATACACAAAAAATAAAAAAAATAAAACCGCTAAGTTGAGCACCCAAAGGGAGACTTAGTCGAAAAATGAAACAAAAGAAAAAAAACAAATCAAAAAGAGGAGCTCAAATCCTCAGCAAAAACAAAACAAATATCAGTGATCACCAAATCAAAAATCAAAGGGTCACCAACAAAATAAGATGACTGCCATTTCCAAGCGAACTTTAAAGCTTCATCTTCATTCTTGCAACGTCGAAAACAAATGCATGTGTAAAGTTAACTGAACGTAGGACTGGAGAACAATACGAAGAAGGGTTGGGTACAAATCAAACTTTGAGCCTAATATCCTTTGTTTCTCAAACCATTAACCAGACCACGTTACAACCCTCAAAAGACCTAATTGAGGCGCGATTTATTCTGAAAGCATATTACCAACAAGGTTGCGTAAATTGACTCCTATATATTTGCTAATCTTCAATCTTGTTTGCACATTATTCTTGTTGCATACTTCACGCACTTTCGAAATCAGCACCTCGTTTGGACTAACAGTCCATTCGTCACACTATCACAATCATTCAAATAAATTGACTTTTTCAAAACTTACATGAATTTTACATTAACACTACCATTTGTGTATGAACAATTTAATTGCATATCATTGCTTGACATCAGTACAATCCCAACAAGGAGAAATCAAAGAAGAAACTTGAACTTCATTTCCAACATGAATCAAGACTACTTCAGCAGCCCAATCAGGAGCAAGTCACCTTCAAAGGCTCAATCAGGGGCAGATCATGCCATGACCATTGTCAAAGCTTCCCAACCAGATTTATTTCAAATACCCTACAGGCAGGGGCAAGCAGACAAGGAGCAAATCTTCCTCTCTCTTCTCCCCAGCTGAGCAAACAGACCTTGCCAGACATTGGCAATCATTCAAAGCAAAATCAGTCTTCATGTGTCAATTAAGTCGCTTCGCTCATCAGCTTAGAGCATTCAGATACATCTTCTGACCAAACGACGTCAAAGATCGAGTGTCGGGAAATCAGTCCCTCCACCCACCCAAAAGTCCAATTACCATTGGCAACTACCAGACCAAAAGTCCACCAAGCTGGCACCTTTCTTTTTTCAATCACTCATTTGCATCATTGTGCGTCATATGCAGTCATATGCATCATTTACATCAATCATTTACAACATGTGCATCATATGCATACCCAAAAAAAAAAAGACTTTTTATTTCCTCCAACATTATCGAATTTACATCTCAGTGCATAAGCATTTGCATCGTATCTCCATCCTTATGGAATACCATCTCAAAAAAAAACAATCAAGCATAGTTGCATAATTCAGGATCCAGGATCATGCAGGTTTCCAGTCCTTCCCCCAGCGGAAGTCAGGATCATATCAAGCGAAGATTCCAGGCATCCTCTTGGCGGATTCAATAGCCGTGTTTAAATTTCAGTCCCTTTGCCTTATCATCCTCTGTTGATAAGTGAGTTTATTTTTCTGTTTATTGCCTTATCATCCTCTGTTGATAAGTGAGTTTATTTTTCTGTTTATTGCCTTATCTTCCTCTGTTGATAAGTGAGTTTATTTTTCTGTTTATTGCCTTATCATCCTCTGTTGATAAGTGAGTTTATTTTTCAGTTTGTTGCCTTATCATCCTCTGTTGATAAGTGAGTTTTATTTTCAGTTTATCGCCTTATCTTCCTCTGTTGATAAGTGAATTTATTTTCAGTTTATCGCCTTATCTTCCTCTGTTGATAAGTGAATTTATTTTCAGTTTATCGCCTTATCTTCCTCTGTTGATAAGTGAATTTATTTTCAGTTTATCGCCTTATCTTCCTCTGTTGATAAGTGAATTTATTTTCAGTTTGTTGCCTTATCATCCTCGGGTGATAAGTGATTTTATTTTCAGTTTATTGCCTTATCTTCCTCTGTTGATAAGTGAGTTTGTTTTCAGTTTATTGCCTTATCATCCTCTGTTGATAAGTGAGTTTATTTTTTCTGTTTATTGCCTTATCATCCTCTGGTGATAAGTGATTTATTTTGTTAATTTGTTTTGCTGTGTCACCCATCATTTCCAATAATTTCATTTGTCGGACAAATTTGGAGTCTGTTAATATCTAATTATCTTATACCTTGAAAGACTGAACGCGAGCCGGTTCATTTTACTCGGTCTAAGCCAATTCGATAGGGGCATCTGTCATACCCCAAATTTGTCCTACCCGCACTTTTTTTTATTTTTTGTTTATTAACTGTTATTGAAAATCCAAAAAATACATACTATTTTATTTTTTCTGTCAAATCATCGAAAAAATCCCAAAAAAATTCAGTTATTTCTTTCCAAAAAAAAAAAAATTTCGAAATCTTTTTATTTTAAGTTTTATTTCTATCTTTTTCATTTAGTCCTTACCAACAGTTTTACAAAAAATTCACTTATACTTAAAAGAGACACATTAGTTAAAAAAGCCATAAAAAAAATCTCTCTCACTCTTTTCTTTCATTCCCTATTTTCTTTTGTCATCACTGTTTATTATTAGTACCATATTATTTCACTTTGTCATCATTATCATTTAACGTTACTATTTTTAGTTATTATAACTTTTGTTTTATTCTTATTGCTAATTGATTATTAATTTTATTACAAATATTATTAAAATCTATTCTTGTTGTTATTATTATGTAGTATTATTTATCATAACTTTTTAACTCTTATTACTAACCAATTATTATTATTATTGTTATTAATATTATTTAGTATCTTTTTTTTAGTATTTAGTATTTGTAATTATTTCTACAGAATATAATAATTGTTATGCTAGATCTTATGTGCCAATTCAATTATACAGCTAGCCATAAAAAACAATATATCATGTGCCACTATCCACACACACAATGTAACACAGCCTGTACAAATTTTTTTTCCGTACATGACGCAAAGCGCTACCTGCAACAAATCAATTTTTTTCCTCAGCACCAATTCCACTTTCTCCTCAACAAACTCAACGGATTTACGGCCTCCCTCCTTAGCAACAAGCAATCCACACAAAATCTTCAACAGCTCACTATTATTCTTTTTTACCAATTCACCCTCAAATGATTCTCCTATAAAGAGGACATAAACTTCATTAACAGAGGGGGAGGCCAAAAAAAAAATTGAAGAAAAAGCTGAGAAACAAATGAAAAATCATCGAGCTCGCACAAGCCAAAACCTTCCTGCTCCGACGAACACAAAACCAACAGCACTACAAAAAACCTTTCCAAATCCGCAGCCAACGAACCTGCAACCCCTTTTCCGAAACCAAACGCCGGCCATTCACCGTCTTCATCACTACCATCAACGCAAGACCCACAGATCCTAAACACCAACAATCCACCAAACCCACCAAATCGCATCTTCACAGCCGCAAACTCACCATTGACACACCCTTCAAACCTTCTTAAAAAAAAAGAATCAAAAAACACCAATCAGAACACAAACACATCAACCTTTTCTCTGCCGTAAACACCACCCCTTTCAAACCGTGACCAGCCACCTCCCAACACAACAAAACCTTACCGTCTATCTCTGAACCAAGCCACCGCAAATTTGTTTCATTCCAAAACCAAAGCAGAGAGAAACCCGCTCACAAGAACACCACCCAACACCCACGCGAATCCAAAACAGCCGCCGTTCACCACCATCTTCACAAAACCCTCTCCGCCGGCCTTCGGAACAAAACACAAAACGTCGAAACCACCGAAATCCGTCCACAACCTCAAACCCCATCGGCGACTTCCACCACAAACCCTTCCGCAACACGCATCCAAACAAACCCGCAACCACCGTGCGCGACCGTGAGTGAGAACCTCCGCCGTTCAAGCCGCCGTGAGCCAAACACCATAACTCTTCATCTCTCTTCAAACCAACAACGGATTGAAACAGAACAAAAGAAGAAGAGGATGATTTCAAACTGAAGTAAGCGAAACAAAGAGAGACGAGACGGAGACGAAATCGAAGCCGGTGAGGATCTGGAAAGCATCGACAGCCGTTTCGCCGAAAGTGTGAGTTTTCTTCTTCAATGATCTGTTAGCGAGTTGTGAAAGAGGAAGAGAAAGGTGTTTTTCTGACTTTTTGAAAAATGAATAGCTATAGTATACCTTTATGTTTTTTTTTTATTTTTAATACTGACAATGCTTCGCAAATCATATCTAATTCACCCTATTCAATTTTATTTTTAATCGCGTTTAAAGTTGAGGTTGGATCATTTGAAACATGAAATATGGTATGAATATGTTCTGCTGTAACTAATTTTTAATTTTTTATTCTATTATAATGTTTATTAGGTCATTAAGTAGTATGTGTTTTACTGGGTTTTCAAGACCAATAAGTTTCACCACCGGCCCAATATCATTGCTCACTACACATCCTAATTTTTATTTTTACATATTATTTATTTTATTTATTTTATTTTTTGTTGGGTTTTTGGGCCCAATGGACCTGATTTACTTCTCACACTGCTCATGCAGCGCTCCCCCTTTTCCATTTTAGTTTTTTATTTAATTTCTTTTATGTTAATTGATATTTTCTAGTGATTTTTATTCAATATGGCTTTCTTATATTTTAGTTTCATTTTATTCATCTCTTGTTCATAATTTCACCTTTTTAATTAAATCTTATTTAAGGGCCGATGATATAACAAAAGGCCATTTTCGCCCGGTTTCATTAAATCGGTGATTTTCTGTCAATATGAGGCCCCCTTTGTATTTAATTTTCTCATTTTTATTATTCCGATAAACAAATTGTAATTTAATTTAATTTATTTATTCTTGATTTTATTTAATTTGTTCGTTATTCATATTCATTATTTTATTTTTTTTTAATTCTAGCAATTCAATTCAATTCATTTATTTATTCAGTTATTTGCGCATTTTAAATTACGATTCGACTCCTTATAGAATGGTTCCCATTTTGAACCGATTCTAAGGCAGTAAACGAACAAAATTTCGTCGCGTCCCAAAAAGGTCCAACGCCTCCGAATAGTTGTGCTCGAAAAAAAAAGGTCCAACGCCTCCGAATAGTTGCGTCCCGAATAAACAGGCCGAACGCCTTCGAATAGTTCAAACACACTGCACACACGCTTTCTCTTGGGCTAATTACAACGAGACCTCTTTATTTCTCGCAATCCCTTGTATTTATTTTGTATCCCTCTCCCATTAATTTGTACGTACTTTATTTTCCGCATTTTATTTTAATTTCGAATCCTTGGTCCAACGCCAAGCGATTGCACTTGCACACTTGCACTTTATTTTCCAGTTATTATTTCGTTTATTAGGATCCTCATATCCTTGCGAGCCGAGCGATTCGTGCCTCGCTAACAAAACCACAAAAATAACCTCCATTTGCATGCACCTTTAACCTCAAAAAAACCAAAATATTCCGATTAAATCCAAACCCTTGATCCAACGTCAAGCGGCTTTAGGAAATAAAAACACTTTAATAAATACGAGAAGATTTGTACGCCACGAGCCTTAAGCGGTAGAAAGGGGGATAACGAGCTTTCGTTACTCGCTCCGATTATTTCGACGCAGGACACCCGTCTTGTTGGGCGAGATAAACTATCCATAGTCTTTAGTGCAATTCAACTCCTAAACCCTTTCATTGACGAAAGGTAATAAAATCAACAACCATTACCCTTAGTAGGCCGAACTACGAGGCTCTGACTTTCCCATTGCACACGGGAGTACGTAGGCACGAGGATCTCAATCCTTGCCGAGCACCTAGGTTCAATCTAACTTATAATTCAACTCATTTCCCTCTAGCAAGCAATTCGTTTAAGCATAGACATCCTTTCACGCGCGTTAACTTAGATGGTTTCCATCGAGTACGATGGATGTAGGGGGTGCTAATACCTTCCCCCTGCATAACCGACTCCCGAACCCAGGCAATGGTTCCGTTGACCTTTGTCCTCATCCTTTTCCTCTCGGGTTGTATCTATATCTTCCCTTTCCCTCTTCGGGAATAAATAGAATTAGGTGGCGACTCTTCAGTCCGTCCAGCGCGCGGCTCTGTCCATTTCGGATCGCGTGAGGTCGTATTTTTCGGGGTACGACACTTATGCTGAGCAGTGTTGTCTACCAGAACATCAATATGAGGAAGCGGAAAGTCATCTTTGGGGCTAGCCTTGTTCAAATCTCTGTAGTCCACACACATACGTACCTTACCATCTTTCTTAGGTACCGGTACCACATTTGCAACCCACTGAGGATAAGAAGTCACTGCTAAGAACCCTGCATTGAACTGTTTCATTACCTCTGCTTTGATCTTTTCTGACATCTCAGGACGCATACGACGAACCTTCTGTTTCTTTGGACGACAGTCTTCTTTTACTGGTAAACGGTGAACCACAATGTCTGTATCCAACCCTGACATATCTTCATAAGACCAAGCAAAGATCTCCACATAGTCACGTAACATCTGAATCAATCTGCTCTTGACACTATCCTCTAAATCAGCCCCTATCTTGACCTCTTTCCTGTTTTCTTCAGTTCCCAGATTCACAACTTCGACTGGCTCTTCATGTGGCTGTATAGCTTTCTCTTCTTGTTGTAACAACCTAGCAAGCTCTACAGGTACTTCACAATCGTCCTCATTTCCGTCTTCAGTTTGATAGATCGGATTCTCGAAATTATAATTGGCAATAGTAGAACTGTTATCAACAGGATCCAGAGTGGATGGGGATCTGCATTTTAGTGATGTGGGTGTGTGTAAGAACACATAGCTGATAAAACAAAAAAGAAAAGAAAGACAAAGAACGCAATATTTACGAAAACGAAACGTCCAATGATTTTTATTGAATGAAGTATGCAAATGAAATGACATCCCGTAACAAGCACACCATTGTGCCCCGAGTAAGGCACAAGGCTTAAGAGTTCAATTGTTCAAGAAATTACAAACTTAAAAAGAAACAACACAGTAATAGTATTTACTCCTGACTAAAGGAGATAGGGATAACATCTTCAACTTTCCAATTACTGAGTCCAGCACCCACAGTAGGAAAAATCCAAGCATCCATATTGTAGTCTTCATCATAGTCACCCACAGCATTGATCTGATCTTTCATAACCCCTTGATTGGTGATACGAACAGCGCGAGCACGACGAACTGCCTTTTGGGACTCTGCAGTGAAACCCAAACCAAACTTGTCAGACTTATATGGGATATCAGGAAGCTGACCCCAAATAGTACAACCACCTTCATCCACCACAGCTTTAGCATCTTTAAGGGAGGCCATTGCCATTGTTGGAGGTACTCTGGTGACCACAGGAACTTTCTTGGCAACCGGAGGAGCTACATAATCATTAACGATCCAAGGAACCACTTCAAATGTCTGACACGGAGTTTCAACATATTCACCTTCCACTTCCAGATACTTGAAGGTATTCACATGGCTGACAAAATATTCTTCTTCTCCATAGACAGTAACAACTTTTCCTTCCACCGGATATCTTAGCTTCTGATGTAATGTAGAAGTTACAGCACCTGCCCCATGGATCCAGGGATGACCAAGCAAACAAGAGTACGAAGGACGAATATCCATCACATAAAATGTAGCATTAAAAACCTGAGAACCAACTTTGATTGGGAGATCAATTTCTCCATGCACCACTCTTCTCGAACCATCAAAAGCCTTTACCACTATACTACTGGGCTTCAGCACAGCATCTTCAGGACTTAGCTTATTCAGGACTTCTTTGGGCAACACATTCAGAGAGGAACCATTGTCTATCAATACATGTGACAGGGTAGTGCCCCTGCATTCAATTGAGATATGCAGAGCCCTGTTATGATCCCTCTTGGCAGGAGTCAAATCAGCATCGGAAAATCCTAACCCATTATCATAAGTCAGGTGGGCAACACAATTCTCAAACTGGTCAACAGAAATTGCATTGGGTACATGAGCAGTCTTCAGAAACTTGATCAAAGCTTTGGCATGAGCCTCAGAACATAACAACAAGGACATCATAGAAATCTTGGAGGGAGTATGCCCCAACTGATCAACAATGTCATAATCACTCTTGCGAATGATTTTCAATACTTCTTCCATCTGCTTAGAGAGATCATCAGCAGCTGGCACATCAGTAGATATAGGTTCAATAACAGGACCTTTGCCCCGAGCATCAGTGGTGGAGGTAGCAGCAGGAGTAACTGCATTCTTGGAAGTCACTGGAGGAGAGAAGACTCTTCCACTTCGTGTGATCTTACTAGATCCAGCAATATTGTCAACATCAACAGGCACATCAGCTAAGGGTTCTTGCTTAACACCATGGATATAAACATCAGATCCATAATGCCAAGGCACAGCTTTGTCAGACGTATACGGAATAGGACCAGGAGTGGTAATGACCATAGGAGCCACTCTAGCTTCAGCAACAATCTTCACAGGGCCTTCAGCAGTAATCTTAATTGGACCCTTATGAGTGATTTTAACAGGACCTTTGGAAGTGATCCTTACTGGAACTTTATCAACCATGTCAACCTCTTCAGTCTTCCTACCTTGAGTAATATGATCCACCATACTCTCTACAGATGATGGAGTCCTCTCAAACACTATGGTATACTTATCCATGAGACGTTGAATTCCATCTCTCAATCTCCAGCAACTATCCGGCTTATAAGTACAATACAAACAATCTTCACGACAACCTGGAAAGAACCCAGCTTGCACTAACTTCTTCTTGATGACAGACAATGGTGTGGTCAACTCTGCAACTGAATAGATATGTAAATCTTCATCAATGACATTGACCGTCTTCTCGTGATTTGGCATGGGAGCAGTAATCACATTTGGAGTACCCGGAGGATCAAACTCAATCTCCCTAGCCTCAATCATATCTTGAATTTTGTTCTTCAAGACCCAACAGCTATTAGTATCATGTCCCTGACAGTTTGAATGATATGCACATCGTGCATTGGGATTGTACCTAGGAGAGGTAACATTAGGATTCTGAGGAGCCTCTTTCAGAGTAATAAGTTCAGCCTTCAACAAGTGTTGCAATGCCTGAGCCATTGACATGTTGATCTTTGTGAACTGCCTTCTAGCCCTCTGTTGGTTGCCCTGTGGCTGCTCTGCACTCACAGACTGATGCCTTCTATTACAATCAGGTTGACCATAAACAGCATTGGATTCTTTCTTCCCAGTGGGAGGCTTCTTTGCAGCACCTGATGAAGAAGTACCCACTTGGATCTTGCCACTCTTTATACCATTTTCCACGCGCTCTCCTGTCATTATCAACTCAGTGAAGCCAGATGATGAGCTTCCAATGAGATGACTGTAAAAGGGACCATTCAGCGTACACATGAACATATCAACCAATTCTCTGTCAGTTAAAGGGGGTTGAACTCTTCCAGCTAAATCTCTCCATTTCTGAGCATACTCCTTGAAACTTTCTTTGGCACCCATAGACATGTTTTGCAGCTGCATGTGAGTGGGAGCTAAGTCAGCATTGTATTGATACTGCTTATAGAAAGCTTCAGCAAGATCATTCCAATCCCTGATGTTGACACTCTCCAATTGATAATACCACTCCAATTGAGCTCCAGATAAGCTCTCTTGGAAAAAATGGATCCACAACTTCTTATCAGCAGTGTGAGGTTGGATTCTTCTGACATAAGACCTCAGATGCAGCTTGGGACAAGAGACCCCATCATAAACAACAAAGGTAGGAACCTTGAAACCAATGGGTATGACTACCCCAGATATCAGACTCAAATCTTCAAAATCTATCCCAGAAGACTTCTGCAATTCCATAGCATCCATTCTATCCACCAACATCTTGAATTTGTCTTCATTAGGCTCATGGTAGTAATTAGCCTCAGAATCAGAGTCCCCCATAGTGTTGTGGAGACTGCCTCCCTCTTTTTCAGACTCTTCAGACTCATACTCTTCAACTGGTTCTTTGGTCTTGGCAAGACCTTTGAACCTTCTTCCCATGTTGATCAGGCCAGCTGACCTTCTAGTCTTCTTAGTCTTCTTGGCCAGCAATGTCTTCAATTCATCCTGCCCCTTGGTCAGGTTCAGGATCAGCTCTTGGAACTGTGCATTTTGTACCTGGAGATCCTTAACTGATTGTTCAAGAGCCATTGCTGAAATAAACAGCGAGAAGATGAGAAACCTGTGCACAATTATAAACCTGTGATGTAATGAGATGATATGTGAATGCATATGCAATGTTTTCAAGGACCGCAGGATTTAAATTTGCTTAAACAAACAAGAAGATAAACTTTTATTAGTAATAAATTTGTTTTGCCTCTTGGGCTTACAGAAAATGAAATGAAATAAGTACAAAAGATGGGGTTTTAAGTCTCCCATGGACGTTTCCTCTTTGTGTTGAGGTATGAGTTGAGATTCCGTTCCTCATGAAGTTGCTTTGTTAGTTCTAGGATTCTTTCTTGGCTTGCTTTGTAATGAGCCTCGAAAGTATCCCTTTGCTCCTTCAACTGGATCCAGGATCTCTGTAAGTCTTCCATGTCAGTAGGCATGTCTGGGTGAAGGATGGTATAAGCAGTATCTCCTTCAGTAACAGGTTCCATGGTAACTGGCAGGATAGCAGGATATGGCATCATGAGAGTCTGAGCACGAGATCGCACCCATCTGAGATAAGCTTCCATAGGAATAGTGTACTTAGGCTCCAGTGTCTTGCTGTCAACCCTGTTTACTTTTCCCCATGCTCGTATGAATCTCTGACGGTAACCTTGAAGATCGTTGTCGTAGTCAAACACAATGCCTTGAATCAACATGTCATGAGGACCATCAGTCTGAGCATAACCAAACTGTCGTAAAGCTAGAGAGGGGTTGTAGGTGATGCCTCCTCTTATGCCTAGAAGTGGCACATTAGGAAACTCCCCACAACGGTCAATGATAGTGACATTCTCCATAGATCTGGAGCACCAATGGATATCTGAGTGAGAAAGTGACATGATCCTCTTAGACCACCTGAACCCTTGCTCATTCTTCATTACTGAGCGAGGAAGGTGAGAAATAAACCACCTAGAAAGCAAAGGTATGCAGCATATCAAAGTTCCTCTTACCCTGGTAGTACGAGTATGAAGAGAATGTAGGATGTCTCCAAGCAATGTAGGCACTGGATTGTGACTTAGGAATATGTTGATGGCATGAATGTCTATGAACTGATCTGGATTGGGGAACAACACTAAGCCATAAATCAACAAGGCTAAGATCTACTCAAAAGCATCATAGCTCATAGCTTTCAAGAACACTTGAGCTTTATCCATTAATACTTTAGCAAGAATACCCTTAACTCCGCTTCTCGCTTCTAGAACAATGTCAGACTTCTTCAGGTGTAGAGTTGCAGCAATAACCTCTGGTTTAAGCTCCTTCTCCAAGCCTGTGAAGGGTCTTTGATCAAGAACAGGTATACCCAGAAGTTTAGAGAACTCTTCCATGGTTGGAACCAGCTGGTAGTCGGGGAATGTAAAGCAATGGTGCTTAGGGTCAAAGAACTGAAATAGGACACTCATCATGTCTTCATTGAATCCTGAAGTGACTAGATCCAATAGGTGACCATGTCTCTTGATGAACTGGGAATGATCAGACACTTGAGAAACCAACTCTTTAAGCTTGGCAGGTATACCCACAAAGTTAATCCTGATGGTGTTTCTACGAGCAGAAGCCATGACCTGTAACAAAGAACAAAGATAAATCCTTTGGTCCTTGAAATGGTTAGTGAAAATGCTATGCTTATGATGCATGATGATGTCATGATGTTATGCTCAATCACAAACATGTGGCACACACAAACAAGTCACACCATAGCCCTAGGTTTAAAGGCTTGCATGAGGTTCAAAGGTAAGTACCCTCCCCTGAAGTTAGTTGGTTCATCCTGTCCTACAAAAGTAACCAGGTTCTAAGGGATCTCAATATCATTGATCCTTCACAAGGGTGGTTGTTCAGTAGGCAACTTACTTGCCAACCAAAACCCTCCAAGTTTAGAATCTCAATGAGCGTAGTATCGAGTATCAACCAACTTCAGTCTGCACCAAAGCCGGTTATCTCACTACTTTCTAAAGGCCAAGATGGGATAACTAGGGTTCTAAAAGTTAGTTAGTGCATTGACAACATATGGCAGCCTCATATTATCCTCAACTTGACTTAAGGAACATAAGCACCAACCAAGAAGTCACACTAACTATGGCCACCAGATCAACCATATCGGTATACGCCGTACAGTTTCCTTGGTCTATTGCCATTTACCTAAGGTACACTAGATCCGGGTTAGGATCTTTCACACATAAGAGCACCCAATAGATAAGTATAAAGCAAACAAAGCAAACAATTTAAGTGATCTAATTCCTAAGGGTACCCCTCTTTTATTAAATCCCCAACAGAGTCGCCAGTTCTGTAACACGGTGGGAGAACTGACTTTAGTTATGTTGCGGATAGCAAGAGTCGCCACCGACTTTTATTTTATCCAAAGGAAAGGCATAAAAGAATAGGAAAGACCTTTTAAAAGATTTTTGGGTTCGGGGGATAGGTTATGTAAAGGGAAGGTGTTAGCACCCTTTACATCCATGGTTATCCATGGGCTCTTAGTTACTTAGCTCACTTTAAAATGTTTTTGAAAATGTGAAGTGTGTGAATAGAAATTTTCTTAAGAGTTTGATAATGATCCATGTACGGATGCGTACAAAACCTTTGTTTTGAAAATTTGTTTGAAAGTGTGAAGTGTTTGAAAAGTTTTGAAGAGTGAGCAAGTAACTATGAGGAACCTACCCTAAGTTTGAGTCTTTTCTGTTCTTGAATCCTTTAAATGGTAAGACTATCCCTGTTATTAAGGAATAGGTAGTCATTACCTTGGATGTGAGGGACAAGTGAAGGGATATCTGTTTATATAAGCAACTGTGGGGTGTATAAGCAATTCGAAGGGACTATCATCTTTATTCGAAAGGGACAAGATCTTTATGAAGGCAACCATTTAAGGGACTGGATCTTTTATTGTTAAGGGACTAAATGACTTTACTTTGAGGGACTTTTTGCTTTATACACCCTACTTGACCTTTTAATTAGGCAACAATGAGAGGTAACCCTAGAAAGTGAGATGGCGATCAAAGATCGACTTACGTGTGTGAGTGTTCAATTTAATATTTATCTTTTAAATTAAGTGATCTAAATTAATTTTAAATAACATACATGTTTACACTCCCTATTTTTACTAACCATGACATAAAAATAAATAATTTAAATATTACAAAATATTACATCCAGGAGCAATTACAATAATAGTAATAAAAGCAATTTAAATAAATAGCAAAAATAAAATAATAAGCAAAATAAATAAGCAATTATAATTGGGTTAGTAATAATAATAATAATAACAATAACAATTTAAAAATAAATGGGGTTAGTAATAATCATATAAACATAATTAATAATAATAACAAGCAAAAATATTAGAAGATCAAATTTTTATATGAACATTTATTTAAGATTAATAAGAAAAATATAAACAATTGTATTAATTATAAAGTTTTAAGTTATTTGTAAATTATATAGAAAAATAAATTAATGATAAACATATTATAGAAATAAATATAATTACAAAATTAATTTAACAATTTTTAATTATTCCTAAGCATATATACAAAATTAAAATATAAACAATTTAGGTCATATTTAAAAAATAGGATTAATTATGATTATATTTACAAATTTAAAGATTATAATAAAATTTTATTCACTCATTAAAATATAAATAAGAATTACAATTAGGTTTTTTAGAAAAATATTTTAGGATTTATAAGTTTATAAAATAGAATTAGGGTTTTAGAAATTATTATAATTAAATTAGGGTTTGTAAAAATAAATTAAATTATATATACAACAAAATTAAATATAAATCTAATTATTATAATATATACATATTTTTAATTTTAAATATATAATTATAAAAACTAAGTTTAGAATTAGAAAAAAAACAAATTAGAAAACATTTACATATTATTTTTTATAAAATTAGCTAAACATACTAAACATGATTATATTTAATTAATAACAATATAATTAACAAAACAATGAAATAATAAAAAAAATTGAAACTTACCTGGGGCAGGGATTGAACCCACGCCCTAGGTATCACCACCCTTAGACCAACATGATCTCCACTGGGCTGCGCATGCATTGTGAACAATGGATGAGTACTGATCATTATATATCAAACCTGAAAAATACAAAGAAAATGAACAAAAAAAACGCTGAAGCAGGGATTCGAACCCCTGCCCTGGCCTTCACACGCGCGCAAGCTTACCACTACACCATCAGCATCATTCAACAAATTAAATACAAATAAAACTATATAATATCAAAACAAATTTGAATTCCAGGCTGCGCGCGAAAACTTCTTCTCCTACCTCCAGACCTGCAAAATTTCCTACGAATTTTGCTAGGGTTTTTGCTGCGAATTTCGTTTCCTAGGATTTCCTGCGTTTAACCAAATATCAAGCAAACAACAATATTTTATGAAATTGATGGGTGCATTACATTCCATGAAGTCTATACAACACAGCCATGGTTCTATAATTCATTTATAGTTGATGAATCGAAGAACCCCAAAACGGCCAAAAAACCCTAACTATGGTGGTTTTCCATTCCTGCATCGAAAATCAAATTACCTTGCCCAGAAACATTCACAAGCTCAACACAAACATAAGTCCAGCATCAAAATCAATTTATATTACATGTATGTATGAAAACGAAAAAAAGATAAATGTCTCAATGTTTGAATTCGGTTTGTGCTATATAAAAGGTTTTGGATGCAAATGAGAGTTGGGATCGCATCTGGGATGTTCAAGGAGTGTTGCTATGTCCTCAAATTACCTTCTAATGCCTTGTATATCCAAATCCGAATTTGAGTTTGTGAGAGGTTTTTTGAAATTGTGGAACTTACACTTGGGGCTGGAAAATCCGTGGCTTGTGTTAGGGTTGTCTCAAGTACTTATAGAGTGATCAATTTAGGTCAAAAAATTTGGTCATTGTGTGAGATATTTGATTGGAAAAGATTCAAAGAGATTATGCCTTAAAAATCAAATATCTTTGTATGAACACCTTCTATTTTAGGCAAATCAACATGATCTTCTTTCCACTTCAATACCAATCACTTTTACGATTTTCTAGAAGCTCAATCATATTTAAATCTTTGACTTTTATATTTTATTTTAATTTAAAATGATTTTTAATGAATTAAATCAAAATAAATAAAAATAAAATGATAAAAAATCTGATTTTTGTTGACTTGGGTCGTGCATGAAGTTATAGTATGGATTGGGTCATCATATGGCAAGCCCATTTGGAAGAAATTGGTTTTAGACCTCCATTTTCTTCATAAACCAACCAAAAATTTCCCAACTTTGCAAGGGCACATATCCTTCAATTTTAATGGTATGAGGGTGTTCTTGGACATTTTGGAAAGCTTGAAGAGTCCTCTAACCAACCCCACTGGTTTCATGTCCATATCATTTACCATTCTCAAGTTATGCCCTTTTGAAGTTGTTGACTTTTTGTTGACTTTCAAAAGGACCTATAATGTCTTGGCTCATACCTTCCAAATGAAGCATTTTTGGGCTTGGCTTGTGAGACACAAAGTTGTAGAGAATTCAATTTCCTTCAAAATGAGCTTTTGATGGAGACTTGGTGATGAGGCATGTGAAAGTTATGGCTGGTCAAAGTTCAGTTGACTTTTACTAAGGAAACCCTAATTTAGAAACTCCTGATTCTTGATGATCTGGAATCTCCTTGATGAATCATGATCAAACCTTGAGCAAATGATGAATTTTACTTCATATACTTGATGTTGGTAAAAAATCATGAAGTTTGACTTTGGTTTGACCACAGTTGACCTCAGTTTGACTTTTTAACTGCTTTGACTAATTTTGACTTATCTGATCATCTGACTGAGCAAACTTTTGAGAAAAGTCTTGAAACTTGTCATGGGGGTTCTTACACACATATAAGATGTTATGAAGCTCACTTGAAGTCTTGGAAATTCATTTAGCCTGATTAAAGTCAAAACCCTAGTTTTGGATACACTGCTTAGGAGGTGCATTGTCTGAGGGAATTGTCAACTCTTTTGACCAATTGTGAACTTTGTGAACCATCATAAAATGTCTTGTGAACCTCATGGAAGGTCTTGTGAACCTTGTGAACCTTGTGAACCTCATAAAGTGACTTGTAGACTTCATGAACCTCATGAAAGGTCTTGTAAGCATTGTGAATCTTGTGAACCTTGTGAACCTTCTTAGTACACAAAGTTTTGTATTGTGAGGGCAAATTTTGGGGTGCAACAGTGCGAAACCCCCAAATCACAAAGATCTTGGATTATAAACCCTCAAGGTTTATTTAAGAAAAACCCATAAATCTCTCAACCCAAATTGAAATCTCAATTTCACCATTTGAATGTTATCACCTTTAATCTTGCACTTTGATCAACACAAATTGTTGTGTGTAGTTGTTGATGAATTCTAGATAAGGAGAAGATGAAGAGAGCACTTGTGTATCTATTTCACTTTTCTGGTTGGTTCTTAAAAACATATCACAAATATTTATAATTGTTAGAAAAAGAAAGGAAAAACTTAAGACAAAGTAAGAGAGAGAGAGAGAGAGAGAGAGAGAGATAAAAATTGAGAGGCGCATATACTCGGTAATGCGTCAAGCTAATTAAAGCTTTGCGTCGACCTGCTGGGTAGTAATGAGTCGACCTAAAACGTACCCTCAGTCAGCATGTTGTGACTTGTGAGTTCCAAGTGATTTTGCTTTCATTTGAGTCGACCTAAATCATCAGTTGAGTTGACTCAAATTTTCTCAACTGAATGAGTCGACCTGTTGAGTTTAATGAGTCGACTCATTCATCTTTAACTATCACAAAACACCTTCTGATGAAGTTTTATGCCAGCATCTTGTGATCCCATATATCTTCCTGAACCATACAAGTTTTGACATCATTCAAAATATCAAATACTGCCACACACTTTGGACCAGGAAAAAGTTTATGAAAAATTATACCTTATCAACTCCACAAAAACTCTATCATTCACTTTTGATATAAGATGGCTTATTTCATGGAGACGCGTCCATCTTTCACTCGATGCGTGAAAACAAATTCTACCAGGAATCACAACTTATAATGTATCATTGTTAATAGTGTATTCTCGTATAACCTCGTGTAATATTTGTTATGAAAACTGAAATTTTTTATAACATGTTGAAAAATAAGTGTATGATTCTCCTCTCTCCCACTTTTTAAGATTGAAATAACACTAAATCCATAATTATTATCACATGAAACAGTTATAATATTTTCAAAGAGCACACCATAGCTAGAACTTTTTTTGGATAATACAGATAAAGTGAGGTTACTTGCTCAAATAATTACGATGATCACTTGGTTAAAATCATCACTAAGAGTTTGTTTGACCTTACTTCAGCATCCTTAGTTTTTATTATTTATACATGAAGTTTCATATAAGTGGTTTATGGATAGATTATCTTCCACGTTTGCTTTTTGATATGAAGGTTCATGTTATAATCAACTTTCAAACCTCTCTCTTAAAACACCTTCCATTCTGGAATAATAGAAATATTTGTTTTACCTTCCTTAATCATTCCATCATCACCATACTAGACTCTTTTCCATTGCATGATTACCTCATTCATATGTATAAGTCTATCGAGTTTCATTTTCTTGGCTATTAAAAAAGCATACTTGGAGCTATCTCGATATGGTTTCTTTACTCACACAACTTTGTGATGGATAAAGTTCAATCTCGGTTGAGATATATTATCATTCAACTTGAATACAAATTTTATCCTTTAATTTATATTCTAATATTGTGATGCTTTGACCAAATGATATTTGTATCTCTTTAAATTATAGTATAATCGTTTTGTTCTTTGCTTCTCAACCCTAGCAAACATCATATTTACTATATACCAACCATTTCTTAAATTTATCATGCCTAAATTCAACTCAGTTAGTTGTGGTGTTACCAAGGTGTATAACATGATCAATCCATGCACAAACAATTTTCTCCTTTATCTGGTTTATTACTGTAGCTTCAACATATTTTTAACAAAAAAATTATATTTCCCGCACATATTTATAAACAGCATGACAAAATAAACATATGAATCCTCCGTAGAAGAATTGATTATAAAATTCCACACATCTATTATGGATTCCAATCTTTGTGTAGATTTGACCATTTTTCGATCTTCACCATTGATTTGTTTGTTTTCTAAGATTCCCTTAATTTTAGATCTTACATTTTTTGTTATGTGATACTGAAATAGTAAAGAATATGAAGAAGGAAATATGTTTGCAATTAAATTCATCTGTGAAGTATAGCGATCAACGACAATCACCTTTTGCATATTTTCTTATTCTTTCAACAAATTGTAACACGTTTCTAAAGGCCAAGTAACATTACTCTCTTTTTCATATTCCAAAAAAGAAAATATTTTCTTCAAAATCTAAATAACTAATAGTCGGATAACTGCTAACTTGTGATCAAATTCATAGTTTTGTACACCGCAAATCATATTTATTGTTTAAATGTTTTTCTCTGTATAGTACCCACACAACTTAAATTGCCATCCATATTTCTTTGTTTTTGTACCATCATATTTCAACTTTCATATAGGTTCTTTATACTTACCATTTCTTTCACATCTTATCATAGAAAATGTGTATCTTCCTTCAAAACCAAAATTAAACCTCATGATTATTATCCAAAAACCTAACTTGGAAGCTTCCGCACGAATGATCATGTAATGTAAACTCATGTCCGGTGGTAATTTTTTCCATTATCAACGTATACAACACCGCGTTAGGGATCTTCTGACACACCATCGTGTAGGGAATTAACTTGGTTGACACATCATAGTGCACAACACCTACAACCATTTAAAATAAAGAGAATTAAAGCAACAATTTCAAAGATTCGGAAGTTACAACCCTACAAAATTTAATAAGGTTTTGGAGGATACTTTTCGGAAGACTTCCACAATGAATAAAAAATGGATTGTTATTCAATGATAAGAGATACATATATACACTACCTATA
This sequence comes from Lathyrus aphaca, assembly GCA_963966055.1. NCBI lineage: Eukaryota > Viridiplantae > Streptophyta > Magnoliopsida > Fabales > Fabaceae > Lathyrus > Lathyrus aphaca. Next base: position 502,225,759 of record OZ014523.1, read on the forward strand.
AATTACTACAATTATGATGTTGAAAAACACTTAAAGTGTGTTATCAAATACAATTATTGAATAAGAAGAAAATAACTTTTGAGAGGCTTTAAGAAAATTTGTCTTAAGAGCTTGAATGAGATGGTTTATGACATTCATTATACAATAAACTTATTATACAATTGTTTTGGACTTCCCCAGTGACTAGTCATGGCTCAATCCACTCCTACATCCATGACGACTCAATAACTCAATGTCAAAGGGACTCACTGACTTTATGTCCCTCAGCCGATGAGGACTTGTCGATCACGGTTACTCGTAGTCGGATTTCTTTGCTCCTTTTAGACTTCTGCCTGACACCCGGGGAAGGCACCCAGATTCAGGAAAATATGGCTCCTTCTCAGTCCATCCCTATCCGACGGTAGATGCATCTGAGCCGGCTGCTCGCTCCAACGACTAGTTTCTGACAGTTACCTATTTTCGGGGGATCCGCGATCCAGACCCAAAATAGGGAGCAATGGCCAAGCGTTGAGGCTCTATATAAACCCTCTCACTTGAGAGGGTAAGGTATCCAATATTCACTCTCTTAACTCACTTTCTCGTATTTGCTCACTCTTATGCCCTGTCTTACTTTGACATCGGAGTGTCTTGCAGGTACATCTCCTTCTCTCCTCGACGACCGAGCATCATCATCAACGTCAGTGGCCCACCTCAGATCCTGATCTCCAGGAACGATCAACAATAATTGTTTTAGAATTTTTTAGTTGATTCAAATTATATAAAGTGCAACCATCTCTAGGAGAATGTGTGTTGCGGTGTCTGACATGTGTCAGTGTCTGACACGTGTCTAACACTCGTATGATACGTGTCGAAAAATTCAAACATGTGTCAGAAAAATCAGACAAGTATTTCTCTAAAAAAAAAATTCTTTGCTTTAACACTTTTGAATCGGTCTGACACTCAAATAAAACTCATACAACATGTGTCGAACAATTCAAACCATTCTTTCAAAAATAAATTGTTTTCTCTATGCCACACTTTATTGAACAAATTTCACACATATAAAAGAATTAAATATATTAACTTTGATTAAAATATTTTAATTTTTTAATAATAGATGAATAAATAAAGTTCAAATAATATCACATCTATAGTGATGTCAGTGTTCTATGTTTTCACTTTCACATCATCAGTGTCAGAGTATATATATATATATATATATATATATATATATATATATATATATATATATATATATATATATATATATATATATATATATATATATATATATATATATATATATATATATATATATATATATATATATATATATATATATATATATATATATATATATATATATATATATATATATATATATCGTGTCGTTATTTATAAGAGTTCATATTTCATATTTCAAATTGTTTAGAGAACAAAATTACTATTTACAACAACAATCTCTAACAATAGTCTTATTGTTTAGACAAGCTTGGGTTATTTCTTTCTTTTTAGTGGCTCAATTATCATGACACCTCCTAATCCATTACACGAACAAGCAAGATCCAACAAAATTTTAGAATACCAGTTACTCCCATCCCCGTACGAGAAGACGTTACCAATGTTTCACATTACTCAATAAAGCAAAGTACTAGTTGTAACTCATACATATAGCTAGACACATCCATCATTGATATGTCAAAAAAGATACGATACATCATTGATTTTGATGCAATGCTGGAAGTGTTACGATGGTTTGAACACAAAAGAAAAACAATTCATGTGGTCCAAAAGCATGCAATGTCTATACCAAATATGTTCACTTTTGTTATCATATCTTTGAATGTCTTTTTATTCTTTTTTGCACTATATAGTTTAACTGTCATATATTGCACTGTCTTTTTGCAACAACATAAAAGATTGGTATCATTTCAATTTCAAACTAGCTTATAATTACTACATTACTGTTTCAATTCATGTGTATCATAAACTTAACATCTCCTTAAAGGTCATTAGTAGTTTCTTCAATCATAGATTAAATTATTTGTGTCGGGATATGTGAATCTTAATACTAACAAATTAGTGTTAAAAATGTGAAAGATTATGGTGTTTATTCACTTGTAGCATTAGTATGTTTATTTCAAGGTTGATCAAGTTAGAAGTGGAGAGTAGCTTTACTAAGTTGGGAAAGCGCTTAGCAAATGGAAATCAAGTTGTTAATATGGTAACATAGGTTAATGAAGACATTATCTATCATAATTTCTTAGACATGAGAATTAGAAGCTTGAATAAACTAAAGCCATTGTCGTGGGAGTTTGGCTTTAAAACTAATTTTTGTAGGATTCATGAAAATGTACTATGTTCAAAGCTATATTAAAGAAGTGTCATATCACTTAGTTTTGTGAATGAAGAGAGAGTTCAAAGCTATATATAGAATGCAAGTTCTTTGAAGTCCTACATTATTTAGTTTTGTGAAGAAAGAGAGAGTCTAAGGCTGAGCAATGTGGACTTCAAAGAACTTGTATCCTATATATAATCTTAGACTTTCTTTATTCATTAAACTAAGTGATGTGGGACTTCTTCAACATGTATATTTTCAACCAACTCCAACATAAATATGGTGTGTTCTAGAAATACTATGCGTCTGAGGACGTAGTCCGTTCATGTGTTCTTATATAAATGGATTGTGTTTAGGGAAATGCAATGTGTTTCTCCTTTCACATGTAAAATGTATTTTTTGGGTCTTTTACGTGTACGTGAGTCATTGAGATTCAATTCTAGTGAGAGAAACTTAGAGATATAAATGGAGACATTTTTAGGATTGAAGACTAAGAACTGAAAGACCTTTGAAGGTATCTAAGGAGGTTGATAAACATCTTAGATTTGTGTGATACATATATTGAGAGTTGAAGAGATTGAGAAATAGTTTGGCAGAAAATAAAGATGTTCTTGGAAACTTGGAATGTTATTTTCTTGCAACTTATCAGTAATCTTTTGTAACAACTTTAGAGTACACTGAATTGGAAAGTCTCTCTCTCTCTCTCTCTCTCTCTCTCTCTATATATATATATATATATATATATCCCATAGTGAATCGGTCTGATCGAACAAAGTAAACGCATATTTTGTGTACTCATCACTTTATCTTGCTTTTCTTACTCATGTGGATTTGCTAGCACTCTTTGTTGGGAATAAAAACATAGAGAACTAAGCAATGTGAGACTTCTTCAACATGTATATTTTTAAGCAACCCCAATAATTTCCACCTTCATTAAAAATAATACATCAATTTTGTCATACCCCAAATTTTACCCCTAACATTTCATATCATGCATTCATTCTATCATTATCATACATGTGGGTTGGCAAAAGAATGTCATGGAAAATTGTTGCTTGGGAATAAGTGTTGGCGTTTGGTTCAGTGGTTTCTTATATAGCTTGGGTTACCTCAAATTCATTCCTAGTTTTGCAATTCAAATTCATGTCAAGTGGTGCAAACTTGTTTTTAAGTTACCATTCTCAAGTTTCAATTTCAAATTTCAATTCATATTCCAAAGTTTCAATTCAATTTCCCTTTTTCAAATTTCAACCTTATTCAAGTTTTAATTTCAAATTTCATTTCCCGTATTCAAGCTTAATCATCCTCACTCATGGACATTTCTCATTAACAATCATTCTCATTCACTCTCATTCTCAAATGCACATTCAAATTAAAACATATTCATGATCATTCACTTTTATAATCATTAATTCATAGTAAAAATCAATTCATTCATTTCCTAATTAATTTGCATTCATATTTCAAGCCAAATTTGCATACAAGAATGACTTTGTAACTTAACAAGAACACTAAATATTTACAAGTGTGAGAAAGCCTAAGACAAATTCTAAAAGCTCATATTGAACATAAGCCTAAGAAATTGCAAAAAGAACAAAAGCCTAATATTGTGCTTCGCACGCTTTGTCAAAGGGTCATGGTTCATCATCCCTTCCGCTATGCCACAGTTTTACTCTTTCAAAGTAATACTTTCAAGCTTAAATGGTGTCAAGTCCTCCATCAAGGTACCATGAGCAAGTCCAAGTTCCGAATACCAAGAGCACATGAAATGAAAAAGAATAAGTATTAGCATTCACAATTTCTCTCTATACATATCCAATTCAAGCATAGTCAAATTCAAGGTTCATGTTCCAAATTCATTCAAGTCCATTCTTCATATACCATTTCAAACATTCACATACAATTCATTCATATAATTATTTAAATAATTTAAACATTCATTCACATGATCCTATTCCAATTCAACATTACATTCAATTCATGAGCAATTTCATCATAATCAAACATTATTAAATTCAAATTTCATATTCACATATGCATAATTCATCCAACCACATTCATGTCCATTTTTTTAACCTAAGCATAATGCATTATATTCATCCAAATACATTACATATTAAAGAATATGGTTAAATAAGTTTTAGGTCCCTACAAATATCCCACTTTCTATGATTGGTCCCTCAAAAAAATTTCTTCAAACATTGGTCCTCCCAAAGTTTTTTGTTTCCAAATGTAGTATCTCTCATTAGTTTCCCTAACAGAGGGTGATGTGGACGCCAAATGTGTATAATTCATTTGTTGAAGTGGGTTACTTATGCCACAGTGGAATATATGTTAAAAACAAAAGGTTCAAAGTGAATGGTAATTCAAAGAGACATTGCTTCCATTTTTCACTCATGCCCTAGTTCATAATCAAATTCTTCTCTTTTTCTACTTGGGTAACTTTTGTGTAAGTCAACGAAGATAGCAACCGGTGAAGTGGTCCCTAGTAAGCATCGTTCGTATCCTAGAAGGTGGTCCCAAGTTAGTAACTTTGTATGCTATTGTTGTACTCACGTGGTCCCAAGTGTTGTATTCTTTAATAATGTGTGTTTGTTATTCATGTTGTACGATGCTTTAACTGAATGATGTTGTTACTATGAGTAAATAATTTGGGAAAATATACATTTTGTGGTTTTTGATGTAGAATTGGTATAAAATAAATTAGGGTTAATGTTATGTTTGATACTTAAATAGTAAATGATATTAAACCTAGGTTAAATTATGTCTACAGGGTAATGGATAAGTTCAAGATAGTGTCTTACACAAAAGGTCATTTTGTAAAAGACAATAATCTAAAATACGAGGGTGGGGATATATATCCCTTTAGTGGACAAGATCCAGATTATTGGAGTTTCTTTGAGGCAGTTGATTTAGTGAAAGTGTTTGAACCAGAGTTTGATTATACTTCAGTTAAGATGTGGTGGAAGCATGAGGGAGGATTGCTTGAAGAAGACTTAAAAAAATTTAGGGATGATGGAGATGCACATGAGGTATCCTTGTATGTTATTGGATATAAGTGTGATGTTGATATTTATTGTGAGCCTAAGGTTGATGCAGATGAAACTTTTATGACTAAGTATATAGAGAAAGGAAATGGAGTTAAGTGTGAAGACAAAGCTTACAATTTGAGTGAATCAAGTAGTGATTCTAGTGATAATTATGTGGAAGGTGTACACTTTGAGGATAGTGAAGAAGAAAGGATGCCTGGTTTTAAAGAAGGACTTGTTGATGTGGCTATCAATAGGGATGATGTAGTAAACAATATTGAAAATGTTGAAACTGAATAAGGCAAGAGTAAAAAAGATAAGAAAGTATTTATAGCTGAAGAGATGGGTGAGGAACATTTGATTGAGGATGAATATATGACATATGAGCTTTACAATGGTGGTGATGATAATAGTTATGATGAAAGGCCTTGTACTTTGAGGTATAATGAAGATGATACATTATGTAAGGATTATGTTTTCAAAGTTGGAATGGAGTTTTCATCTCTTAGACAATTCAAGGATGTTATTTTAGAACATAATATGTTGAATGGAAGGGAGGTTAAGTTTGAAAAAAATGACTCAAATAGATGTAGGATTGTGTGTAAGGACAAGAAAAAATGTGACTCTATTGTGTTATGCAGTAGGGTACTCACCTGCATTACATTTAGAATCAAAACCTTGTATGCAAAACACAAGTGTGGAAGGAAGTTTTTTAACGACAATGCTAGAGAAGAATGGGTAGCTAAAGTGATTGTTCATAGTTTGAAGAATACTCTAAGATGAGATTAAGTGAGGTAGTAGCTTATGTGAGGAAAAGGTATGCAGCAGAGATCCCAACATGTAGGGAATTCAAGGCAAGAAAGATTGCAAGAGCCATTATTGAAGGTGACTCAAGCAAATAATGTAGTTTTCTATGGTCTTATGGGGCTGAATTGAGAAGGGCATCAGTTGGTAACACTTTTAAAATAAATACTAGTGCTCCAAGTGAAACACTAGTATGGAACCAAGAAAGCTTTGATAAGATCATGTAGACCTTTCACTGGATTGGATGGTTGTCACTTGAAACACAAATATGGGGGGATTCTTTTGATTGTTGTTGGGAGAGATCATAATGGTCAATACCTACCAATTGAATTTACTGTGGTTGAGATGGAGACTAAGGATTCTTGGAGCTGGTTCATGAAATTGATAATTGAAGACATAGGTGATGGAAAGTGGTGCTTCATTTATGACCAACAAAAGGTAATCATAGTATTTATTTCATTGCATTTAATTTTTACATGTTAAAATAATTTACTAATGATGGCTGCTTGAACATGGTCTATTATAGGTGTTTGAGGAGGAGTATCTAGCATATGAGCATAGGTTTTGCTTGAGACATCTTTATGCAAACTTTAAGAAGAAATTTGGAGGAAGAACCTTGTTTAGAGATCTCATGATGGCTGCTGCAAAAGCTACCTATTTTAAAGCACATGAGGCAAAGATGTTAATGATTAAAGAGATCGGTTTGGAAGCATATGAGTGGATTGAATCAAATTCCAAAGAACAAATGGTGTAAGCATACTTTTCCAATTTTTTTCAAAATGTGATGTCTTAATGAACAATTTAAGTGAGTCATTCAATGCAACAATTTTGTTACAAAGAGAAAAACCCATGATAACTTGGAGTGGATTAGAAATTATCTAATGGGGAGGTTTGCTACACTCAGGGAAAAGGTAGAGGGTCATAAGAGACTTATCATAATAAAACCCTTAAGGAGGTTGGATAGGGAGATAGAAAAGAGTAAAAGTTGGACAGGAACATATGTTGGTAGGTTGACATTTCAAGTTACTCATGTGTTGTTTACTGGCTGTTTTGTTAGACTTGGAGAAACAAACTTGTTCTTGTAATTATTGGGAGCTTGTAGGGATTCCATGTAGGCATGTTGTATCTTGCATACATAGGAAGGTTGACGACCTTTTAAAGTATGTACATAAGTGTTATCATAAGAGCACTTATCAAGAATGTTACAATGAGATCATTACTCCATTAAATGGACAAAATAAGTATCCTAGAACTGAGAATGAAATCATGCTTCCACCTAAGTTTAAATATGGGCCAAGTAGACCTAGGAAATTGAGAAGGAGGGAGCCTGATGAAGTTGCACAAACTAAGTGGCAAAGAACAAACACAAACCATAGATGCAAAATTTTGCTTTCAATTGGGCCATAACAATGGGACAAGCAATAAATGGAAGCAAAAGGTAGAAGTTAAGTCATTTGTTCGTCAAGCTAATGTATATTCCACACAAGATGCTCAAGACATACCTACACAAATGTCGTAACAAAAAAAGCGTAATACTTATGTTGGTGTTTACTTTTTTATTAAGTCAAATGCTAATTTTTGCGCCCATTCAAATATTGTTAACTTATGTGTTGCAGGGGAAGCCTAAGGGCTCCATAAATAAAGAGCCAAAAAAGGCCAAGACTTTTGAAATCTCAAATTCCAAGGGAGCACCAACTAGCATAGGAGCATCAAAAGATTCTGTTAAGGGAGCCTCAACTAGCAAAGGTGTATTAAATGGAAAAAAAAGACAAAGTTACTGTAAAAAAAAGATCAAACATTGAAGGATTTAACATTTGTCACTCAAGGGATAATGAAAAATCAATCAACTTTAAAGGAAGCACTGATTATGCAGGAAAGACCAACTCTGAAGGAAATTGTCATTGAGAATGAGAACCCTATTGTGTAGGAAATAGTCCTTGAGAATGAAACAACTATTGAGTCAGAACCAGAGCTAATTGTCATAGAGAACTGTACAACTTTGGATGAGACCTTAGCTGCTATACAAACTGGTGGTGAAGTATTGGACATTCAAACTCTTAGAGTTGATAAGTCATTTATCAAATCACCCTCTAAGCCAAGTGGAGCAAGATTCTTTTTTGGGAAGCAACCAAATTTGTTTAGAACCACTCCTTTCAAACCACCAGGAATAAGAACTGATTTGTCAATTTCATCCAGCAGTGAACCAATCAAGCATATGACACGAAGCAGGTACAAATCCACAAGTCAGGTCTTACCCGAAAAAATACATAGTGAGAGGTTGAGGACATTGAAGTCCAAGAACATACCTGGTCCAGGAAAATAACCCGATGATCCATTGGTGATACAAGAGGATGACTGCACTAGTAAGGGTCAAACTAAATAAAGTGAAGATCTTATGATCTTTGTTGTTTTTTTGGTTTTGTTTAAGTATTTAAGAAACAATTCTGGTGTGAAGTACTTCTTGTTGTTTGGGATTCTGGTGTAATGTACTTTTTATTGTTTTGTACTTCTTAATGTTTTACAATTATGATATTTTGATGTAATGTACTTCTTGGTTTGGATTCTGGTGTAATGTATGTAACGCCCCAGTTTAATTATTTAATTATTTAATTTAAATAATTGGGAATTGTTGTGTTTTGTGGGTTGTGTGAAGTTGGTGGTGTGTCGAGGGAAGAATGATATTATTTTAATATTATATGAATTTAAATAATATTGAATAAATATTGGAAATATGAAGGGAAAAGATAGAATTTAAACCTTCGTTGAATCTTCCCCTATGAAAGGACTTTGGTGTGGATCTAATATGTTTGTCGTTGGGAGGTTTAGATGTCATTCTGGGAATGAATTGGTTAGAGTTCAATCATGTTCACATTAATTGTTTCAGTAAGTCAGTTTGATTTCTTACTCCCGATGAAGAGGAAGAAGATGCTGGTTATCTATCTGCTAGAGAGTTGAAAGAACTTTTGAATGAAAAAGCTCAAGTATTGGCTATGTTTGCATCTCTATCGGTGGAAAATGAAATAGAAATTCGCGAATTTCTAGTGGTGAGAGATTTTCCAGAAATATTTCCAGATGACATTATGGATGTTCCGCCAGAGAGGGAGATGGAATTCAGTATTGATCTTGTGCCCGAAACTAGACCTATTTCGATGGTACCATGTCGTATGTCGGTTTTTGAGACATCTGAATTAAAGAAACAATTAGAGGAAAAGTTAGAAAAGAAGTTTGTGATGAGGAGTGTGTCGCCTTGGGGAGCTCCAGTATTGTTAGGGAAAAAGAAAGACAGTAGTATGAGATTGTGTATTTATTACATGTAGCTGAATAAAGTGACAATTAAGAACAAAATACCCACTTCCAAGGATATATGATCTGATGGATATGTTGGTAGGTGCTTGTGTGTTTAGCAAGATTGATTTGCGATCTGGTTATCATCAAATCAGAGTAAAAGATGAAGATGTGCAGAAAACAACTTTTAGAACTCGGTATGGACACTATGAATATGTAGTGATGTCGTTTGGAGTTACTAATGTACATGGAGTATTCATGGAATATATGAATCGGATTTTCCATGAATATTTGGATCAGTTTGTTATTATCTTTATAGATGATATTATGATTTACTCTAAGTCAGATGAAGAGCACATTGAACATCAGCGAATTGTGTTGCAAGTCTTGAAAGAGAAGAAGTTGTATGCTAAATTATCGAAGTGCGAGTTTTGGTTGAAGGAAGTGAGTTTCCTAGGCCATGTAATTTCGGGAAAAGGGATTGTTGTGGGTCCATCCAAGGTAGATGCAGTTCTACAATGGGAGACTCTGAAGTCGGTGACATAAATTAGAAGCTTTTTGGGGTTAGCTGGTTATTATCGAAGATTCAATGAAGGTTTTTCGAAGTTGGCACTTCCATTGACTCAATTAACTTGTAAGGATAAGGAGTTTGTGTGGGATGCCCAGTGTGAACAGAGTTTCATTGAGCTAAAGAAGAGGTTAACTACCGCTCCAATTTTAACTTTACCGAAACTAGATAAACCATTTGTGGTTTATTACGATGCTTCACTGATGGGTTTGGGTGGAGTTTTAATGCAAGACGGTCAAGTAGTGGCGTATGCTTCGCGACAGTTGAGAATCATGAGAGGAACTAGTAGTCGTGGTATTTGTATTAAAGATTTGGAGGCATTGTTTGTACGGTTCGAGATTTGAGGTATACAGTGATCATAAGAGTTTGAAGTATCTTTTTTATCAGAAAGAGTTAAATATGAGGCAGAGGCGTTGGTTGGAATTCTTGAAGGACTATGATTTTAGTTTGAATTATCATCCCGGTCAAGCCAATGTTGTGGATGATGCCTTAAGTCGAAAGACATTGCATATGTCGATCACGATGCCTAGAGAATTGGAATTGATTGAATAATTTAGAGATATGAGTTTGGGTTGCAAACAAACACCTCATAGTGTAATGTTACAAATGTTGAAGGTTAACAATGACTTTCTTGATCGTAAACAGGAAAGTCAGAAGTCAGGTGCACAATTGGTGGACTTGATGGTCAGTGATGAACGGGCTGGAGGTAATGAATTATGAGTCGATGAACATGGAGTACTAAGGTTTCAGGAGTGTATTTGTATTCCTAATGACCTCGAATTGAAGAGAATGATTCTTGAAGAGGGACATAAAAGTAGTATGAGTATTTACCCAGGAGCTACAAAGATGTATCAAGATTTGAAAAAGATATTTTGGTGGCCTGGGATGAAACGTGATGTGGCTCAGTTTGTTTTGCTTGTTTGACTTGTCAGAAGTCAAAAGTAAAAAAATCAGAAACCTGCTAGTTTGATGCAACCGTTGGATATTCTAGAGTGAACATGGGATAGTATCTTGATGGATTTCGTTACGGGGCTACCCAATACTCCGAGAGGGCATGATGTTATTTGGGTAATTGTTGACAGATTGACAAAGTCAGCACATTTTATTCCAATTGGTATTACTTTTTCTTTGCAGAGATTGACAGAGATATATGTCAATGTACTTGTGAAGTTACATGGAATTCCTTTGAGTATTGTGTCGGATAGAGATCCGAGATTTACTTCTAGATTTTGGGAGAGCTTGCAAGAAGCATCGGGTTTGAAGTTGAAGTTGATTTCAGCTTATCATCCACATACTGATGGACAGACAAAGAGGACTATATAATCTTTGGAAGATTTGTTGAGGGCTTGTATGCTTGAACAAGGAGGTGCTTGGGATAGTCACTTACCGTTGATTGAGATTACTTATAATAACAGTTATCATTCCAGTATCGGAATGGTGCCTTTTGAAACACTTTATGGTCGAAGATGTCGAACGCCTTTATGTTGGCATGAGTCTGGTGAGAGTGTTGTACTTGGACCTGATATCATGCAGTAGACTACTGAGATTGTGAAGTTGATTCGAGATAAAATGAGAATTTCACAAAGCAGGCAGAAGAGTTATCATGACAAGAGGAGGAAAGATCTTGAATTTCAAAAAGGAGATCATGTGTTTTTTAGGGTTACTCCGGTGACCGGTGTTGGACGAGATTTAAAGTCGAGAAAGCTTACTCCTCGATTTATTGGTCCGTACCAGATTTCTACAAGAGTTGGACATGTTGCTTATAGAGTGTCATTGCCACCGCGATTATCAAATTTACATGATGTATTCCATGTTACGCAACTTCGGAAGTATGTTCTGGATCTGTCACATGTGATACTGGTGGATGAAGTTGAGGTAAGAGATAATCTTACGGTTGAAGCACTACCAAAACGTATCGATGATCGAGAGGTAAAGAAGTTAAGAGGCAAAGAAATTGTTCTTGTAAAGGTGGTATAGGGAGGAGCTACTGATGGGAACATTACTTGGGAGTTGGAAAGCAAGATGCGAGAGTCGTATCCGAGTTTATTCATATAAGGTAAGTTTTCGAGGATGAAAACATTCTAAATGGGGGAAAGTTGTAACCCCCCAATTTAATTATTTAATTATTTAATTTAAATAATTGGGAATTGTTGTGTTTTGTGGGTTGTGTGAAGTTGGTGGTGTATCGAGGGAAGAATGATATTATTTTAATATTATATGAATTTAAATAATATTGAATAAATATTGGAAATATGAAGGGAAATGATAGAATGGTAATTAGGTGATGGAATATTGAGGGCAAGATGGGAAATCCTTAGTTAGGGTCTAAGGGTTATGTTTGGAATTTAGGAAAAAAGAAGTTATTTCGTGAAAAGACTGATCATGAATTAAGAACGTGTGAGCAGAGGAAGGAAGAAGAAGGAACTAGGGTAAGAGCTAGAAGAGGAGAATTCCGGCAAGGGAAATAAATTGTCCGTCGAATTAAGGTAAGGGTGGGATTTCTTTCATCTCCTAAGGGTATTATAATATGAGTATTAAGCATAGGATTGTTAAGTGGGAATCCATGAGGATGGAGGAATTTTTTATGAAAAGTATGTTAGAACAATTAGAAATTGTTTGAATTAGGTGATTAATTGTAGGAAGAATGGTTGGATTTCTGTGTTTTCTAGCTTTGTTGAGGGTTTTCGGATGGAGATATCATAGCAAAATCAGGCTGAGTTCGCAGAGGAAAATCTGCAGAACTCGCATTTGGAAAATTTGGACCCTTCCAGGCAGAGTTTCGCTCACTTAGCGAGCAAAAGGTCGCTTAGTGTAACGCCTGTTTATTTAATTAATCATTTAGTTAAATATACTTGCATTATGTGGTGTTGATTTGCGTTGATTTGTATAATTGTGTTTATTTATGTTGGTTTGTGTCGTTTATGATGATTTGAGTCGATTTCCGAAATATCGGAATATTATGTTGATGTTTCTAAGTTGGTTTCAGTTGAATGAATTAAATTGATAAAGTTGATTAATTTTAATTAAGTTTTATCTTGATAAGTTGAATTAAGATTTAAGTTGATTAAGTTATGGGATAATAAGTAGAATTGTGTTATTCTTAATAAGTGGGCCTAATAGTGAGTAGTAGTAGTAGTTGTGGGAGGTGTATGATTTAAGCCCAATAAGAAATTTTTAGGATTTAATATAAATTATAAAAAAAAATTAGAATAAAGGGGAAGGAGTTATCAGTGAAAAGAGGAGAACGTGAAGTTGAGAACAAGAGGTTACGAGAATTTCTTAGGAGAGGAAAAGTTAGGGTTCCAGTCAAATCGCTAGAGTCGTCATCAATCCAAAGGTAAGGATGGGATTCTAACCTTATAATCGGGTTATATGATGAATATATGTGGAATTGGGTTTATGAATCACGTTGTTAGTTGTTATGTCATTTTGTTGAATAAGTTGTTTGATTGATAAGTTGTTGATTAAATAAAGAAGTTAATATATGATGTTGAATGAATTATAAATTGATTAGTCGGGATTGTAGTGTATGAATATATATTAGGTTGATGTTGAATTGGTGTACTGAGTTAGTTGGATGGTTGGCCTGAGATGATTGGGTGTGGTATGCGATGAAAACCTGGTAAGACAAGGAAACTAAGTCAAACAAAGAAGGGAATTTGGTCGTGTGACACCCGTCAGGGCATGGTGACGACCGTCCCATTTGTGTAACGACCGTCACACATAGTGACGATGGGAATGTGTAGGTGACGCTCGTCACATGTGGATGATGGGAAGTTGACTATGTCGTGTTGGTTTGCCTGGAAGGTCTAGCAAGCTACTGATATGTTAAATTTAGTTCAGGAGCATAATTGAATAATAATCAGAGACTTAAATTAGTTGAATAGAACTGATGTAAATAAATAATAGTGTTGTGATGAATTAGTAGTAGATTAGTTAAATAACAGTGAAGGATAATTTAATAGCAGGTTTTAATAACTCGGTCGCTGACTCGTTGTCATGAATTAGCAAAGTCTTAAGTTAATGACAAGTAGCAAGAAAATATTACATTAGTGAGTTAAAAGTAGCAGAGGTAGTAGGATCAATTTGTAAGTGATACTAGAGTGTAAAACAATGTCGATTTAGTCGAATAGGTGGAATTAAGCGGCAAAGTTAGTTGCCCGAAATGAGCTAAAATTTGTGGGAGTAGTTCGTATAAATTAGTAGATAAGTGGTGAATTTATTCAGTTATAATTATGTCGAATACATGGATTTTCCAGTACTTCTTAATAAGTTAATTTGTCTCGGTTTACGAGCACAGTAGACTTAGCAGCATGTTTAATATTTGGCCACTGATATGAATCAACCGAGGCTTAACAGTAGGCTAGTGATAAGTAGCATTGACAGAGTATAGCAGATTAATGAATCAATTTAGTCGAAGATGGTTAAAGGTATTAAGTATTTGAATTGAATCGAAGTAAGTTGTTTCGTAGTGCTATGTTGGTTTAGTAAGAGCATAATTAAGTGATTGCGAGTCATGATTTAGTAGTATGTGTTTATAAGTGGTTGGCTAAGAATTAAGTTGTCGTGTTGTATTAGTTGAAGAATTAAACTTAAAGCGGAGAGCCAATGTTGTTTTAGTTGTTGTTGTTGTTGTGAATTTAAGGCGGAGAGCCAAAGTTGTTTTGTTGCAGTTGTTGTTTTTAAGGCGTAAAGCCAACGTTGATTTGTCGTTGTCGTTGAAGGCCTTTGGCCAACATTGATAAGTTGATGATTATAAGTTGTAGGCTTATGGCCAACATTGAATGTTTCTATGTTGTCTTGAGTTGTTTGTTGTATGTTGTTCTGAGTTGGTTGTTGTGACGTATTGTGTCGTTTGTATCATGGAATACATTGCATTTCTAAGTTGGAGCAGATGCTCACCACGTTGGCCTGGATTGACAAAATTATTAAGTTGAAGGTTTATGCCTTGCAGATACCTCGACAACCTGGCATATCTTAAGTTGGGAGTTTTACTCTGAATGGTATCACATGTATCACATTTGTCTAAGTCGCATTTCCAAGTTGCATAGTATGTGTTGTGTTGTATTTGTGTTGTTTTAGTTGCTTATGTGTTGTGAGGTGGTGATTTATAAAATCTGAATTAACATGTTATTTATCATATTCTTGATTATATTGTTTGATATCTCACCCCTTTTATTTGAATGTTGCCCTTATGTTGGTAAAGTGCAGGTATTCCATATTAGAGTTGCTTACCTCCGTTAGTTCAAGTCGGTATCGTTGATCTGATACGTAATACTCAGGGGGTTGACGCTTGTTATATCATTGTCGTTTTTCCTTGTTGTTGTTGTATTTAAAAGTCGAAGTTGAATGAAAGAATAAGTTGTTATAAGTTGTTTTATAAGTGGAATAAGTTGTTATGTCATGACAATAAAGTTGAAATGATGAATACGTTGTCTAGTAATAAAAGTTGTTATTTTGTCGCCCAATGTTTAAGTGTTATGTATCCATGTTGATATGCGATAAATGTTGTTGTTTTTAAAGTTGAAAATGTGGCATCCTATTTGAACGTTCAATTTTGAAAACTCTGATTTATTCTTTTCGCCGAGTTGAAATAGGGTGTTACATTAGTGGTATCAGTGCAGGTTGGTCCGTCCGACCAAGTTGTATAACATTGTCTATTCTTTAGTACACGGTATGTGTGTGAAATATTGTCGGTATTTGCTTGTAGGTTTTCTAACCGTTTGTCTCCAGGAATTGGTTTGGAATAAGTGGGGGAGATGCTTGCTCCCGGAAATGTTGATAGTATATAGAAGTTGGTTCAAGTTAATGTTGATTGCAAGAGTGCAAGGTTGTTGATTTGATGTTATTGTGTACCAGCGAGAGTATGGAATCATGAATTCGTATCGGTCAAGTTGGAGATGCACGTAGATTATGGATGGTGAATTGATTAAGAATAAGGACTTATCCCAAAGGAAATGATAAGTTGATGGATCAAGTCGATAGATTAATAAGCAATGAGTATAGTTGGATTAAAGCCGAGCAATTTTCATAGTTGGATGAAAAGAAAATATTTTTGGTAGGTCTTGGAGGCAAGAGGGAGAGAGATGGAGCTTATGTTCATTAATCTCAAATTCTGATCTTTGCGATTTTGGAGCAGTTGTCAGTAAAAGAGGCATAACGTTTTACTCGTGATTCTGATTGAAGAGATTCTGGACTTTTTGGAAAGCTTACCAAATTCCCTATAGTTTGAATATAAGATTTTATTTCAGGAGGTTTATGAATATGGAGATAAGTGTGTTTTAATATTTGGGTCTGATGTTGATTTTTGGGAAATTCTGCTTACGGGAATTCTAGACCAATCCCATTGAGATGGTGATAACTTTTTACTCATGGCTTGGATTCAAGCAATTCTTGAAGTTATGAAATTTGCACGAAATTATCTTCATTTTGGAATATAATTTTATGGTTGGGAGGTCTGTATTGGAAGAGATAAACGTGTTCGAAGTTGAGCGACTATTGCTGAAAATTGAGAAAGATGAAGATGAGTGTGAAATATTGATAAGGAATTAAATATTGGTATTAGGAAGAATGGTAAAATATTGGAGGAGCATAAAGATTCAATTTATGTTGGACAAGGATGATTATAGTAACAATGTTGTGTGGCGATAATATTAAAAGAATAACGGATTCAAGAAAGACGGATGTTGATTAGTGTTGTCAAAAATTTTAACTTGGAAGAAAGTTGTAATTGGAGCGAACTGAATTGGATTGTACTCGATGTTGTAGAGACCCCGGTGTTAGAAGGATATTTAAATTTGTGTTATGCTACGAGCATGTATACAAGATTGTGTAGTGGATCGTGGATGTTTTGGTAAAATTGACGAAGTCGGAATTAAGGAGATTGAGAAGACGTTGGTAAGCTTTAGAGAGTTGGCGGAGCTTTATGCTTACAGACTTTTGACACAAGTTAAAGAATGATATTGTGTTGGGTAATGATGATTTATGCCACTGTTATGGTTTTCGACTATCTATTGACAAATTGAGGAATTGATCACCCTTAATCTATTGTTGATAGTAGACATAATCATAATAGATGGATAGATGTGTCTTGCCAACTAGTATAGTATGTGCGTTGAATTGGTTGAAGTCAAGCCAAGTGCTTGTGGATTGTGTGAATTTTCGATGCATATTCATATATAAGAATATTAGTTGGATTTAAGGATGATAACATGAAGTTGCGTTTGGATTGAATAGTAATATGGAAACTCATAGTTGCATTCTGGATAATTGGAATGTTGTTTTGTGATGAATTAAGTGGAATGATACTTGAAGCTTTCTTGAGATGATTCGAGGGGAAAGTAGATGGAAACGTAAGACCATGATTTGACAAGAATTTCGGATAGAGTTGAATTTCAAGTATTAGAAGGAGCGAAATTATAAGTTGGTTTATTAAAGTGCGATTTTTGGTTGGAGAAGATGAGTTGTTTGGTTGTGTTGATTCGAATAAGAATTTATGAAGAATTGTGTCGGTATGAGTAGGAATTGAGGATTCATTGTGTTGAATTAGTTGGAAGTGAAAGATGATGGGTTATCTTGTTGAAATTAGTGGGACCCATGTACCATATGTTGTTATAAGGATGTTACGCGCTTAAGATGATTTTTGGAGAACATGTTAAAACAAGAGGGAAAAGTTGTAGTCTATGTTGATGATAATTGGGGATTCATGGAAGTATATGTATATCTTGTCCAAGATTTGGAAGTAGTCGCCGTTGTAATTATGTTGAATGTTCAGAGGTGTGGTCGTACGGATCTAAGTTGAAGTATTCGGTGACTACGAGAGTGTAGAATACCTATTGGAACAAAATTTCCAAAGAGTTAAGTCAAAAGTCTTGGTTATGTTGGTTTTGGTGATTATGAGTTGGAAGTAAAGTTGTTAGATTCAATATTTTGCAAGTAATCAAAGTGTGAAATGAACGCGTGGTGTAGTGCAGTTGTTCATACGTGAGTAACAATGATGTTGGTAGTTGGTTGCATTGATGTCGTGTTTAAGTTGTGTGCTCATATGCTATGTTCTAGTTCTTAAATCGATTAATTCTTAAGTTGGTTACTCGTTGGGTTGTAATGATAGTTGTCAAGTGTATTTCTTGAGTATTATTCGTGTTGTTGTCTCCGTTGATGTTATGAATTGTTTCTTGCCTTTCAAGGATGAGAGTTGATTAGTCGGATGTGATAGCGTAGTTGGAATAGTTGTATCAGATAAATTTTCGAAGACGAAAATATTCTAAGCTGGGGAGAGTTGTAACGCTCGTTTATTTAATTAATCATTTAATTAAATATACTTGCATTATGTGGTGTTGATTTGTGTAATTGCGTTGATTTACGCTGGTTTGTGTCGTTTATGATGATTTGAGTCGATTTCCGAAATATCGAAATATTATGTTGATGTTTCTAAGTTGGTTTGAGTTGAATGAATTAAGTTGATAAAGATGATTTATTTGAATTAAGTTGTGTCTTGATGAGTTGGATTAAGATTTAAGTTGATTAAGTTGTGGGATAATAAGTAGAATTGTGTTATTCTTAATAAGTGGGCCTAATAGTGAGTAGGAGTAGTAGTTGTAGGAGGTGTATGGTTTAAGCCCAATAAGAATTTTTAAGGATTTAATATAAATTATAAAAAAAACAATTAGAATAAAGGGGAAAGAGTTATCAGTGAGAAAATGAGAACGTGAAGTTGAGAACAAGAGGTTACAAAAAGTGATTAGGAGAGGAAAAGCTAGGGTTCCGATCAAATTGTTAGAGTCGCCTTCAATCCAAAGGTAAGGATGGGGTTCTAACCTTATAATTGGGTTATATGATGAATATATGTGGAATTGGGTTTATGAATCATGTTGTCAGTTGTTATGTCGTGTTGTTGAATAAGTTGTTTGATTGATAAGCTATTGATAAAATAATGAAGTTAATATGTGATGTTGAATGAATTATAAATTGATTAGTCGGGATTGTAGTGTATGAATATATATTAGATTGATGTTGAATTGGTGTACTGAGTTGGTTGGATAGTTGGCATGGGATGATTGGGTGTGGTCTGCGATGAAAACCTAGTAAAAGAAGGAAACAAAGACGAACAAAGATAAGAATGTGGTCGTGTGACACCCGTCAAGGCATGGTGACGACCGTCCCAATGTTGGAACGACCGTCCCATTTGTGTAACGATTGTCACACTTAGTGACGATGGGCATGTGCAGGTGACACTCGTCACATGTGGATAATAGGAAGTTCCCTTTGTCGTGTTGTTTCATCGGGAAGGTCTAGCTTGCTATTGATATGTTAAATTTAGTGCATGAGCATAATTGAAAAATAATCAGAGACTTAAATTAGATGAATAGAACCGATGTAAATAACTAATAGTGTTGTGATGAATTGGAAGTATATTAGTTAAATAACAGTGAGGTATAATTTAATAGCAGGTTTTAATAACTTGGTCGCTGTCATGAATTAGCAGAGTGTTAAGTTAATAACAAGTAGCAAGAAAATATTGCAGCAGTGAATTAAAAGTAGCATAGGTAGTAGGATAAATTTGTAAGCGATACTAGAGTGTAAAACAGTGCCGATTTAGTTGAATAGGTGGAATTAAGCGGAAAAGTTAGTTGCCCGGAATGAGCTGGAATTTGTTAAAGTAGTTCATATAAATTAGTAGATAAGTAGTGAATTTATTCAGTTATAATCATGTTGAATACGTGGATTTGCCATTATTGCTTAATAAGTTGATTTGTCCCAGTTTACGAGCATAGTAGACTTAGCAACAATTTAATATTTGGTCACTGATATGAATCAACAGAGGCTTTGTAGTAGGCTAGTGATAAGTAGCACTGACAGAGTATAGCAGATTAATTAATCAGTTTAGTCGGAGATGGTTGAAGGGATTAAGTATTGGAATTTAATCGAAGTAAGTTGTTTCGTAGTGCTATGATGGTTTAGTAAAAGCATAATTAAGTGAATGTGAGTCAGGATTTAGTAGTATGTGTTGATAAGTGGTTGGATGATAATTAAGTTGTCATGTTGTCTTAGTTGAAGAATTAAATTTAAGGCGGAGAGCCAATGTTGTTTTGATTATTGTTGTTGTTGTTGTTGTGAGTTTAAGGCAGAGAGCCAAAGTTGTTTTGTTGCAGTTGTTGTTGTTTTTAAGGCGTAGAGCCAACGTTGATTTGTCGTTGTCGTTGAAGGCCTTTGGCCAACATTGATAAGATGATGATGACAAGTTGTAGGCCTATGGCCAACGTTGAATGTTGCTATGTTGTCATGAGTTGTTCGTTGTATGTTGTTCTGAGTTGGTTGTTGTGATGTATTGTTTCGTTTGTATCATGGCATACATTGCATTTCCAAGTTGCATAGTATGTGTTGTGTTGTATTTATGTTGTTTCAGTTGCTTATATGTTGTGAGGTGGTGATTTATATAATCTGAATTTACATGTTATTTATCATATTCTAGATTATATTGTTCGATATCTCACCCATTTTGTTTGAATGTTGCCCTTATGTTGGTAACGTGTAGGTATTCCAGATTAGAGTTGCTTACCTTCGTTAGTTCAAGTCGGTGTCGTCGCTCTGATACATAACACTCGGGGGGTTGATGCTTGTTATATCATTGTCGTTTTTCCTTGTTGTTGTTGTATTTAAATGTCGAAGTTGAATGAAATAATAAGTTGTTATAAGTTGTTTTATAAGTGGAATAAGTTGTTATGTCATGACAATAAAGTTGAAATGATGAATACATTGTCTAGTAATAAAAGTTGTTATTTTGTCGCCCAATGATTAAGTGTTGTGTATCCATGTTGATATGCGATAAATGTTGTTGTTTTTAAAGTTGAAAATGTGGCATCCTATTTGAATGTTGAATTTTGAAAACTCTAATTTATGAATTTTCGTCGGGTAGAAATGGGGTGTTACACTTAGCGAGACCTGGAGTGAAAAATAATTTATTTTTTATTTTGAAAAATTCTATAAAATTCTTTATTTATTACACTTATGGATTGGGATTGATGTAGTGACTTTAAAGTCATATATTGAGAGGTTACGTGCTTGTTTTGAAGGATGTCGAAAATAATTTTATAAAAACATGTTATCGATGTTGTTATGTGTTGTTGTAGTGGTTGATACATGTTGTTTATGTTGTTATGCGTTGTTGTGGTTGTTGATACATGTTGTTAATGTTGTTATATATTGTTGTATGTTGTTGTTGATGTTGTTGCATGAAGTAGTTGTTGTAGACATTGCATATTGTCATTGATGGTGCATGGCATGTGTATATTTAGGGATGGTGTACCAAGGTAGGTAACAATATCCATCCGAATTCCAAAGGGAATCGTTGTGTTGTTGGTGCGGTCATGAAATAGGGATCACACGTGACCATGAAACATGGGCCGTGGGTGTGACCATGAAATAAAGGTCGAGAGTTCAAACAGGAATTGTATCATGAAACAGGGATCGCTAAATGGTACCATATGTATTGAGTCTGGTGGAGTCTCATTTGCATTAATTGTTGTTGTGTGCATAATATTGTTATGTGTTTCGGTATGATTGTTTAGTTATTGATTGATGATGAGTGGTGAATACTTGATGATACTTGCTTTTATTTGTATTATTTTTCCCTTTTGTTGGTGTAAGTATCTCACCCCTCCAGTTTGAATGTTACCCCTATGTTGTTAATGTGCAGGTGATCAGTAATAGTAAAGTCCATGGTTGGTGAAGTTGGTGCACTTCACGTTAGAGGTGTCGACTCTAATACGTACTTTGGGGTGTAACCTTATTTTATGTTTTCTTTTGAGATTACCGCTGCAAGTAAAATATTGTAATATATATATATATATATATATATATATATATATATATATATATATATATATATATATATATATATCAGTTAAGCCGTGTTTTGGAAAAGAAAGTAACACTCAAAATTATTTTATGTTTTAATTACTCTGATTTAAATTAAAATTTTGTGGGGATTATTTTGGGTGTGACAATGTACTTTTGGTGTATTGATATACATTATGATATTTTGATGTACTAATTACATTATGACACTTTGATATATAGTGAAATGAAAACTCTTTTGGTATTTTGATGTATTAATCACATCATTGTTTGTATAAGCCTTTTTATGTTCACATTACTGATTAAACAAAATCTGTAATAACTAATGGTATGGATTGATAGGTTATTTCAAATCAACAACTTAACTTAAATTTGTATATCATAACAGAACAAATATTACAAAAGGAAGTATTTGTTCATAACAAAAGGACTTGTTCATAACAAACCAACATAGTAAATTACATTCCATAACACCTAAACATTACAAAAGGACTTGTACCTAAACATTACAAAAGCACTTGTTCAAAACAAAACAACATTAACATATCACTTCAACGGTTACATCAAAGAAAAAAATACATGTTGACCAACATTGAAATTACAACATATGGTCTTAAACTTTCAATAAAATTCCTCCTTCTTTAACTTCAGCTTCAACCTATTGTTCTTCTTCATTGATGCTTCATAAAGCTCCTCAAATGTATCGACAAACTGCATATCCCTCTCATCTTTGTTGCATTCAGATTCCAATACTTTGACAACTTCCTTCCTTAAACCATACTCATCATCCCAAACGAACATATTACAAGTTCTCGTGTTCTTCCAAAAAGGGCATCTCCAAAACAATCTCCTTTGGTTCCTTCCCTTTTTGCACATGTATACAATCAAAGTACCCTTGCATCCACGCTTTTTCCCTTCATTGTCGGTGGCAATCATAGAGTGTTGTGACACGAAATTGATTACCCTTGAAAAAGAAGACATGACGAAATGGAAGGAGTTGAAGGATTTGGGGAAGAAGAGACGAAATCTGGTGAATAGATAAAGAGAAAATCACGATTTGAGGAGGAAGAGAGGATTTAGGGTTTAACCGAAAAAGAGGAATACTGACTACAAATACTATGCATCTCATTTCACACGTGGATCAGATACATTACACCGTGGTAAATGATTTCTATCCACATGGCTTGCCACATCACCCTCCGTTAGTTGAAACTAACGACAAGGACTACATTTGGAAACAGAAAACTTTAGGGGGATCAATGTTTGAAGGAAATATTTTGAGGGACCAGTCCTGAAAGTTGGGATATTTATAAGGACCTTAACATATTTAACCACAAAGAATATTCATCACATTGCATCATATCATACTCATACAGTTTCAAAGAGGCAATGCAGCAAAAAAATCATGTGGGGACCATGTTTTATAACATATAAAAACTACACCTCTGCTACAACAACCATTGTATGACCACTACCCTCCACCCACAAACAATTTCAGAGATTTTCCCCTTATTTCAAACACAACCTTTCATCCACAAGTTTCATAGTTCATTAAAAATCACACGACAAACATAAATCCTAAATCACAATCCTATATAAGCTTATTACTATTTATTCATCAAGATACACAAAACCCTAGCCACCACAGAACATACAAAAATCCTAAGTAATATCTATAGAGAAATTGATATCCATCCTATTTTTTTCACCAAAGCCCATTCATCCTAAAACCTAATCAGAGTTTCACATTGAAACTCTGATATAGGTGAGCTAGGCCTCCTCCCTCATTCAACAACAACACAAAGAATAACAGCAAGGCAAAGGTAGATGAGGTAGGAGAAGGAGCGAGTAGAAAGAAGAAACAAATAAGTAGAAGAGATAGAATCAAGAGATACCCTGGGAAGGCTTGTCACTCTGAGAACGTTCAGAGGAGGTAACAAAATTTTTGCACTCTTTCATATTATAGTCATTTCTGCCATAAGTCAATGTATGTTTGTTTCGTGTGCGTTGTTGTCCTTGACGTCTATTTCGTCGCATGAATAGGGGTAGGATGTGTTTTATTCCATTTGACCATCGTTGAAAAGGTTTTAGGTTTCTAATTTTTTGAGCCATGATCTGGACATCTCAAGGAGTTTTAGAGATTTATGATTACGAATTTGAAGAGAGGGTGATAATTTTGGAGGGGTCACTGAAGAAGTTTTTGGAAGCACTTCATATTCTCTGGCAAGGCGGTTTTTTCTTCTAATGAGTTCATTTGAGAGAGAGAGAGAGAGTTTAGTCGTTGAGAGAGATAGAGAGAGAGAGAGAGCTTAAGAGAAATAATTGATTTGAGTTATGATCTTGTTTTCTTTGGTTTTTCTGTTTTATTATTAATGAACTGTTACAGTTATGAGGTGTCCCCATATTGTCCACCACCGGTGACGCGTGTCACCAATTTGTCCTTTCCCAATTCACGATTCTCCATACGTACCCTTGTCTAGACCTATCGTGTATGCTCATATCATCACCCCTAGGATCAGAGCCAACCCTCACATCCCTTTTGATCCAACGCATCAGGATAGTTTTAGGAGTCAACTCAGTTGACTAATGACCACAACATAGACCCCAACACCTGGACCTCTTCCATTGTGGGCTTGGATTTGGTTTTTGCTATTAACACCCTTGTATTACTATTCATAATCTTGGCCCATTTAGTCTTTTAGGTTTTTTTATTTATTATTATTTCCATTTGTTTTTTTGTTTGTTTAAATATTTCATGCCAACTATCTCTATTCTTGTTTTCACAAAATGTAAAAAAAAAACCTAAATTAATCATTTTTATTTAACATTAATTAATTTTTTAATCAATTCTTGTTAAATAATCATATTTAATCTAATTAATTTAAATGGTTGATTAATTTTCTCTTTTAATTTTATAAAAATCCAAAAAATATTTTATTTTATTTTGATTAAACATTTTTATTTAGGATTTAATCTTGTTTAATATTTAGGTTTTTTTTATTAATTTTCACTTGTTAATTCCACTTAATATTTCTAAAAATCCAAATATTTTCTTAATAATCTGTTTTTTTATTTTATTTTGTTAAATATTTTTATTTAATATTAATTAATCCATTTAGGTATTCTTTTTATTAAATATTTAGTTTTAACTTAATTAATTCATTCTTGATTAATTTTTGTTTAATCTAAAAAACTTGTTTTAGTGCCTAGATTATTTTAAGAAGTAATCTTTAGTTAATTAAGTTGTCATGGATCTCTGCTTGTGTGTCCTACTTGTCTATTGTGTGGGTTTAAGTTATTTCCTTTTGTGTGTGGGTGTGTGTTTATCCATGATCATTGTTTGATTTGTATGTATGTTATACTTGTATGATTTATTCTCGCATTTGTGACCATAAATTGTTAAGTAAAACATGAGCGCACACCATAAGACTAACTTTCGAAGATAATTAAGAACATTTGTCCAACGTCAAGTGAATTTTCACACACCCCATACATACCCCAATTTGTAAGTCGACCGTTCTTTGCCTTGCCATCAACCTTGCACTTACACTTGCATACTTTACATGGCTTACTCTTGGGCTTTCTTAAAATGAGCCTTAGTCGATTGATTATTTATAATTGGTCATCTAAGAAGACTAGCCCACTTTGCTGGTACACTTAAATTGAATCCAACTTAATTAAATTGTTTCATTATGCGCTTGTTTGCCATAGCCATTTCTCAATCCCTGCATTCTTGATCCATATATCAAGCTTACCCCAATTTTTGTAAGTCGGTCGCTTTGTGCATCACCATCAACTTTAGCTTAGTTAATTATTCATTAACTCCATTCATTACAAGATAATCCTTTCATACACAACTTTTAGTCATTACCCTTTTGTTTGGACTTAGGTTAGATTTTTGTTTGCTTTGAGCTTTTACTTAGTTATCCCACATCCTAGGGAAAGTTTCTTTTGTTGACTTAATGTCATAAGTAGCATAGTTTAACACCTTCTACGTTTTAGACCTTGTTAGATCCATTAGGTCCTTAGCTTAGCTTTAGCTTTATTTTACAACTTTTTGTGACTTTGTTGAGTCATGTGAGTGTTATGGCCATAACACTTACCTCCCCCTTTGAACCTTGATCATAATCAAGTGTTCACTCATACCTATTTAGGTGAACTACGAGTTCTATGATTCCATCCTTGTAAGGATGTGTAGGCATAAGATGTGATGTTTTGGTGAGCACCCTTAGAAATAAAAATCTTAGGTCTTTTCCAACCATTAGCAAGCAGTAATAACATAACACATTTATCTTAAAGAGGTTCCTGTAGAGTACTACGGATACTTAGGATGCTAACACCTTCCCTAGGTATAATCAACCCCCGAACCTTAGATTCTCTTCAATTAGGGTTTTAGATATTTTTCCCTTTCCCTTGGATAAAATTAAAGTTCAGTGGTGAATTTATTTGTTTTGTGATTCAAGTTAATCAATAGTTTGATATCTAATTCTCACTGCGACAGGCTTTCATTGTCTTCACCAGGTATCATACTCCACCATAAGGAGTATCAACATATATATTTTCAACCAACCCTAACAATATTAACTACTTCGGATGAAGCAGATTCTAAAGTAGTACAATATCAAGCAAGATGTTATGAAATTGTATTGTGACAACCTGAATGCTATATTTACAAGAATATTGTTCAACACAGGAGGACAAAACATATTGATATTCATCATCATTTTATCAGGGAGCTTGTTGAGGACAAAGTAGTCACTCTTGAGCATGTTGCCACTGAGAAGCAATTGGCAGACATTTTTAAGGCTTTGGATGTAAATTAGTTTGAGAAACATATAAGTGTGCCGAGAATTTTCATTTTTGAAGAATTATTGCTATTAGCCTTGATTATACATGACACGAACAAGAAGAATGATTTGTTGTTGTTTATACAGTCACTGGGATTGAGATTGTTTGACATCACTAAGGTGATTAGGAAGTGTGAGGGGATTCTCATATCTAGGAGTTCCTAGGTAAAGGTTTGTATGAGTAGTGATTAGGTGATAAGTTGTAAACTGAGGAGTTTAACTTTGAACTAATACTATTAGTGGATTTCCTTCCTGATATGGTAACCCCCAGATGTAGGTGAGTTGCACAGAACTGAGTTAATAATTTTGGTGTTATTTATCTTCTGTTATTTACTGCGTTTTGTTTGTTGTGTGTTCAAATTATTTTTCATCCCAGTGTTGCCACATTTATCTCGATATCTGGCATCTGCGTGCCAGAATTTCAAATATTTATTATTCTCCAGTATGTATTTTTTCTCCACCAAATAACTTGCAATTAAGTTTCACAGTATGTATTTTTTTCTTCATCAAATAACTTGCAATCAAGTTTTCGGATATGTATTTTTTCTTCACCAAATAACTTGCAATCAAGTTTACGGTATGTAATTTTTCTTCACTAAATAACTTGCAATCAAGTTTTCCAGTATTTAATTTTTCTTCACCAAATAACTTGCAATCAATTTTTCTGGTATGTAATTTAACAACTTGATAAGTGAAAATGGTAGAATTGGAATATTTTAAAAAATGTAGGGGTAAAGGGATAATGGTAGAGGTATGAAGTAAAAAAAAATTTGTCAAACCTAAGTTTGGCTTGCTAAAAAATAAAAGTCTAAGTCTGACCTATGGTCTATCAGAGGCTCATTTATCGGCCTGAATCTGGTATTTTGGAATGTCTGATTAGCCTACTAGCCTATTTAAAAAGCTTATATCATTTGAACATGTGTAAATAAACAATTCAATTAATGTATAAATATACTATAGAATCAAAAGTACAATGAGACTAAATATTTGCTTACATAGACTTATTTGAGCTTACATAAAAACATAAATTTTGTGAGATTATTTGCTTAGGAGAATTTGTGAAAACAACTTATGATATTATTCGTAAAAAAAATTCAACTTATTTTCACAAGTTTGTCAAGATAACTAAACTTTACTTTTGTATTTTAATATAAAATATAAAAAATATATATATATTTATCTATATTTATTAAAATAGGTCGATCTAATAAACTTAAAATATTTTTTATGGCATGTAGCCTGACTTATTTAACTAAACAGACTTATAAAAAAATCTAGGTCTTTTCTACTTTAAAAAAATCTGATCTGGTCTTGGTCTATGTAGGGTAGTCCATAGGTCCTTGTTAGTTAGTCTGAGATATTTCCACTCCTAGGTGTAAGTTTTAATCACTCCACTGCATGCATGACAACGAAGTGAGTCGGAGACGATTTTTATCTCCCTAAACCCAAAATTAAATCTTAAAACAATACTTGTTTCCCACCTATTGTACCCCAAAATTTTCCCTCCCACAATCAAAGAAATGTGTCTCAAGATTTCTCTCAATAATCACAAGGTTCACTAGGTTCACAATTGGTCAAAAGGATTGAAGGTTTCATCAGACAAATCCTTCTCCAGTCAGAGGTTCAGATATCCAAAAATCAGTTAACTTGGCAAAAAAGTCAACTGAGGTCAATTGTGGTCAACTTAAAGTCAAACTTCAAGATTCTTGTCTACATCAAGATTATTGTCGCTCCCGGGATTTTCATCCTAGTACAAACGCGAAAGTGGCGCGGAAAGGTTAGAGTCGCCAGCCAGACATTTTTATCCCGAATGAATGGGAAAGGTAATGTTGCACAAACCTGAGGAAGAAGGAAAGGACAAGGTTCTGCGAACCAAAGATCTGAGTTCGGGAGTCGGTTACGACTTGGGAAGGTATTAGCACCCCAGATCGTCCGTCGTACCCGACGGGATCCACGCTTGCTTGTTTTGTTTCAAAGGGCAAGAAGAATAACTGCTGCTGAATAAAACCGCTAACTGGAAATGGAATGGAAAATGAGAAAAGGAATTAAAAGAGAACAAAAAGAAAGAATGGGGAAAATGTAGGGAAAATAAAGAATGTGCTCGAACGGGCCCTACCCCGCTGCCTACGTACCTCATCGGGATAATGAGGATCAGAGTCGACGTAGTTCGCCTAACCTAGGCGGGAACTATTTGTTTGTGTTTTTTACAGCTGGAACTGCGTATGTCTATGCTCAGGTGTTGCAGGCTCGTCTGGTACGAGTGCGTTTACCGTCTTGCAAATGAGACAAGTCGTCGCGAGTTCGCGTTGTGAGTGAATGAGATGAGAAAAGAAGTTCCCGCAGGATAGTCGCTTGTTATTTGTTTTTGTCTTTTATGAGAAATGTTTTAATTTGTTTGTGAACGGTCTTGTACTAAGACCTATCCATCGCAGGAAGCATTTACACCTCGCCCCGAAACAGGACGCGTATAAACACTCCGCAACAAAGTCTCGTGTCGTACAAGATTGTTCGGTTTTTATTAAGTGTTTTATTATTTTTCTTCATGAGATGAGAAAGAATGACTCAAGTTGAAAAAAGGATAAACTAAGGGGAACTAAGACACAACCCTAAGTTAGTTATCATATACAAAAGGGAGATCCTATGGTTAATGAGGTATTCTAATCCTAAGAAAGAAAAGGAAAAGAAGAAAAAAGAGCTAGAAACTAACTTACTTCCTAAGGAAGTTAAGTTGTCTCTAAGGAAAAGGAAAGCCTAAAAGCAAAGCACAAAGTGCTAAGGAAAACACAATTAGAATGCATAAAAGATAGGAATGAAGTGAGGCTTACCTCAATCTTCCCCCCTACAAAACAAAAGTTAGCATGACAATGCATATTGAAAGTAAAATCGAAGCATGAAAGCGATTAAGTACCATAGACATCCTAGAATGGAACTAGGATTCAATATAAGACCTAAGTCTAAAGGTGAAGGTACCTAAAGGTTACATGACTTCTAAAGTCAGTAGCTACATGATATAGGTCCCTAAGGATGCTAGGATACCCCACAAGATCAAACTATGTCAAACTATGTACAAAAAGTTCACCTAAGTTCACATAAATGCAAATTAGGGTCATGGATGAAGTATGAATGTGTATGGCTTACAAGCATGAATTAGTACATGAAATGAACATCAAAGTCAGTAGTGAATGCTCATGAATATGTGTGAATGAATATACAATCATGTATGCAATGGTTTAGGCATATGGAGCAATGAGAAGAAGATATGAGAAGAAACGAACAAAAATCGCATAAGATCGCACATGATGAAAGTTAAGGAAGAATGGCATGTGAATATGAATGAAATGATTATGGGTAAGTAGCATACAAGGTATGAGATGCACTTATAATGCATGAATAGACATTAATGATTTCCATATAATTCATGTTATTATTTAGAGGAGAAGAGAAGCTAGTTTAAGTTAAAGTTAATTCACATAAGCATACACTGTAAAGCACCAAAACAAACCAAATGAGTATGGTTCAAAAAGTGACCTATAACTGGAATTAAAGACATACAAATTACCCATAATCAACTCCTATAAGCTACCAAAAATTCCCTCAAGAGAATGGCATGAATGCCTTCTTAACACTTAGGTTATGCGACACATAAACACATGAATCAACCTAGGATCTAGGTGACATGGAAAAATAGCAAAAAGCCTTTAAAAATTATGAAATTAAATCCATAGAATAATAAAGTCATTATCTCACATTGTCCAAAAGGATTTCAAAATTATGCACCAAAGTGCCAAAACAATTACTTGATTAGCAAGGTAACAAAGCATGGTTATCGAAAAACAACTCCACAAAGTGGATCAGAAAGGGCACTAAAAATTATGAAAAATGCCTAAGTAGCATCAAAATGTCACAAATTACAGTGATTAATCACACACAAAAAATAGGTTTCACACCTATGGGGAAAAATCGATTTTGGTCCCTTATGCCAAAACATTCCTTTTTGGGACAGCTTATGATCTAAAATCCAAATTAATTATTAAAACCACCCAAATCTGGAAACAAAAAATATGACAAATTAATTAAGAGGATGAGGATCACTCATAAATTTTTCCAGAATTTTATCCCACCTAAAACTATTTTTAATAAATGCGACGAAACGGGCGAAAAAGTGGATTTTAAGGGGAAGTGAAAGGAAGCGATCCTAATGGTTCTTAACCTAATCCCTAAGTTCCGAAATCGATACATATCATCAAAAATCACAAATATAACCAATGCCTCAGGTGGGAGGGCTCAGTATGCACCTTAAATTATATGGTCCTAAGCCGCATACGACTATAATGATGCTTAAAAGCCGAAAAAAACTCGAAATCACTTACTTGATCGAAGTGTCGATTCTTCACATAAAAGAAATCCGAAAAAATCCCCAAGCAAGGTCTTGCAATCTCCATAAGAAAAATAAATGCTTATCTTCCGTATTCTCTTTGTGAAGCTTTGCCAAAATCAAAATCGATACAAATCGATCGAAAAAGACTCATGAACTATTTAATCAAAAATTAATTCACCAAACTAATTAAAATTGATACAAAAACTTATCAAAATTTTTAAAAGATTAAATCTCAAAAATTAATTAAGAAAAAAAACTCTTAACCATGATTAATTTCTAATTATCACCAACTATCCAATAATAATATAACACAAAAATAGAAACAGGGGGTGTATTTCCGAATACGGGCTGTGCAAATAGCACTTTAATGGTGCTTTGGCCCAAATTATTTGAAGAGTTCCGCAGGGAGGGTGTAGAGTGAAACAGAGGGCCTGAATAATGCATGAATGGGGTCTTGGCCCGAACCCATGTTAGTAATGATGCAAGGAGGTGTGTAGACGAAATTGGAGGTGTGGTAAGTGATCCATGGGGAATGTTGAGCCCAATT
The DNA here is from genome assembly GCA_963966055.1 of Lathyrus aphaca. Taxonomy (NCBI): domain Eukaryota; kingdom Viridiplantae; phylum Streptophyta; class Magnoliopsida; order Fabales; family Fabaceae; genus Lathyrus; species Lathyrus aphaca. The sequence continues at coordinate 502,257,390 of OZ014523.1, forward strand.
CAATTTCAGCAAACCCTAAATTATCTCAATAAAGAATCCTCTTCTATTTCTCTTCCTTTGCGGCTCTCTCTTCTTCACCTTCGTATAGATTAGAGCCGTAAACACCCTCAACAACAACGCGCCGTCGACGTTCTTCGAGAACCCACTCGTCATGACTCTCTCATCGTTGCTGTTTCGCCTCCGCCATCATCGATTCCTCAAATCGAATCCAAGTCGTTCTTCGTGATTCAATCGAAGAAAGAAAGAATGGAGTACGGTAGTGATGAAGACGAAGACGGTGCTGAGCTTCAGGAGAGCTTTAAATCGCGTTGTCTCTTTTCGATCTTCTTCACCAGTGATACTCGCCGGACGAGACCTTCGCACCATCGCATCGCCCCTATCGGCCTCTCTGTGAGTTCTCCCTTCTCCATCTCTCCGCCGCGACGACTTCAGAGTCTTCTCCTTCATCTCGAATTCGTTGTCGTGCAACCTCCGTGCGGCGATACTCTCTTGCTCACAGATGACGCCGCAACCCTCCCAAGTAAGAACCTCATCATATTTTATTCCCCTCTCTTTCTTTCTTTTCATTTCCGATTTGGTGATTTATTGAGAAAAGCTCATGGTTGGCGCGCGATCCGTTGTTGAATCATTGTGTTGATGCAGGTGAAGAATTGATGCAATGGTTCATGAAGTGATGTCACTGTTGAGATTTGAATATTGTTGCAATGTTGATGATGTGCGACGAGTGTGAGGAGCTGGTGCTGATTGATGAGGTTGATATTGATTTTTCATGTGACGAGAAATTGTCGAACTCGTAACTCTTTTCGTGAGTTCTTGATGATTGTAGGCTGTGATACACGTTCTTGTGATGATTTTTGACGAATCTTTTGGCAGGTCTTTGATGATGATGATATGAATGTATTAAAGGTTTTCTGGTGATGAATCATTGAAGACGCGTATTGAAGAAGATGAAGCCGTGAATTGAGGATCAAGAATGCGTTGTTGAAGGTGATTGAGAAGAAAGAAACTTACAGAGAGTTTTGTGGATTTTTCTGGAGATTGATTAAAGAAAAATTTTGGAGTTTTTTTCTTTCTGTTACAGGGTGTTATTTCTGTTGTGATATTGTTGAATATGGTGGAGAAAGTTCTGATTGTTGGTGATTTCTCAAATCTAAGAACGAAGAGGTTGAGGGTGATTGAAGAAAATTCAAGCATTGAATTGGATCAGGGAGAGGTGAAGATGCTGGAAGCCGAGAGATTAAGAGAGCTTTTTTTTGAAGGTGAATCAGGTTGAAGAATGGTGGAGAGTGTGATTGAAAGAGAGATTGAAGAGGCTGGAGAAGTTGTATTGAAGATGGAGATTAGAGGATGATTGAATAGGTTGAAAAAATCGTTTTCACCTAGAAGTTGAAGTCTTTTTTGTTATCCATAATCTATAATTGATTTCTCCTTTTTTTGTAACTGAATTTTATCAGTTTCTATCTTTCACTGAATTCTCATAAGTTATCCTCTTTCTTATTGTGATTTTTTCTGCTCAAAATTTCTGGTGTTAAAATTTATCCTTGAAGCCCCCTTTTATTTTTATTCAATTCTTTAATTGTATATAAAAAAGATAAAAATAAAAATTAAAGAAAAGAAATTATTACTTGGTTTTTTTTCCTACAGAATCTTTGGATGAAAATGGGACTAAAAATGGTTTCCTTGGGTTTTGGATAATAAGAAGGTATTGGCAAAAATGACCAATGGGCTTTATTACATGGATATCGGATAGGTAAAAACATTCTAAAAATTAAAATGGTGAATGGTGACCTGATTTAATAAATGGATAAGAAAAGGCAATTGGATGAAAAGGATTAAAATGAGATTTGGATATTATGGTTTATAAAAATGAACAAATTTGTTAAATGGATATGGACCTTGGAATTAAAAATGGGCTTTGAAACTTGGATAAGAAATGAGAAACTGAGTCTGAACATGATGCTTGGGTAAATGACTTGTATTTGAAATGGTTATTGGAAACTCGAGTTTGAACTTCAACAAGATGTTCCAAATAGATCAAAACTACACACTTTCCGTCCCCGATTCAAAACAAATTCTTGCACCAAGAATACCAATATCCGATCTCTTGCACCAAGAGCATCAATATACTTTTACCATGAAATCCTAAACCAATTCGTATACCAAAAGAATGAAGCCTCGACCTCCTTAGTGATGGATGACCCTCTGAATAAGAATAGGCTCCTGATGATGTGAGCTTAACCTTTGTCTCAATGTAATTGTCAGATAAATCACCTAAGAAATGAAAAATTCAAGTCACAAGAAAATGTTTGATCTCATGCCTTAAGAATCCATGAAATGTATGATTATGATGTTATGACCTAGTGTGATGCAGATGAATGCGAAGCGAGCCAGTTACGATAAAAAGAATGAGGGCAAATTTTGAGGTATTACAATTATGAAGTAAAATTCATCATTTGATCAAGGGTTGATCATGATTCATCATAGAAATCTTAGATCATCAAGAATCAAGAAGTTTCTAAATTAGGGTTTTCACAGTAAAAGTCAACTGAACTTTTACCGGCCATAAATTTCACATACTTCATCATAAATTTCCCATACAAAGCTCATTTTGAAGTAAATTCAATCCTCTACAGCTTTGTGTCTCACAAGCCAAGCCTAAAAATGCTTCATTTGGAAGGTATGAGCTAAAACATTATAGGTCCTTTTGAAAATCAACAAAAAGTCAACTTTTTCCAAAGCTTATAATTTAAAAATGGTAAAATATATGGACATGGGACCAAAACTTTTGGTTAGAGGACACTGCAAGCTTTCTAAAAAGTCCAAGAACACCTTCATAGCCTTAAAATTGAGGGAGTTGTGCCTTGTCAAAGTTTGGAAATTTTCAAGGGGTGTATGGAGCAAAAAAGGCCTTAACTTCAAATTTTTCCAAATGGACCCATAAAATTGCAACCCAATATCAAAGATTAAAATCATGCACGATCCAATGACCATTTATTCGGATTTTTATATTTTATTTTATATTATTTTGGATTTTATTTATTAAAATTCAATTTTAATGAAAATAAAATAAGAAAAATCAAATAATAAATCAAATCTTGGTTCTAGAATGATTTATACAACATTTAAAGTTGATTGAAGAGATCCAAATTAGTGTACAACCAAAATAGCAAGGATTTATGTAATTTTTGAAGCATTTATGGTTGATTGTTTCTTCACACTCAAGTAATGTAAATCCACACAAAAAAGACCCATGTTTCTAACCTAATTTACTCTACTACATATACCTAACAAAGACATAAGTATTAGACACAAAAAAATCAGAGAATAAATCACTTCCAGAACTTCAAAAATCCATCAAAAAACTCAATTTTGGTTTGGTACATTCAAGTATTTTTCAGGCCATTTGAAGGTTGATATAGCTTCATAGAAGCATTTAGAACGTATTTGGATCATCACATTCATCAAAAACCTCATAAATCATAGCAACCGAATTCGTATTTGGCTTTGAAATTCCAATTTTCGATTCCTTTCATTTATGCGTTATAAATTATTTTTGTGTATTTAATCTTGTTTGTTATTGTGTATGGATGATTTATGGGCAGATTAATTGAAGTTTCAGTGCAGGAACGCAAGAATTCCATTATTAGGGTTTAAACTTCTAAAATGGGGTTTCACGATTTAGGTTTTTTTTAACAAATTTTGTTGGTATATTTGAGTTGTAGGAGTTGTATGGATCAAATTGGTGTGATCAATTTGAAGAAACCGTGTGTGACATGATCGGTACAACATTCGCAGATTTTGATACGGAAAAAAATTCGCAACAAAGTACATAACAAATTTCGCAGGAAAACCTACGAAATCCTGAGGTAGAAGATGACCCGGCTACACGCGAATTTCAGTATTCATTTTATTTTATTTTATCATTTGTTGGTAGTTCATCTACACCAGTGCATGATTGGCCCAGCGGAGGCGACTAGAGTCTGGTAAGAGGGAGGTCCTGGGTTCGAATCCAGGCATCCCCCAATCTTATTTTTTGCGCCTTAATTCTTTCTTTCTTGTTTTTATTCTTCATTTTTTCTTTAATAATCAATAATTAATAATTAATAATTAATAATTGTATTAGGTTAATTAGATAATCAATTTAATTTATTTAAGATTATTACCATTAATTCTTCTTATAAAAAAATAAACAAAATAGAAATCACTTTTTTCTTAAATACTATTTTCTTGAATAATTTAGTTTTTTTACTATTATTTGTAAATTAACTAATTAAAGTTTTTTTAAAATTCACTAATAAATCCTTAAATATTTTCTTAAATAAATTAATTTCACTAATCATTCTTTTAAATATTTGATTTTTTCTCCTAATTAAAAAATAATAATATTTTTCTTGTAAATAATTCAAGTAGTTAGATTTTTAGGTTAAAATTAATTCTAATAAACCCTAAATTTCTTTTTAACCTAATTTTTCATGCTAACCCTAATTTTCAAACTTGATGTTTTAAACCAATTTTTTTTAATAAACTTAAAAAAACCAATTCTAACCCTGATTTTCGTTTAAACCTTAATTGTCCTATTTACAACCCTAGTTTTCTTTTAACTTAATTTTTGAATATTTTTTTAATGATATTATTATTATGTAACTGTTTCAGGATTGTAATATTTTTAGATTTATTTTTCTTTCTCATTTTATTATTTTTGTAATTGCCCCAAAGCGATGTAATAACATAGGATATTTGCTTTCTGTTTCTTTTTATTTATGCCCTTTATTTTATTGTGATTAGTAATAATAGGGAGTGAAAAGAAATATATTATTAAAAAAGGACTCAGATAACTTAATTAAAAAGATTAAATATATGAATAAAATCACTCACACACGTAAGTCAATCGTTCTACGATCGTCATCTGCACCTCCTAGGGTTACCCCCTTAAGTTGCCTTAAAAAAGAAATATATATGGTCAAGTCCCTCGAAAGTGGGGTGTCTTAAGCAAAATTCATATCCAAATAAAATCATCTAGTCCCTCCCCGGTTTAAAAGATCAAGTTCCTACGATGTTGCCTACGATGTTGTCTACGATAATGATCTTGTCCCTTCGGTAAAAGATGATAGTCCCTCCCAATTGCTAAAAACACCCCTCCAATTACCTTCATTGACCATACAATGACCATACGCCTGTCCCTTAACTAAATCCAAGGTAATGACTACTTATTCCGTAATAATAGGGACAATTTTACCCTTGATAGAACATACAAGAACATGAAAGACTTAGTCTAGGGTAGGAACTTTAAGTTACTAGCTCACACCCTTAAAAATATTTTTCACACCTCACAATTTTTCACACATTTTCAAAACAAGACTTTGTATACATCCATACGAGGATCATTACAAAGTACTTAGAAAATTTTCTAATCACACACTTCACACTTTCAAAATAATTAAGTGAGTTAAGTAACTAAGAGTCCATGGATAACCATGGATATAAAAGGTGTTAACACTTTCCCTTTATATAACCTACCCCCCGAACTCAAGTCTTTTAAAAACAAATATTTCCTGTTCTTTTATGCCCTTTCCACAAGGATAAAATAAAAGTCAGCTCTTGCTATCCGCAACATAACTAAAAGTCAGTTCTCCCACCGTGTTATACCATCTCAATTCTCATCGGAAATGGAAAATTAAAACCTAAACTCATTCCAAATAGATTGGAATTGACTTCATGTATTCTCGTCATACCAATAAAAACATTTATTTTTCAAAATCAAATTACGTTACATACAATAAAATAAAATAAAATCTTAATAAACTTTATGGATACATTTCAAATATTTTAAATAATAAATAAAAATAAAAATATTAAAATATTAATTTTATATTTAATATTCTAACTTATCAGAATTAAAATAGTAAAATATATAATAAAATAAACGAAACAGGTTCGAGGTGATATTAGTGTTTCCATTACTCGATCTGGTCTCATATTTTATAATCGGAAAAAACTCAAATTTAAACTCAAACTCAATCAAAATAAATTCTTCATATCAAATTTGAAACGAATTTGACTGAGTACCATGTATGAATATATAAAAAATGAAAAACTAATGTAAAAAAAGTTATTATTATTATTATTAGTTTTTCAAATGAGATTGAACTATTGACTTTATTAAAAACAATTTTCTATATATTTTCTTCACCATTAGTCAAAAATAAAATATCTTATCCCTTAACATTATTCTTTAATTTCAATCTCTATTTCAAAACATTTTAAAACTCATTTTTACCCCCATTTTATCATTTTTCTATTTCTCTCTTAGAATCACAAAAAAATCAAAAATTTCCCATTTCTCTCTTCTTTCCATACTCTCCACACATCTTTAATTTCCTTTCCTTTTTCCCCTTTTCATCTCTCATCCTCACACCCCTTTTTCCCTCTTACAAAAGAACCTACTTGCCACATTTACCTACGACTTCCTTTGTCTCTCTTAGTCTTACCCTCTCTCACACGCTCCTCCTACTCTTTTTATTTTACTTGCACCCTTCTCATAAGTAACTTACACCCAATGCACCAAAAATGCTACTTTACTTTCTCACCGCTACAGATCTGAAACTATTTGGATCTTCAAAAAAAACTCATTTTGATTTCTGGGTTTTGATATTTGCCATATTGGGTCATTGAAAAACCATTCTTTTAAGGATTTTTTTGAAGAAAAAAAATGGGGTCTAGTAGTAGTAAAGGTGCTTCTTGTAGTTCATCATCTTCTTCTTCTTGTAGTTTGAAAAAGAATCGATCCAAGAGGCTTAGAGGTTTTCCTTCTTATTGTCTCGGAACAACTTCTGGATCTCGTGATAGTGATAATGATGAACGGGTAATGTTTGTTTTCTTATTTGAAATATTTATTTACCAATGCCACTTCTTTTTGTTCTTTTTTATTTTTTTGAAAAATTTGTTATTTTTCTTTCTTGTAAATTATTATGTCTATGGTGAATTGGTGATTGGATTTTGGATTGTATGCTGAAGATTCTACTAGGATCATACATGCTGCTGAGGATTTTGAATCTCTTTTAACCGTTAGATTAATTAGATTTTAAAGAACAAGATTTTTATGCTTTTATCTTTTATTGATAAGTTATATGATTTGATTTTTATTATTACATTGCTTGTTTGAATTTCACTTTGTTTTCAAATTTCAATTTCTCTACATTGGAGTTTCTTATTAGGATTTTATTGGATTAGCTACTGATTTTGTGTATCTATGCTTTAAGAATAAAAACTATGATGTTGAAACTGAAAGTTGTTGGTTTTTGTGGTTGTTTCTTGCCTTGCAATTTACTGCTGAAAGACTACCAATAAATGGTTTCTTAATAGAGTAACTAATGTGTTCATTTCTTGTTACGATTCACAAGTTTTGGAAATTCTGGTGTAGTATAACTTGTTTGGCACCGTGTCGCTTTCGAATTTTTGGTTATTGGTCAAAGTTTTGTGGTGTTAATTATCTAACTTTAGTTTGAAATTTGTGCTTTAGGTCTGTGATCAGAATAAAGTAAATGGAAGTGATGTTACATATAGCAGTAGTAATGAAATTGACTCGGATGAAGCGAAATCGGAGTCTTTTAGAAAAGTTAAATCTGATGAAATACCTTGTATGCCTTCTAACATTGATCTTGATGAGTGGAGTCACGCTGAATCCAGAACCGCAAGCATCTCGGCACATGGTTCTTCAACTCAGTCGACAAATTCTACCAGTCGGTTTCTTTCTCGGTTTAGCCTCATTCCGGGTAATATAAGCTTCAGACTTAGCAGAACTACTAGTTTAGGGTCATCTCGACCTTGTCCTGATTCTTCGTCGGGTCTTTCTATATTTAACAATGATGAAGACGAGCTTAGTCGGCATAATAGAAATGAAACTCGACAATATAATGGCGGCGACTTGCTTAATGGGTCTTTTGTAAGTCCAGTTCCTATACAGTATCACGGAGATGCTTCTAATAGTTTAAGTTCCAATGCCCCAATATTCGGTTTGGCTAGTAACTTGTCGAGCAGTCCTACGCTGTCTCCTCTCGAAAATACAGTAAGAGATGGGTATGTCACACAAGAGGTACCTGGTATGAACATGTTTTCTCCAAGAATTAATACCGAGGCAGGAAATATTATGGATAGACGGAATGGAGCTCGAGAACCTGTTGACCGCAATGTTCGTTTCAGCCGAACTTTAAGCGTTGGAAGGCTTCGCGATAGAGTTCACCGCCGATCAGGACTGGCTGACTTCACCTTTTGCCCTCTGCAACAAGAGAGAGATGCTAGCGAGAATAGTGGAAGACAAGTAGGGGAGAGGGGTACAGGAGTGTCACTATCTGATCGAAATGCTTTAAATTCTCATACTACATCTGGATATCCTCTACCAAACAGGTCTAGCTCTCCATTCAGCACCCAAGACCACGAGGTTGAGGCTTCACGGTCAAGAGAAACTAGGTATCAGGATCTACTAGAACATAGGTCCAATTTCCTTGAACGGAGAAGAAGAATACGATCTCAGGTATGTGATTTTTTCTGAACTGAGTCAGAGCTAATGATTTAGTATTCAAAGTTAATGATCCCGATTTCAAATGGCTTAGGTTCGTGCTCTTCAGCGGTTGGGTAGCCGGTTTGAAAATCTTTCCGGACATGACAGATCTTGTATCTTGTCTGGTCAACATAGAAACGGCCGTTGTACATGCAGAATAAGTAGTCGCGAAAACAATTCAAATTCAAACGATGATACAAATGCTAGAGCTAGCATATCAAGAATAGTTATGTTAGCTGAAGCCTTATTCGAGGTAACTTTAATAGTAAAACACTCTTATTTTCTATTTTTAAGGGCATTCATTATATGTTTATACAAATTGAATCCTTTGTACATTAGGTTCTGGATGAAATTCACCAGCAATCAGTGGTTTTATCTTCCCGCCCTTCTGTATCTTCTATCGGATCTGTTCCCGCCCCTGCTGAGGTTGTCGAATCGTTACCTGTTAAATTATACACAAAGCCGCAGAAACATCAAGAAGAACCCGTACAGTAAGTATTCCATACAAAATGTATTTTTCCCAGCTTGATTAAGTCTTCTCTCGATCATAATTGTTCACAAAATACGGCAATCCTTTAATTTGACAGATGCTATATATGTCTTGTGGAGTATGAAGATGGAGACAGCATGCGAGTACTTCCTTGCCATCATGAATTTCATACAACATGTATCGACAAGTGGCTGAAGGAGATTCACAGGTATGTCAGATCAGAGATTAAGCCTCTTGTTCTGGTTAACATTAACAATACAGTCTTAAACTTCAAAAAATTATAGAATTTTACCACAAAAAAAAAACTATAGGCTCCATCATAAATCTGATATAGGAGCTTTATGGCAATAACTCTTGGCAATTCATTCCATATGAAAAACTTTAAGTGGTCCCTCCCTCCTGTAATAAATGTTGAAATTCTTTTTCATCTTTACATGCTCTCTGATTTTTCCATGCTACTAGCCTTTTATATGTGTTATAAATAATTATGTTAGTAACTTTACATTACTTATTGGAAATGTGTAACTTTAACTTTATTATCGTTCGACAGGGTATGTCCACTATGTCGAGGAGATATTTGTATATCAGATTCACTCCCAACAGAGAACTAAAGTTGCAAATTGTTTTTCAGCTGCATATACATTTGTGTAACATCTCAACTTTGTATTGTCATTGCTGTCAATGATTGTTTAATACAATTTTCTCAATAATAATATCAAACATTGGTTGAAATATACTTCAAATGAATTCTAGCTCTTTTTCTTTTCCTGTCGTCGTGGCACACATTCACGCAGTCCGAGGATTCATGACCGTGAGCTCTCAATCTGACTGCGTGAGTGTAAACAGACACTATTTGCGCGCATTCCATGTTGATGTTGCCACTAAGTGAGAAATTCTGCCAACATGTTGCACTGAAAAAAGTATCATGATGAGTATGATAAATTCTTTTGGTGAAACTTACATGATTCCGTAAAAGGAGGGGGAAATTTGTGATTTTAAACCAAGCAAGCATCTTTGACTGAAGTGTTTCTATTTAAACTAGACAAAAGTACTTGAAAATAAGAAACGGTTGTGCACGCGTGTAACATTCTTTTCACTTTTCAGAGGAAAAAAAGGTAAAGGGAAAGAAACATGAGAAGTGGAAGTTTGAGAATATAAGGAAGCTGTCTCCTTAAAAGAACAACTAGAATGCTATGCTTTTGTTGTTGTCTGGTTAAAGCTGATCTCACACATAAATTTTTTGAATCAACTAGTGTTGATGTGTATAATGAAGTATCCATTTTTGAACACAACACAAATATTGAGAATCTAAAGCTATTTGGTCAAAATGGTTGATATGTCAGGACAAAATTTGCAATCCCTGTCACAGTATATTTGAAAATTGTTTAGATTTCCAATGATGATTGACATTGTCTACATAAGTAAAAGTTTATGATTTAGGAGTATTTTTTATATTCTGATGTCTAAGTAAAAAAATACCAAATATGTGTTGAATATTAGTTTGTTGTCTTATTTTTGTCATATGGTTATTAATAGAAGAAGCTTTTGCTTACTTCTGAAGTGTACACTTTGTGTAACACCAGAAGAAGAAGATAGATTGAAACTATTACAAGAATGAACAATTTAGGTACAGCAGAATAGAGTGAACGGTTTAAGTACTAAACTTATCTACAGACTACACCAGTTTAAGTACTTAAGTTATCACACAATAATGTAGGAGTATGAAACAAGATCTTAAGTTCAGATGACAAAGATTCTAGCCACAGTAGTTTAGAGGTGGTGTGCGCAAGTGCGCGATATTCTGCTTTCGTACTAGAGCGAGCCACAAGGGACTGCTTTTTTAAGCCCCAAGACACCAGATTTGGGCCAAAAAATATACAAGAACCGGAAGTGGATCTTCGATCATCCGGATCACTTGTCCAGTAAGAATCATTATAGGCTCTCAAAGAAAACTTGTGTGTTGAGATGGAGGGAGATAGAAGAATACCATAATTAGTAGTGCCACTTAAATATCTGAGTAACCTTCTAACCATGGACCATTGAGAATCAAGAGGACAAACTATAAATTGGCAAGTTTTGTTGACACTAAAGGAGATGTCAGACTTGGTTAAGGTAACATACTGCAGTGCCCCCACAACATATCGATATAGCTGAGGATCAAAGAAGTGATGAGAATCATGCTTACTAAATTTATAGGTGCTCATCATAGGAGTGGGAACTCCATTATCATTGCTCATTGTAACACCCCGATTATTTATTTAATTATTTAATTTAAATAATTGGAATTATGGTGTATTGTGTGTTGTGTGAAGTTGGTAGTATGTTGAAGGAAGAATGATATTATTTTAATATTATATGAATTTAAATAATTTATATTATATTGAATAAATATAAATATTGGAAATGTGAAGAGAAAAGGTAGAATGGTAATTTGGTGATGGAATAGTGAGTGCAAGATGGACAATTCTTAGTTGGGTCTAAGGTTATGTTCGGAATTTTGAAAAAAAGGAATCAGTTTGTGAAAACTGGTCGTGAGTTGAAGCATGTGAACAAAGAAAGGAAGAAGAAGGAGCTAGGGCAAGATGTTGTAGAGGAGAATTACAGCGAGAGGGAGAAAATCGTCCGTCAAATTAAGATAATGGTGAAATTTCTTCATCTCCTAAGGGTTTTATAATACGAATAGTAGGCATAGTATTGTTGAGTAGGAATACATGAGGTTTGAGGGATTTTTGATGAAAAACATGTTAGAACAATTAGATATTGTTGAAATTGTGATGATTGTATGAATTAGGTGATTGATTGTAGGATGAATGATGAAAATTCTGAATTTTCTGGCCTTAAGAAGGATTTTGGAGTGTGGAGATCGTAGCAGGGTCGGATTGACCCGCAGAGGAAAATCTATGAAAATCATAGTTCTCACTAAGCGAGATGTAGCTCGCTTAACGAACGTGTGAAAATGTTGGACCCTTCCAGACATAGAGTTACTCGCTTATAGAGCATGAGGTCGCTTAGCGAGACCTGAAGTAAAAAATAAATTATTTTATTCTGAAAAATTCTATAAAATCTTTTATTTAATCTATTAATGAATGAGGATTGATGCAGTGATGTTAGAAGCATGTATGGAGGGGTTATAAGTTTGTTTAAAAGGATAATAAACATAACATAGTAGAAACATGAGTTAATATGTATATATGTTGTTGAGGTTTCTATGTGTTGTTGTTGTTACATGAAGTTAATGTTGTTATATGTTGTTGTAGTTGTTGATGTTGCTATGTGTTGTCGTTGATGTGATTATATGTTGTTGTAGTTGATGATGCATGTTGTAGATGTGGATAGGTGTTATTAATGTTGTTATATGTTGTTGTAGTTGATATATGTTGTTGATGTTGTTATGTGTTGTTGTTGTCGTTGTGGTTATATGATGTAGTAGTTGTTAGGTGTTATTGTAGTTGTTGATATATGTTGTTGGTGATGTTGTTGTATGAGGTAGTTTTTATTGTATTTTGTTGGTGATGTTGTTACATGAGGTAATTGTTGTTGTATGTTGTTGGTGATGTTGTTGCATGAGATAATTGTTGTTGTATGTTGTTGGTGATGTTGTTGCATGAGGTAGTTATTGTTATATGTTGTTGATGATGTTGTTGCATGAGGTAGATGTTGTAGACATTTCATATTGTCATTGATGGTGCATAGAATGTGCATAGTTGGAGATGGGTACCAATGTAGGGTATATCCATCCTAATCCCAAAGGAAATCATTGTTTTGTTGGTGCGATCATGAAATAAGGATCATACGTGACCATGAAATAGAGGTCGAGGGTGTGATAATGAAATAGGGATCATACTGGACCATAAAATAAGGGTCAAGAGTTCTGACGAGAACTAGATCATGAAACAGGGATCAATAAATGCTACCGCATGCATTGAGTCTGAAGAGTCTCATTTGCATATGTTGTTGTTTGTGTGTATAATATTATTATGTATTTCAGTGTATTTGTTTAGTTGTTGATTGATGAGAATTGGTAAATGCTTGATGATACTTGCTTATATTTGTATTATTTTTCCCTTTTATTGGCGTAAGTATCTCACCCCTTCAGTTTGAATGTTACCCACATGTTGGTAACGTGCAGGTGATCAGGATTAGTAGAGTTCTTTGTCGGTGAAGTCGGGTTTTACACTCATGTTAGCTCTTGCTAACAAGTCTTGAATATATTTGGACTGAGAGAGCAACGTTGCTCCATTGCTACAAGACTTGACCTCAATTCTTAGAATATAATTAGGTATGCCCAACCATTTCAGAGCAAAGGTGTTGTGCAATTGAGTGATAAAAGAATGAATAAGAGCTGAATCAGAACCAGTGAGCAAGATATCATCAACATATACAAGAACATATATGATGATGCCTTTGTTGTTGTAAATAAATAGAGAGGTATCACATCTGGAAGTAACAAAACCAAACTGAAGTAAAGCTTGTGTGAGTTTCTCATACCAAGCCCTTGGGGCTTGTTTGAGGCCATAGATGGCTTTGTGAAGCTCACATATCAGTGTTTTATCAGTTATAGCAAGACCCAAAGGTTGTATCATATAGACTTCATCATGTAAGGTGTCATTAAAGAAAGCATTATTGACATCAATTTGTTGGATGTCTCATTTGCTAGTGATAGCTAAAGTGAGGATGACTCGAATGGTTGTTGGCTTAACCACATGTGAGAAAACTACTACTTTTACAATGGTGATTTATGCCTAAAACTATGAAAGAATAAATTGCACACAATTTGTATAAATCTTGGATGCCTAAAAATGATGTTTAACTTGTAATATACAGTGATACAATGCTGAAAAATTGATGGCCAGTTGGCATAGCAAGAAAACCCGGGCCCGACGAGGCCCGTCCGGACCCGATTCGAAATTAACGGAGGAAACCCGATTTGATTGGGTGCGGGTGCGGAAACTCGGTTTGTAATTGGGGTGCGGGGATATGCTACAACCCGCCCCATACCCACCCCGCCCCGCCCTGCACCCACCCCCACCCCGCCTGGTATTATGGAATTTTATTTAATACCCTTATTTAAATTATTTTATTACACATTTATTCACTTTTAGAGAAGTAATTAAAAATCCTCATTATTCATTTTTCATTGTTCACTCAAACCGTCATCTTTAGAAACAAATTTATTACTAAAATGGTCGAGTTTTTAATAAAACTACTAATTTTTATTACCATTTAAAAGAAACCATTTTTTTCGGGTGTGGGCAGGAGAGGGCGGGGGAATATTCATTCCCATCAGGGGCAGGTCTGAATGGTAAATTTGTACCCCCGGTTGGGTTTAGAGACAGGGGTAGATATGTTATAGGGAGGCGGGTGCGGGTCTAGCTAAACCCGCTCCCTCCCTGTTGCAATGCTTAATCGCCAGAGAGTGGAGATCGTGGGAGAAAATTATGGGAAGAGAGGGGATGAACCAAGTCAATAACTGCTGCTATTTTCCAGGATTTGAACTGCATGGCGTTCACCATGCAATGTGTAGGTCGCCACGTGTATAAATGGGAGATCATGGCCAACTCACAGGTGCTGGCGGGCGCCATGGGTCCTTGACCCAATCCTTTTGCTTCTTCCTCGCTCTTTGGTGGTCCCTATGTTATCCTAGTCAGATCCAACATTATGGGGGCACCATGGAGGTCGCCACCAGTGCATTTACACCTCATTTTCCCTGTTTCGTGTAGTTTTGGCAAAATACCCAAATTGATCCTTTAACTCTACATCAGGGTCCAATTTGGTCCCTTATCTCTAAAAATTGATAAAATGATCCCTTAAGTTTTTAAAATGTCCCAAATAGATCATTTCTGTCAACCACCCCCAAACGGACGTTTACTTTGTCACATGTGGCAACTGACATGACATTTGAAGTCTTCCTCCTCCTTTATACTGAGTTTGTTCATTCACAATTTGTTTCATGCGAATCTAGGGTTGCTGAAAAAATTCACTTCATCCCCAATTTGATTCAAGAAAAAGCACAGGGTTTGTGGATTCGAGCTAGTCACAAACATGAAATCCAATGAGTCGATACCAGTGGTGAAAGAAAAACACGGTTATGGTGGGTGTTCTTCGAAGGAAGGATCGAATGTCAACACAAGCACAACTTGGAAACATATATGTCACTGTGGGGATTTAGTTGTTCTTCGTATGGCCACAACAGTCAAGAACTATGGGAAACATTTTTGGGGATGTCTTAATTTTAAGGTATGTTATATGTATGTTTGTTTAAAAACAGTTGATGTATGTGTGTTTAAAAAAAGTTGATGTTGAAGATGGTATTTTGTAGGGTTCAAGCAATGGCTGCCAAGATTTGACCTCCACACAACCCTTTCAAAAAAACAACCATCTAGACCAATGAAGTGTCTACATAATTTAAAACTCTCCTTACAAGCATCCAAGCAAATGTACAACCTCTTAAAATATGGTCTATGATCTGCAGAACCCTCTGGTACAGGATGCACATTTACTTTCACAGTACAACCTGGGTTAGATCTCAAAAGTTCATGGCAATAGTCATAGATCCTTGTATAGTCCCCAAGGAAAGAACTATCTACCATATCTCTAGCAGCAAATATTGCTCTTATGGCCTTTTGCTTGCTAACACCTACATTCTATTTTTTTGTGCCTTTTCCTTTATGTCCCTGAGCTTCAATCTTGGATTGGATTTCACTGAATTATGTAGTCTCTTACTTAACCATTTGGTACTCATCAGCTTGACATTCCACTCTCTGTTACAACTATGGTTATCTATGATCTTCCTTAGTTGCCAAGAATCCTCATTAGGTAACTTTGCACAGTAGGCTTCCCAATCACATCCTTCCTTGCATCTAACCGTCACCCTTACCTTGTCATTCTTAATGTACCTAAGACCCCTGCCAGATTGCACTGCATATGATGTTATTGCTCCTTTAAAATCAACCTTGGTTGTTAAATGCATCCCAACTCCCATTTGAAATTTGACATGTCTTTCTGTGATTTAAAAATAGGATACTTTTTCCTAAAACATCACTAGTTTCATCACTTTCACACCCACTTTGTAAATCATCACTTTTATTATCACTAACTTTATCCTCACACTTTTCTTTACCTTTTTTTATCTTCCCCTCATGGTCATTCACAAATTCCATCACATCCCCCTCCTCATCAAAATCATCATCATACTCATCTGACTCATCATCAAAACCCACTTCCATTGCACTGTCATAATTGAAGTTTTCATCCTCAATATCATCAGAGCTAAGGCCATCATTGACATCACCACCAGTCTCCTTCAAAGGCTCAACTTTATTCCCCTCATTCTCATTCATAGGCTCACTATTATTCCCCTCATTCCCAATCACGGGCTCACTACTATTCCATTCATTCTCATTCAAAGCATCATTTTCCATCCTTGGAGTTGTCTCATTCAAAGGCTCACTATTATTCACCTCAGCATTAACTTCCTCAAGCATTGCAACAAGAACTTTTTCAGTCTCATCCTCTTCCATCACTTCTGCTTCTACTTCATCAATTGGACCATCATAGTAATCAGGTTGTGACAGTATGTGAGTGATGTATATGTCAACCCTAAGGTGCACCCTATACAAATCAGCAATCTCTAGGGCTCCCTTGTCATTAACCAAAGTGTTCATCCCAAATTGTGGATCCTTAAAGTAAATTTTCCCAATACAGTTGTAACCTAAATCCTTAAAACAACCTAACAGTTTAAAATAGCTCCATCTATCAACATCTATTTTCAATTCTACAATCTCCCCCCTTCGTATACACTCAGCTCGTTATCGACAAAATCATCACTGTGGTGGATTGTAAGATTCAGATACTCAGTCATATCTACCAATAAAAATCCCTAATTGATTCGACACTGTGAAAACCAAATAACCCTAAATCAGAAACTTATCCTAAAAACCCTAAAACACAAAAACCCTAAATCATCATTAAATTAAGTGAAATAGAATAACATTTCCATTTGTAAAATCGAATTATGTACTTGGTAAACTATGCTTCAGAATGAGTTCCTTTGCTTCAAGCTTCCATGGCTGCTCTACGCTAAGGTTCCTTTCTTTTTACTGCATTCGGTTTTATGACTTTTCCCTTACTAAAATCACTTCCTTAAGGTAAACACATCCTACATGGCAGATGAGTCACCAAAGTTCAGCACCATGTGTGTAAAATAGTTGACTTTGACTAACGGTAGGTAACGGAAGGACAAACGTGGAACCATTTAAAAAATTAAAGGACCTTTTTGACACTTTTTAAACTTAAGGGACCAAATTGGACCTAGTGGTGGAGTTAAAGGGACTAATTTGGGTATTTTGCCTGTAGTTTTCATCGGGTTTCTTTATATATCGAGTTCTACTTGTAAAGTACCTGAAGCATACACAACTTACCAGCGTAACACTGCAAAATGTAATAAAGTGACACTAAGACATGTGTGAATCAAGTCAAAATGACCTATGTGTTTTAGTGTTATCATCTCACTAAAGAAATATAATGTAATTTTGGTGCGTCAAAAAATGCACTTTCGAATTCGTAAGAACATTTTTAATATCTCAACAGGGTTTTTTCTTAAAAAATATAAATAAAATATAAAAAGGAAATGCAAGTAAAAATGGGGAGCAAATAACAATTCTTTACTACCTACTCAATGAGGTTTTATCTTGCCACACCGCACTTATACCTAGAACCCCACATATCCTATGAATAAACAATACTAACCTTGCAATATTTTCACTCTGTTTTCGAAATTCACCAACCACACGCGCGAATTATGAATTCCCTAGGGCGATAACGGAAATTTCATTTGTTCTTCCAAAAATTTCAAAATCAATATGTTTTTTTTACCATAAATTATGAAATTTACATGAATTTGTACTGTGAATTTCAAAATTTCCAATATTTGTGAAAATAATTTCCTCATTAATTTCACGATTTGCAGTACAATTAATCTACAATTCTCCAGATATTTCAGAATTTCGATAGTTATAAAAAAATTGTTTTTCCACAAAATTTGCAGAATTTCGGGTGAAATTGGGGGAATTTTAAAATTTCTGGAATTAATCTTTTTTTTTTTCGTTTTCTACGGTGCAATATAGGGGTAGTGACAACATTATTGTAGGCAAAGCGACAAATAGAGCGACATACCATGATAAGACTATCGAAGCTAAGATTTCCCAGATACGGTCTGTACGAGTAGTTCCAATCGGTTCACATAGTAAACGGTTGACTGAATAGGGGTAGTTACGCACACCTCATAGCACCTGATGCTGAGCGGTGAGATATGTCGAGCAGCCCATAGATGATGTTGAGATTGTTCATGTTAGAGATGTGTTGGTTCAAGATGTTGATGACCCAACGGTCGCGACAAATGCAACACATGTTGCTAATGAGGTTGCTAATGAAATGGCAGATGAGGTGGTTCAACATGATACTCCTATTGCAGATGACGTGGTCCTGTCAGATGTCGCTGAGGTGGCTTCCATAGGTCCGATGCCATCTACTACTACTAACACATAAGTTATGGAAGATCTGATCCCATCTACTACTACTGACACAAAATTTATGGATCTGTCGACAAAGTCGTCTGTGCATACTGATTGAGCGTTTTCGGGAGGATTCATTGATCGGTCGATGCTTATAGAGTATGTTGACCATATGACATACCCACTATGACAGAGAGAGGTGTGTGTATATATAATGTTTAACTTTAATTTATTTAATATTGATCCATGATAGTTAACTGCTATTTTTAAAAAAAAAATTGTTTATCACTAAAATGTATCACACGGGTTGAAGCTGAAGAACTTTCCGAAGACTACGATGTCTGAGAAGGGCATGCGTATTGTACGCAATTTTGAGCTCCTTTTTTTCTACTGCTCAATTACCATGCTCGACATTTCATTTCTTACTTCTTTTGTTGAGCGATGGCACAAGAAGACATATTCCTTTTCATTTGCTATTTGAGGAGATGACTATCACTCTAAATGATGTCTCCTCATTGTTCCATATCCCCATCACCGAACAAATTCTCCATGGCTCCTGTTATTAACTTATCACTTGACTTTAACAGGGGAACTCACCTTCGTATGTCTTAGCTCCGGGATAGGTACAAGGAGCTTGTTGAGTCACAAATGTATGAGGTTGCTTCTAGGGTGTACATGTCACATCTAGTAGCATGTACTCTCTTTGAGGATAAGTCAAATGTTTATATCGACACCTGGTACATGTGGTGGTTCAGTAGCCTTGACGATATCAATTAAGCATGAGGGTGCAATGTGTTGACCATCCTATATTTAACGCTTGGAGTTGTAACAACCTTTGAGACTAAATAACTTGCTAATTATTTGAGTCTATTACATGTATACTTGAAATTATTATTTATTGTTTAGTTCTTATTTTATTGTTACAAATAACATTTCTTAATTGTTATTTGTTGTGTCTGTGTTTTGATATCAATGTTGGATATATGAGCATTTCCCTGCTATCTGTGATAAGAGGGTGCAACATTCCTTTGTGGATGACCTATGGGCGAGGAAATAGAGGGTCATGCAGGCACATCCTGGTGGTGTTGTGGGGTACAGGAGGAGGCTTGATGCGCTTATAGTAGATTATGTCATCTGGACACCATACACTGATAATAGAGTCCACAACGTGTTTGATGAGTCTTCTTTATATTCATGTTATATGTGGTGGGAGACCTTGGTTTCTATATACTTACCTGAGAGGTGTTTGTAACAATATGGTTACGTTCAGAGCATCCTACGATCAGTTCTGGATATTCCATCTTTTGGCATTGACATGTGGTTTTAGAGTAACATCATCAACTTTGGTCGTACCATCAGAGATTGTGCAATTACGATTCAGCATGCCTCGTAGTGTGAGGATGGTTACTTGGAGTGGTACCTCACTGTATCCCATCATCGCAGCATCCCATTTGTAAAGCATACATATGATGTTGGGCCTTTCGATGCTGAAGTGTCTGTCGATGATGTGCTGCCACCTCCATTTGATGTTGATGAACAACAATGCCTCCAAATGATAATAGTTATTATGGATAACCTCATGGGTTTGGTAAACCAAGATGACGAGGTTTTTACTGGATTATCTCGGGCTACATACATAGCCCGTGGGGAACCTGTTTAGAAAGTATTGTTATTTTTATGTATTATTTGTATATTCTTTGTATATTATATGTAACATTACTCAGACATCTTCATCAGAACTTTTTATTAGATAATATTTTTTATCGTCCATTTATGCAACATGAACATAAACTAACATTTGATAATGGACTACATAACATAAACATAACATAAGAAACAATAATAAATAAGAAAATCTAGACACTACCAGATGATTTTGGACGTTTCATCATCTTAATTATGTCGTCGGTAGATCTTGAAATCTTCACATCTAACTCGATCGACCCATTTGTTAATCTACGGCGAAATGATTTCCATATATCCTTCACATCTTCATTGACCTTCAACTTAATAAAGTTGTATTTCACCATTCCATCACTATCAATCTAATCTTCACGAAACTCAGTCTTTTTCATCTTTCTGTTATCGGTATCAGGCAACAATTCATTCAACCTGGATGTCAATGCGGTGAGAGATGTGGTGCCATGGGAGGTGAAGCTCCGTTGAAGTACACATCTGCCTTAATAAAAATTAAGAAAGAGACATTTTGAGATGTTTTTATCAAACAACATGTAACTCTTATTTATACAACTTTGCATTTATTCTAGACCATACAAAATTATCGGTGCAATCATAACCGTCCAAAACTGTTGGCAAAATCCCGAACTTTAAAATTTCAAACAAATTAAACTACCAAAAAATTTACTTTAATTGAAATTTTTGATATAATATGATACTTTTAATATTTCCAGTAATATTGCAAATTCACAAAAAATTTAAAAATTCCAATACCAGAAATCATATATACACTATCAGAAATTGAACTTATACGGTTATACCGAAAATTTTGATTTTTCTATCAAAAGTTTTGTACTATTTCAAATTTTTGTCAATTACACTTTTTTGAATTATGAAACTATTGGGTACAAGTGTCGGGTTAAAACCACTGCTCAAGCATTAAGACCCAAAAAGGCCGCTAGTACAAACAACCCAAGTCTTTATCTTTTCCCAATTCATTAAAAAAAAAAAAACAGAAAGAACACTGAGTTGAGCTGAGTTGTGAGAACTGAACGAGTTTGAATGCGTTATAGCGAAAGGTAGTAGAAGAATGGTGTAGTAAAATTCTGAACGAAGATGAACAACATTAACGAAGATGCTTCCGCGCAAGATCTCGAGCCTCAAAGCGATCACAGCTCCGATTACTTAGCTCATCCTCAACCCCGCCGTCTACGCGGCTTCGCTGCCACGGCGGCGGGGACCAATTCCACCGGAAAGGGAAAAAAGGAGAGAGAAAAAGAAAAGGAGCGCACGAAGCTTCGAGAACGACACCGTCGAGCTATCACCAGCCGAATGTTGGCCGGACTCCGTCAGTATGGTAATTTCCCTCTTCCGGCGCGTGCTGATATAAACGACGTACTCGGTGCTCTCGCGCGTGAAGCTGGTTGGACTGTTGACCCCGATGGAACTACATACCGCCAGTGCTTACCTCCTTCTCACATGGTTTCATTCGTTTTTTTTTTCTTTTTAATTTCATGATTGAATTTGAATTAACTTAACTAATGATTCTCTTTGCTTGTTATATTAGTTCTAGTTTTCTTTATAGGTTAGAAGCTACCTAGGACCACAATTCTAGTGTTGGACTCGGACACGGCACTAACACTTTCACACATCCACACCAGTAATAATTTGAAAAATATGAATAAATTGAACTTAATCACAAGTGTCATTGTCCGTGCGACACAAACAAACGTGCCTTATTCCAGAGATGTTGATGGGAATTAACCAATTGTGATAGTGACATTGGAATTAGTTGTTGCTTAGAATTTTTTTTTTGGTCTTAATCATGATGGCAATTAGTTCGGATGTTTAGTAAAGATCGATAGAATATTATTACTACCCAAGCTATTCGACCTTACCTAGAATGCTTTAATCACTTGTGCTCAACTACTTGATTTAGTTGGTGCTTAGATTGTGTAGGAATTTCCGCCTTCATTGTGGTTTTCCCCTAGTCGCCTAAATTGCGGCATTTGACTTGCTTTCATTGCAACCTCCAACACCTTCATACTGTTGGGTTTGAAGGGGTGGATTAGTCCCATATTGCTTAGAGATATGGCACGTATTGTGTTTATAAGTGTGTGTGTGTGTGTGTGGGGGGGGGGGGGGGGGGGGGGGGCAATTCTCACCTTACAAACCGGTTTTGTAGGGTTGAGATGGTATCAAAGCCTATCCTAGATCATTTGTTGGACTTCCTGCATCATCTACGCTTCGGCCTCATTGAGTCTCGAACATGAGGGGGGTGTTGGAGTTTCCGCCTCATTGTGGTCTCTGTAAGTTGGTTTTGTAGAGTTGAGTTAGGCCAAACCACAATTCTTAAAGAGATTGATCATAAGAAAATATATAGATCAATATATTGAAATGTTGGGTTGGGAAAAATTTGTTTACAATTTTGGGTTTGTTAGTGTGTATGTTTGATTAAGGTATTAATATGCAGGGATCATTTGCGGCAAGGTCAGTTGATAGTCAACTATCTGGTGGTTCGTTGAGAACTTGTTCAGTTAAGGAAACACTTGAGAATCAGCCACCAGTACTTCGAATTGATGAATGCTTGTCTCCTGCATCTATTGATTCTGTTGTAATTGCAGAAAGGGACTCAAAGAACGAAAAATATGCTAGTGTAAGCCCCATCAATTCAGTTGACTGCTTGGAGGCTGATCAGGTGATTTTTGGTGACTAATTTGATCGTTTTGTATCATATTTGGTGCAGATTTATTCGCGAAAACAAGCATTTTTAGCTGTTGTTTTCACTGTTTTTCATATTTGGTGTTTTTTTATGTACTATTGTTTGAAGATTGTAAACTGGACATTTTAAAACTAGACATTTCTGACAAGCCAGAGTTGCTTACCAATTTGCATAAAGCTTATTTCTTTCTTTATTGTTTTTAACCCAGGTGGTGGGTTTAAATTTATGACAGGGTTGTGGAGCAGTTATTTAACAGGACCAATCCATCTAATTTTGTAATTTATTGATGCAGCTTATGCAAGATATTCATTCCGGGGTGCATGAAAGTGACTTCAATTGCACACCTTATGTCCCTGTTTACATGAAACTTCCAGTAAGTGTCTTATATTTATTGTTTGCTTAATGTGTAGCTTGCATCCAACCTGTGAAATATGTTCTAGACAAAAACTTATATGCTTACAGGATTTCACTTGGTGTATCCTTTTGATGCTTTAAATCTGTTTGCCTTGTATTTGATCATAGGGTTTCTAAAATTAGCCGTTTATTTCAGGCTGGTATTATAAATAAATTTTGCCAGTTGATGGATCCTGAAGGCATTAGGCAGGAGCTAATCCATATTAAGTCCTTAAATATTGATGGTGTTGTTGTGGATTGTTGGTGGGGCATTGTTGAAGGCTGGAGCCCACAGAAATACGTGTGGTCTGGTTATAGGGAGCTTTTTAACATTATTAGAGAATTCAAGCTGAATTTACAGGTATATATTTTTATTGCTCATATTATGTTATACATGCATTCATGTCCTTCAAAATGGTAAATTCATCTAAAATGATAATGACTTTGACTTGTCTATATGCAATATGATATATGATGCATTAATAAAACCAACCAAATAATTTATATTCTATTACAAGGATGTGTTTTGCTGTTAGGAGTTCTGTTAAATCTCGAAGCCCTCCGTATAAAATGATTAAAACTACATTGATGAGATGAAGTAACGAGAAGCATAACTTAGTGGACGGATGATGTCAGTTGTATTATTTCTGAAATTTTCTTTACCGTGATAAATAAAATTCGTTCTCTAGCTTGGGTAGTATGTAAAAATGAAGCATTTCATTTTTTTAAAGCAAGTTAGAAGTTTCTATAATTGGACGTGTATCCTTGTCGTGGGATTTGGAAAGCATCTTTAATGTTGTTTGAGAACCTATCTTGATTCTTAATTCAAATTCTGAAGGTTGTTATGGCATTTCATGAATGTGGAGGGAATGATTCTAGTGATGCATTGATTTCCCTCCCACAATGGGTTTTGGATATTGGAAAAGACAACCAAGACATATTTTTCACAGATCGTGAAGGACAGAGAAATACTGAATGCTTATCTTGGGGGATTGACAAAGAGCGGGTTCTCAAAGGAAGAACTGGAATCGAGGTATAAATATCTAATAGATCTATTCCTATCCATGATTCAACTATCCGGCGTTCACTACTCTCAAATGCCTGTTATTTAATATATTTACATACCAATTTCCAGTGTATTTGCATATCACCAAAATGGAAAAAAGTTTATTTCTTGTGTGTGTGATTTTTCACGGTTATAGGAGGTTCTGCATTTCATAGATTTTACACTCTATAAGTGTTTGCCAATTATAAATTATGTGTTCTGTTTTATTGTGTGTTTGTTACTGATTAATCTTCTGCAATATATGCAGGTTTATTTTGATATGATGAGAAGCTTTCGGACAGAATTTGATGACCTGTTTACAGAAGGTTTAATTTATGCCGTAGAAGTTGGACTTGGAGCATCTGGCGAGCTGAAATACCCTTCTTTTTCAGAAAGGATGGGATGGAGGTATCCTGGTATTGGTGAGTTTCAGGTACCTCATTTTTTTGGCCCCGTTTCAAAACAGTTGCATTACTATGTATCATAAATAGCATGTGCTATTATATTTTATATGCTTATATTCTGGTTTTCTATCTAATCTTCTATGAGCAGTGCTACGATAAATACCTGCAACATAGTCTGCGCCGAGCAGCCAAACTACGTGGTCACTCTTTCTGGGCCAGAGGACCTGATAATGCTGGGCACTACAATTCTGTGCCACACGAGACTGGATTCTTTTGTGAACGGGGTGATTACAACAACTATTATGGACGCTTCTTCTTGCATTGGTACTCCCAGACTTTAATAGACCATGCGGATAATGTTTTGTCTCTTGCAAGCCTTGCTTTTGAGGAAACAAAAATTATTGTCAAGGTAGGTTTTCTGTTTTTCATGTTGTAGTTTCATTTTATAGTTGTTGGCTGAATTTGGATGATGCCAATTGCTACCAGTGCATTTATAATTGATAGATGGTAGCTAGAATCGGTTTGGTATCCCCTTAAATCTAAGAGAAAAAATATTCATGGAATAAATGCTAATGGTGTATAATTTGTTGTCCCTTGAAAATTATAGATGCGGTCACAAATAAATATTTTTTTCATTTAAAAAAAAGCATAATAGTAAGTAGCAAAAGAGAACCTAATTGATATCTTGTGAGCTATGAAAAAGTCGGCAAGGAAGTGATATCTCATCATATCTCAAAGGAAACACTTTCAGGATAATAACAGATCTCAAAAATCAACAACATAATGGAATTAATGCCCAAGTTATATGATGGCATTTTCATGCAACAAAACCCAAAAGAGTCGGGATTATGGTTGAGAAATGCAAGAGGCTAGAATCTTGTTGGTAAGGATTGCGAGAGACAGGAAACTGGTAGAACATAGGAAGTGAACCATAAGAGATAATAATAAACTTGAAAAAGGAAGTACAACCTTAGTCTTACTTAGTCACATCACATGGGATAAAATTTAATCTCCGAAAGAATAGGAACATTACTCTATAAAGTTTAATGTCTTATTTACTTTTATGGCAAACATTTTAAGTTTTAGAAAATCTTACTCCCAATCCCAATAAATTTTCCCTGCCTTTAAGTCTTACCTATAAATCAAACATAGACTGTGTGAAAGTTTTAATGATGTAATTTTGTATAAAGTTCATCCTTGATCTTTTCATCTCATTTTTAGGGGATATCGGACTAATAATAATTGCTCAATACTTTTTTATAAGCAGTGACTAATAGTACATTATAATTCTTAATGTTTGCAAAAGCATGACTAATTCGGTCTGTCAGAGTTATTATATTCTGCAGTATGGTTTAGTTGATCAAATTAAAAAAAAAAGAAAAAAGGAAGAAGGTAAATCACGGGTTCAAAGCTCCTACCATAGTTGGGTTATCAGAAGCTTTGTTTCTGTTATGGGTCTATTGTACAGTCTTACCTTTGATTCACGTCTCAAACTTGTGACGGAGGCTCTCTTTGGTTATTGCATTAAACTAAATTCTGTCTATTCTTTTTAATATGTTAACGTGGTGATCCTATTTTATCTGAAATCATCGTCAATAATAATAATTTATTTCGGATGCTTGTCTTTATTCATTTGAAATGCTTCTGTTAGAATTTTTTTTTTTGGCTTTGTGTACTGGTATAGGATCAGAATTCAGGATTTAACTATCCAATGCAAAAACGAAAAAAATCAAGTTTAATCATCAACTCTTTTCTGATTAGTTGTTAAGCATGTTAGTACCATGACGTCTAATGTTAGGAAGCATGGTTCACTGCAGTGCACCTCTTAAGAAAAATATATCCTGCCGTTCAAATTTAAAGCATGTCAACTGAAGTTGTATTCTTCTCTCTAAATCAATGAATAAATGCTGCAGGTTCCTGCTGTACACTGGTGGTACAAGACTCCTAGTCATGCAGCAGAGTTGACAGCAGGATATCATAACCCCACAAATCAGGATGGATACTCTCCGGTGTTTGAGATTCTGAAAAAACACGATGTCACCATGAAGTTTGTCTGCTTTGGATTTAATCTTTCCAACCAGGAAGCTAATGACTCATTGGTTGATCCAGAGGGATTGAGTTGGCAGGTAATTTTAGTTTCTTGCACCTTTAATATTAGTTTACCACCTTAATCCAGCTTTGAAGTGACTTGTATGATGGGTGATTGCACAGATATTAAACTCAGCTTGGGAACGGGGTTTGGTCACTGCTGGAGAGAACACACTCTTTTGCTATGATAGAGAAAGATACAAGAGATTGGTTGAGATAGCAAAACCCAGAAATGATCCTGATCAGCGGCACTTTTCATTTTTTGTTCATCAGCAACCCTCTCTACTTCAGGGAAATGTTTGCTTGCCGGAATTGGATTTCTTCATCAAATGCATGCATGGTAAGAATCCTTAGAATTCACTTTCATCTATCATCTATGTATGTTGGTAATATTCTATTAGGCGATGTTTGATTGTTTCTCTTTTTAGCAAATATTTTTCTTTTGATTTTTATTTTAGCTTGTTATTCTTGCAGGTGAGATGACAGGGGATCTGTGATGGCTGCAAATCTCACTTTTTAACTTGGTTGTTTTGTTGAGGCTGTGTAGGGACATGATTGAAAATTGCTAGTCGTCGTCTTATCTTATTGCTCTGCAATGTCTTCAGTAACAGCGTTTGGCTATATAAGCTTTGTGTAAAGCCGTAATATAATTTTCTCAGAAAAATAAGCCATAGTCTAAGTTCTTTTATCAATAGAAAATTAATAAAAGAAAACGACAGAAAACTAACCTATTGAGAATTAAATTTCATAGAATCTGTTCAAGTAAGAGAATGATAAATAGAGAACCCTCTCACTTCTTGAACAAGCTATAGAAGCAACCCAGTTAGCATTAACATTCCCTTCCCATTAGATGTGAAAGAAGACAAACTGTCGTTCCTTATGAATAAGAATTTGAATATAATCTACCAAACTCTGTAAAGATAAATAGAAGACGCATTCTTTTGAAAGAAGACACATTTTTTAAATTATGAATCCATGCAATATCAAAGCCATCATAAATGACTTGAAGCTCTACACATTAGTATAAGAAGTGAAATAACAACTTATTCAAAATCTGTGATCCAACTTATAAAAGCATTTCTCAATAGATCACTGAGTATTTAGTTTCTGTTGGGATGATGTTAATTTGGAGTGGGAATTAAAATGATTATTGATATTAATTGTGCAATAAATATACACAAGTAAGAATTAGTTTGAAAGTGAATTTTAAAAGATTTAATTTAGTCTCACATAGGAGGGAACACAAATATTAATAGTGTATATATATTCCAACTTGGACAATTGGGATTGGGCACCCAATTTTGTGAAAGGAGTGAGGACACACCCATGATTCCAGATCCGAAACGAGTTAAACTCGCTAGTAGAGCCTATGAATATGTATTCATTGGGTATGCAACAAACAGTAAAGCATACAGGTTTTATGATCTAAATGCCAAAGTGATCATAGAATCAAACGATGTTGAATTCTAAGAAGACAAATTTCCTTTCAAATCGATAAAAAGTGGGGGCACCCAATCGAGTCACATTCCTGTGATAAAAAGTATTGAAAGCAACGACAATGTAGAAACAGAACTTCGAAGAAGTAAAATAGCAAGTTGCTAAAGACTATGGGCCCGATTATGCGGCTTATAATGTTGAAGAAGATCCAATAAATCTTCAAGAAGCACTGTCATCTCTGGATGCGGATTTATGGCAAGAAGTTATTAATGATGAGATAGATTCTCTAGAGTCTAACAATGGCACTTAGTAGACTTACCTCCTGGTTGCAAACCAATTGGTTGTAAATGGGTTTTGAAAAAGAAACTAAAACCTCATGAAACTATTGATAAATACAAGGCTCGGCTTGTAGCCAAGGGTTTTAGACAAAAAGAAAATATAGATTTCTTCGATACATTTTCTCCCGTCACTAGAATTACATCTATTAGGGTACTCATTTCAATAGTTGTTATTTATAACTTATTAGTACACCAAATGGATGTTAAAACATCTTTTTTAAACGGTGACTTAGAAGAAGAAATCTATATGGAACAACCAGAAGGTTTTGTGATCCAAGGACAAGAAAACAAGGTCTGTAAGTTAGATAATTCTCTGTATGGACTAAAACAAGCTCCTAAACAATGGCATGAAACGTTTGATAACTTAATGATTATTAATGGGTATAAAGTGAATGAAAGTGACAAATGCATTTATTATAAATCTGATAATCACATTTGTACTATCATATGTCTATATGTAGACGATCTACTCATATTTGGATCAAACATTCAGGCCATTAAGGATACGAAATCATTGTTGTGCAATAACTTTGATATGAAAGACCTCGAAGAAGCAAGCGTGATCCTGGGTATCAAGATCACGAGATCTGAACAAGGAATTTCTTTGGATCAATCTCATTATGTGGAGAAGATCTTACAGAAATATAAATACTTCGACTGTAAACCTGCGTGCACACCTTATGATCCAAGTGTGAAACTGTTTAAGAACACTCGAGAAAGTGTCAGACAAACAGAATATGCGAGCATCATTGGCAGTCTTAGGTATGCCACTGATTGTACTAGACCTGACATTGCATATGTCGTATAATTGTTGTGCAAATTTACAAGTAAGCCGAGTAACGAGCATTGGTAAGCTATTGAGCGAGTCATGAGGTACCTTAAAAGGACTATGGACCTCGGCCTACACTATCAGAAATTTCCTGCTTTACTAGAAGGGTATAGTGATGCAGATTGGAACACCTTATCGGATGATTCCAAAGCTACTAGTGGTTATATATTTAGTATAGCTGGAGGAGATGTATCTTGGAAATAAAAGAAACAGACCATTCTGGCTCAATCCACAATGGAGTCTGAAATGATAGCACTAGCTACAGCTAGTGAAGAAGCAAGTTGGTTAAGATGATTGCTAGCTGAGATTCCTTTATGGGAAAAACCTATGTCAGCTGTGTTGATCCACTGTGATAGTACCGCAGCTATTGTAAAAGTTGAGAACCATTATTATAATGGTAAAAGACGTCAAATTAGAAGAAAGAACAACATTGTTAGAGATTGTATATCTAAAGGAGTTGTGAGAGTGGATCATGTGCGTACTGATGAAAACTTAGCAGATCTTTTGACGAACGAATTAGCTAGAGAGAAAGTCCATAATACATCCAAGAAGATGAGACTAATGCCTATAAAGAAATGGTTTACTCATGATGGTAACTCGACCTAAATGACTGGAGATCCCAAGAACTAGGTTCAATGGGTAATAACAAGCTGTGAGTAATATGAAATGGCCATGCAAGTGAAGCATGAATCTTGAAGTAATAAGAGGATGAGATAATAGAAACTCTTAATGAGATCTATACTCTGTATGAGGGAGTACCTAGGCTACATGAGTACTCTTGATAGACCCACCTATGTGACTGTGGAACCGAGGTCGGTTCCTATGGAATTTCGAGGCAAAATTCCTAGAGTCTTCACTAAACCGGGATACACGTGCAGGGTCATTAAAGCACGGGCTATTAGAATACACCTTGCGAAAAGATTGTGTGCGGGTCTGATGTCTAAGATAAAGTTCAAGACAATAGTGTCACTCTTGTTGAATCAGAATCCTACTTGCTACGCTAAGGTTCAAGTCGTAGACACCTTTGCTTATGCACAATCTTAGAAACGTCTAACATACTTCTAAAATCACCTTTTAAATTCAAGTAAGGGATTGTTGGGATGATGTTGATTTGGAGTGGGAATTGGAATGATTATTGACATTAAATGTGCGATAAATATACACAAGTAAGAACTAGTTTGGAAGTGAATTTGAAAAGATTCATTTTAGTCCCACATAGGAGGGAACACAAATATTAGTAGTGTATATATATTCCAACTTGGACAATTGGGATTGGGCCCCAAGGGGCACCCAATTTTGTGAAAGGAGTGAGGACACACCCATGAGTCATTTAGACACGCGCGCGCCGCCACCGTCGTCCGACCGACTCGGCTCGGTTTGGTCTAGATGAATTAATTTTTTGAACCCGAATTTAATTATCATTAATTAATTATTTCGGTAGAAATTAAATATATTTATTTAATTATTATGTAGAAAATTAATTAATATTAAATATTAATTAATTACGAAATGGTCCTTTAACCTAAATTTTGACTTGTTATACACTCCAAGTTCTGACCAATTGTGTAACCGCCATATTGACTGGGCCAGTTCCACTCTCCCACTTTCTTCTCCATGTTTTCCTCCCACGATTTTCTCCACTCACAAAATTCGCTGCCTATAAATACTGGTCATTAATTCATTTGTGGGTGCACCGAATTTCGTATTCACTCCTCTTTATTTACTCTATTCATCTAAAATTTCTTATTTCTTGACTGGCCTTTTTCTGCCATTAACGACTGGATTAATTCCAGATATTGCGAAGGTGTATTTCTAGATCGATTTATCAGATTGCAATTGATAAATCGTACTTTCGAACGAGTTATTTATCCTGGAGACGTCGTCGCAAACTCGACTGCTTTGCATACTTTTGGCAGTATGACGAAACGTCTTAAAGAAAGCGACCTAGTACGCGACTCGTCCTGATAATTTCTCTGTGCCATTTTTTTAAAACTGGAAACAACAGTTTCAATTATACATAGGGTTAAATATTTTTTATCCTCTATCATATAAGCGTGTTTTGGTTTACCTCCCTTAAGATATTTTTATTAATTTCCCCCTCAACTTTTCCAAATTCCTCTGGCAAACACTCTGATGCACATATATCATCAGGTTTCATTGACGTGATCACATGTGTGTTGTTTACTGTGTTAATTTTTCTCCACGTTGGATTAATTTAGATTAAGGTTATATTCTTCTTCTTCAATTCTTCGTCTCTGAAACTTGTTTTTCTTCTTCTTTTATTTGTTTTTTTGTTCATTTGAAAAGAAAAAAACCTTAAATGAATAGAAGTCAAAGTGTTGATAGCAGCAATTAGTATGAAATCCAAATTTGTCCCTTGTGCGGCTGTCGTCATCCAATGAAGATGTTGGTGGCGAAGACCGTATAAAACCGTAATAGGAAGTTTTGGAAGTGTCGAAACACAGGGGTGAGTAGTTGAATCGAAACACTGTTTATTTACATATGGCTTATTGCTTCATTAATATTGTATGTGTATGCAGATGGGTGGTAGTTGTGAACTATTTATTTATGATGATGAAGTTGACAACTTCATGCATGTTTTCTCAAAGAATGAAAATTGTTGCAAAAACTATGATGTGGTACAGTTGAAGTCTGAAATGACAGCAAATAAGCTTCAAAAAGTCAAGTTGAAGATAATTATTTTAAAGAGGAAAATTTTCCAATTGAAAATGGCAATTTGGGTGTCTTTGATTATGTTTGCAGTAGTGTACAAGTACATGTAGTTGTAGATTTAATGTATTGGTTTAAGTTTATGCAGTGTTTTATGAAGTTAAGATTTAATGTATTGATCTAAGTTTATGTAATGTTTTAGATGTAATGACTTAGTTGCAACAATGTATTAAGAGATTGGATGTCAATGTATTAAGAAGTTTATGACACAATGTATTAAGACTTGGTTGCAGCAATGTATTAAGAAGTTTATGTAATGACTTATTGAGTTAAAATATTAAAGTTTGATATATAAAGTTATTCAACACAATGTGTACAAATTGTTTACTTAAAATTTAGAAGTTTGATGCCATTCAAAATAGGACATAACAAAGTAGCATTGTCATTACATAAGGGCATAAGCCATAACAAAATGATATTGTCATTACATAAAGGCAATCATTCTACTTAAAAGTTCTAACATAACTAATAACTAAGTCGTAACTTGCAAGAATTAAAACAACCATAAAACTACTTCATTTTCTTTTTGGCGTGATGAGAACCACTTCCTTATTGTGTCAAAACCCCTCATTCCTCTTCTCACAGATAGATAGGTTGATCAGAGTTTGAACCAGCCCCTATAATTGGATTTTGAAACCA
Organism: Lathyrus aphaca; assembly: GCA_963966055.1. NCBI lineage: Eukaryota > Viridiplantae > Streptophyta > Magnoliopsida > Fabales > Fabaceae > Lathyrus > Lathyrus aphaca. The sequence continues at coordinate 502,290,251 of OZ014523.1, forward strand.
CTTGAGTTTGATTCTTTCACTTGACCTCTTCTTGATTGGTATGATCTTTTTCCCCTTCTTCTTAGCTTTTCCTTTGGTAGCAGATGCATCTCCTTGAGTCATTTCACCTTGACTTAAAGCAGGTGATTGTGTTTGAGTAGCATCGGGAATGCTTGAAATAAGATCATCAAATATGTCACAAAGTAATCAGCTAGTTAATCTGCATTAGCTGTAACATCTGCATTAGTTGTAATTATTGTATTAGTTATAACTGTTGGAGCATCACTTGGTTCGTGGGCATCACTTGGTGCAGCATTAGATGCCTTGACCTTTTTCTGCCAAACAAAATACAAACATGACATATAAATATATCAGACAGATACAAAACATGAACATATATCACATCATATCACAAGACATACCTATCTTTTCAGCCCATTTGGATCTTATGTTATGCTTTTACATGTCTGAGAATTGTGACCAAACTTATCACATCTTCTACACATGTAAGACACACATGGAAATCTACTTCAAGCACCAACTTTACCATTCTCTCTAATCTTCAACTTTTTAGGCCTACCTGGACCTTTTTTGTATTCAGGTGGTAAAAGTTCTTTAGACTGAAATTCAGGCCACGTGTCCTGGCCATTAATTGGACTAACAACAAAACCATAACAAAGTGCATATTTCTCTTTGGAATAACATTCATCCATAAATTCCTCAGGATTTTGTTTCTTAAAACCAAGAGCTGCTATAACATGCCTACAGGGAATCCCAACCAACTCCCATAAATTACATGTACATGATTTTTTTGCAATATCAACAATGTTGAAAGAATGGGTCACTTGGAATTTTGCATCCATTGCCCAAGTAGGTAGCCAATGGCCACTCAATGCAACCTCATTATCATGTCTCTTCCTAGGAATAATCATAACTTTATGGTGCCACTTATCTAGTTTTAGTGCAGATGTAGAGCACTTATTCATTAGAAACCTTATAATCCACCCACACATAGATAAATTGGCTTATCCATAGCAGCTAAGATTGTGGTATTAAAAGACTCAGTTATATTATTCATAAGAACATCACATTTAGGGTAAAAAAATGAAAGCATGCTTACATCAACTTTTTGGAGGAATTCTCATTAACCAAGCCCATGCTTTTGGATCAATTTGTTTTAGCTCAGTCATCTTTTGCAACCACCCTTGATAGTAAGTTGATTTTGCAGCACCCATCATTAGATCTCTAATTAAACTGCCACCCTCAAGTTTTTTAATTTTTTTTGCATACAAATGCCTTAGACACAACCTATGTTCAATTGTTTCAAACATTTCCTAAAAAACAGCTACCAAACCCTGCAACATAATTAGAAATTAGTAAACAATAACATGTGATTATTTATAACATATAATGATAGTAAGACACACCTTTTGTTGATCAGAGATAAAAACATATCTCATGTCTTGTCCAATATCAGCCATTAGCAAATCAAGAAACCACCTCCAATTGTTCTTTGTTTCTGTCTCAACCACTCAAAAGGCCAAAGGAAAATACTGATCATTAGGGTCCCTACCCACAACAATTAATTTGACCTCTATACTTTGTTTTTAGATGACAGACATCAACTCCCACAAAGGGTCTACAAACATTTATGAAACCCTTTTTACAACCATCAAAGCAGAAATAAAAAGCACCAAACCTTGGTTGAATAGAAGGACTTGGTCTATCAATTATGATACTTAAAGTTTTCCCATGATTCACTTTATGTAACTCAGCTGTATATCTTCTTAAATTTTCATATTGTTTGACATCATCTCCCTTCATTATCTTCTTTGCTATGAGTTTTTCCTTCCATGCCCTACTAGTAGTGATTCCCACATAATAGTTTTGTCTCATGTCCTGAATGATATCACATATCTTAACATTCTCGGATGTTTTCATCTTTTTCAATACAGCCTTAGCCACCCACCTAGAGTTTGAAGACTTGTTATCCAAAACCCTAACACAAGTATGTTTGTCCAAAATGGTTTTAATAGTAAAAGTGTGCTTGTGGCCCACTTTAGAGCAAAGTATTAAAAAACCACATTTGACCCTACATTCAACCCTAACCCTGTATGACTTATTTTTTACAAAAGTAATTTCCCTTCCATTTAATATTGACCACTCACGTATTGATTCTTTAAAGTCATATAGGGAATTAAATTGCATACCCCACTCAAATTTAAAATTCTTATTCAAATATTCTTTCCTGAACTTTTCAAACTTTGGTTCTTTCTCATAATCACTTACATCAGGATCTGAGTTGTCAAGCTAATCACTCACATATTCATCATCCTCCAATTTCTTATTTTTGCATCCAGTTATAAACCCACCAATTTAGAGAGCTTCATTAATAGGCACAATGACATTAATACCCTAAAAGTCATCAAACTTTGCAGTTGCTCGTTCATCCTTAATATCATCCAGTCTTTCCACTCCCTCTTCATCACATACCTCCAGCTTAAAAATCTCATTCACACCCCTAGAACTCCTTACTGAGTCTTTAATATCAATCACATAATGCTCAACAAACATTTCCCCTTCTACTTGGGTTGCACAAGCATATGCGGCAAAATCGTAGCAGTGACCATCTGTCGCTCCCGGGATTTTCATCCTAGTACAAACGCGAAAGTGGCGCAGAAAGGTTAGAGTCGCCAGCCAGACATTTTTATCCCAAAGGAATGGGAAAGGTAATGTTGCACAAACCTGAGGAAGAAGGAAAGGACAAAGCCTTGCGAACCAAAGATCTGAGTTCGGGAGTCGGTTACGACCTGGGAAGGTATTAGCACCCCAGATCGTCCGTCGTACCCGACGGGATCCACGCTTGCTTGTTTGTTTCAAAGGGTGAGAAAAATATAACTGCTGCTGAATAAAACCGCTAACTGGAACAAAGGGAATGGAAATGAGAAAGGAATTAAAAAGAATAAAAAGAAAGAATGGGGAAAATGTAGGGAAAATAAAGAGTGTGCTCGAACGGGCCCTACCCCGCTGCCTACGTACCTCATCGGGATAATGAGGATCAGAGTCGACGTAGTTCGCCTAACTAAGGCGGGAACTATTTGTTTGTGTTTTTTTACAGCTGGAACTGCGTATGTCTATGCTCAGGTGTTGCAGGCTCGTCTGGTACGAGTGCGTTAACCGTCTTGCATGCGAGACAAGTAGTCGCAAGTTCACGTTATGAATGAATGAGATGAGAGAAGAAGTTCCCGCAGGATAGTCGGTTATTGTTTGTTTTTGGCTTTTATGAGTTTTGTATGAATTTGGCACAAGGAAGTGGATTCAAACTCTTTTCCATGGAATGTACACTTGACTCTACATTCCAAGATGGAATAATAGAACAAGCATACCCAGCAAGGAGAATTTATCCAAGACTGGTTTCCTAGGATTAGGGTTTAAGTTCACTAGCTTGTTGAACTTTATTAAGTGTTTTTGTTGCTTTTGTGAAGAAATGTCTTTTAAGTTTTTCTTTGTGAACAATTCCTTGATGAGACTTGTGCATCATGATGGACAAGCTTTCACCACTCCAAGATGGAATGAGTGCAAGTGTTTCATGGAATAAGGCTATACACAAGGAATCATTTCATTTTATTTGCTAAGTGTTTTTGGATTTTGTTTGAAGATAAGAAGAGAATGACTCAAATTGCAAAAGGATAAAATCTAAGGGGAAACTAAGACTCAATCCTAAGTTAATTGTATTTACAAAGTGATCCTAAGGGTTAGTGAGGTTTTCTACTCCTAATGGAAACTTAGAACTATTAGAATTCAACTTACTTCTTAATGAAGTTAAGTTGTTTCTAAAGAATAAAAGGGAACCTATGAACAAAGCACAAAGTGCTAAGGCAAAGACAATTAGAATGCATAAGAGATAGGAATGAAGTAATGCTTACCTCAATCTTCCCCCCTACAAAACAAAAGTTAGCATGACAATGCAAAATCGAAGCATGAAAGCGATTAAGTACCATAAACGTCCTAGAATGAAACTAGGCTCAAAATAAGACCTAAGTCTAAAGGTGAAGGTACCTAAAGGTTACATGACTTCTAAAGTCAGTAGCTACATGTTATAGGTCCCTAAGTATGCTAGGATACCTCACAATATCAAACTATGTCAAACTATGTACAAAAAGTTCACCTAAGTTCACCTAAATGCAAATTAGGGCTTATGGATGAAGTATGAATGCATATGGCTTACAAGCATGAATTAATACATGAAATGAACATCAAAGTCAGTAGTGAATGCTTATGAAGATGGATGAATGAACATACAATCATGGATGCAATGGAATAGGCATATGGAGCAATGAGAAGAAGATGTGAGATGAAATGAAGCAAACATCGCATAAGATTACAAATGATGAAAGTTAAGGAAGAATGGCATGTGAATATGAATGAAATGATTATGGGTCAGTAGCATACAAGGTATGAGATGCAATTAGAATGCATGAATAGGCATTAATGGTTTCCACATAATTCAAGTTAAACATGAGAAGAGATTAGCAACCATTTAAGTTAAACTAAATTACATAAGTATGCATTTAAAGCATCAAAACAAACCAAATGAGTATGGTTCAAAAAGTGGTCTATAACTGGAATTAAAGAACTAAAAGATGACCTATAATCAACTCATGAAAGCTTCCAAAAGGTTTCTCAATCAAATGGCATGAATGCCTTCTTAACACTTAGGTTATGCTACACATAAACACATGAATCAACCTAGGATCTAGGTGACATGGAAAAATAGCAAAAAGCTTTGAAAAATTATGAAATTAAATCCCTGGAATAATAACATCATTATCTCACATTGTCCAAAAGGATTTCATAAAATTATGCACCAAAGTGCCAAAACAACTCCTTGACTAGCAAGGTAACCAAAACATGATCATCAAAACAACTCCACAGAGTGGATCAAAAAGGGCACTAAAAATTATGAAAAAAATGCCTAATGAACATTAAAATGTCACAAATTACAGTGATTAATCATATGCAAAAAAAAAGGTTCCACACCTATGAGGAAAAATCGATTTCGGTCCCTTATGCCAAAACCTTCCCTTTTGGGACAGCTTGTGAACTAAAATCCAAATAAAATATTAAAACCACCCAAATCTGGAAATAAAAAATATGACAAATTAATTAAGAGGATGAGGATCACTCATGATTTTTTCCAGAATTTTATCACACCTAAAACTATTTTTAATAAATGCGACGAAATGGGTGAAAAATTGGATTTTAAGGGAAAGTAAAAGGAAGCCATCCTAATGGTTCTTAACCTAATCCCTAAGTTCCGTAATCGATACATATCATCAATAATCACAAATATAACCAATGCCTCAGGTGGGAGGGCTCAGATGCATCTTAAATTATATGGTCCTAAGCCGCATACGACTAAAATGATGCTTAAAGGCTTGAAATCACTTACTTGATCGAAGCGCCGATTCCTCACAAAAGAAATCCGAAAAAAAACCTTAAGCAATGTCTTGTAATCCCCATAAGCAAAATAAATGCTTATCTTCCATAATCATTTTATAGAGCTTTGCCAAAATCAAAATCGGTACAAATCGATCGAAAAAGAATCATAAACCATTTAATTCCAAATTAGCACTAAACATAATTAAAGCCATCAACAAAGTGCAATGTTAATAATGAAGAATTAATATCTAATATTAAGAACTTAATTAAAAATTGATATTCTAATTAAAAATCTAATGGGCAATTAACATTATATAAATTATGATTACCAATACTTAACCATTAAGGTTTAATCAAGAATTTGGTTAAATCCCGAATAAAACACTTCCACAATTATGAAACCAAAAATAAATAAATAATCTTAAAGCAACCTAATTATCATTTCAGGACCCACTCCACCAATTTTCAAGATATTAATGAAAATAAAATCACAAGAAAATTTAAATTAATAATGTGTAGAAATCAGAGAGAGGTGAGAACTGAAATGTTGGTGTTGATAAACATTTCCATAGGCCCAAACCCAGAAGGTCCATGCGCATAAGGGGGGTGAATGTCCAATTGGGCTTGTAGATATCATTTCCCTGGGCTGAATACACGAACCCGGCCCAGCCACCAATTCACTATCACTTGGAAAAACCTAGAATTGCAAACACAGAAATCGTCTTCTCCAAAGTGCATGAGCCGCTGCTTCTTCTCCCCTCCGTGATACTCGCCGGACACAAACCACTCCTTCATGCCATTAACAAAGATCGTCGAAAAACCAAAACCTCCGTCACCGTTATCAGACTTGCTTCAAGCTCTTCAATGTCGCCTCCACGACTACACTCAGCTCTTCTTTCTCTGTGTACCTGCGAATCTTCTACTTCACGATTTCGCAAGATCGGTGTTGTCGGTGTTCTCTTGTCAATTTCGCTCAGAAACCCTAGCTGCGGCCTCTCTCGTTATGACGACGACATCTCGTTCTCCTCCGCGTCATCTTCATTGTCCAAGTCTCCGTCTTCGATCAATGTTCGGATGGTTAGCCTTGTTTCACCTCACCAAAGAAGAACTAAAACACAGTTATACCATAACGTCTAACGGCGACAACCGAACTACAACCAAATCGCACCACGTCGTGGATCCATGCCTTGAATTAATAGACCGTAAATTTGCTTCCGAAGACGAGGAGTAATAGAGGTATTCAGGTACGAATCTTTACCTTCTTCTCGTTGATGTGAGCCTTGAGCCGCGATCCCTTTGTCTTCTTCCTTACGATTATTTTTCGAAAGCGCTCTTGCTTTTATCGTTGTGACCGTTTCGACACGTATTCTTGAACTTGTTGTTGTACATTGCAGATTGTTTTGCCTTTGGTGTGTGATTTCAGGAGATGGAGGTAGCCTCGTCGATGTCATGAATCGTTGAAATCAGATGATTCAAGATGAGATTGGTGAAGCTGTGTTAGAGTGTGATGCAGACGGAGAGGAAATTTGAACAGTTGAAATGGAAACTTGAACAATGCAAGATTGATGAACCTGATTGAAATTGTGTGGATTCTCACAAGGGTGGCGAAAAGTGAGGGTGAAGATTGGTTAAAGTTGGAGCTTGAAGATAGTGATATTGTTCTGAACTGTTGGTGATTGGGTGAGTTTATGACTTCTGCAGAATCAATGTTGTTGATAGAAATTGATGAAATTCATTGCTGTTGAGCTTATTTTTATTCTGTTGATTCCTGTTGGTTTTCGTTGATTGTTCTTGCCCTCTCTTCTTGGCTTCCTTCTGCCCTGTTCTTTGTTGTTGTTACTGGTTTTGAAGTTTGTTGAAATAAAAGTGGTGGTTTTGCATTGTATTTGTGTGATGAACTGCTGATGATGCATTTGCCGGTTGCAAACTTGGCGACGGTTTTATGAAGCTCTTGGGATTGTCGAGAAAGTGGTCATGACTTGAAGAAGAAAAGATTAAAGAAAATGCAGAGGGAAGTTTTTTTTGGCTGTGATTCTGTGACTGATTTTCAAGTTGTATCTTCTTAATGGAGGTTTAAAGTGAGGTTGCTTTGAAGATTCTTGAGATTGTGAGGGGTTGCCGGTTGAAGTTGATTGAATCAGATTGGAGTTCTTTTTCCTTGCTGCTGATGAAGTCATATTGGTTATGCATAAGACTTTTTCACTGAGTTCTTTTTTGTGGTTTTGATTTTCTTTTTTTCTCCCTGTTATTTTCTGTTATGATAACTGATATATCAGTTATCAATGTAACTGATTCTCTCCCTTTCTGTTTGTAATTTTGTAACTGACTTTGTTATGTACTGATATCAGTTATGGAACTGATTTCCTTCTTTTGGTTGTAATTAAACTCTTCCCCAATTAGCTTTCTGGTGTATCCTGTCACTGTTATTGATTTTTGCAGCCTATATCCTTTCAATTTTTCTCCCTTTCTTTTTGTTTATATTTTATAAAAATAATCTCTTTTTTTTTGTACTAATTTTGGGATGTATGATGGGCCTTGGGCTCATAATTGTCAATGAATCAAAAAAATGGGTTTAAAACAAAGATGGTTGACAAAATGAACAAAATGATAGAAATTAAATGGATCAAAAGGTTATTATGGTAATTGGATTAAAAACCAACTTTGGGCCACAAAAATAAGAAAAGTTTTGACTCATTTAGTTGTTGGATCGAGCCTTTGTAATAAGGGCAAATGGACTCAAAAAATGGTTTAAAATATAGAATATAAGTCAAAAGAATATTGGTTGGAAATGGAAAAGTATTAGAACTGGACTTTATGGGCACATGGGCTTGAAATCAGGATGGGCATAGTGATACAGTCTTATGGCAAATGATGTTCAAACATAAGAATGTGGAACGGTAAAATGGTTTATGAAATGGTTCGAGAAGATTTCAATAAACAAAACTTGAAAGTGGTTATGGGATTAAGTTCCGATTAAAATAGATTGAGTTGAATCGAAAACTGGATATGGAAAGTGAATATGAATCGTATTTGAAATGGGTATAACATAATCGTTTGGATAGGGTGTGGTTTCAATAAGCTCGTACCTTCGAATCCAACTCAATACATCCAACTCAACTTAATCAACTCAAGAATTCAATCTGTATCAAACTTGTATCCTCAACGGACCCCCAAATTCAAACTTCAATCAATAAAACTTCACCTTTATTAGCTTGTATCACCAACAACGAAACACAGTGATCTAATCACCATACGAGCCCATAACTTGATCTCTTGCACCGTGAACCAATGTCCCTTTTCCATGAACTCTAATAAGCTCTGCACGCATCACGATCTTCACTGAATTGTGTCTCAAGTAATGATGGAGTTCCTTGAACAATATGGCCACCTTGAAAATATCCTGCAGGCGAACTTTATCGAGTATTACCTAATTAGGGAAATAAACCCTAATCAGGAACTGGGAATACAAGCAGATGTTATTAGCCACTCCTCAAACCAAGGGAACAACTTGATTCTCCATAGTGCAACAAACTCATGCCTTAAGAGCCAATGAAATGCATGATTATGAATGCTGATGACCTAGTGGAAGATGCAGATGAAATGCAAGGCGGCAAGCCAATTAAGGTAAAAGAAAGAGGGCAAATTTTGAGGTGTTACAGCTGCCCCTATTCAATCATCTGCAGACTTGAATGGATAATTGCAACAGCTTTTAGACATTCAAGGTATGGAGTGATTGAATACTCGAATAAAACCTGAAAATTTGCACACTGAGGGCAACATAAATGCCATCTGCCCATTTATTTATTTATATATTTTTTGATTTTGACCTCTGAATAGGTAACGGAGATAGAACCAGGTGGAGATATGCTGGGAAGAATGCCATCCTCGAATGACAACTCACACGGGATCCTCGGATCCAGTACTGAAACCCTCCTTGAATAGAAACACGATGGTATACCGGCCGCAGGCGATAACCATCAATCAACAAAGACTGACCTCGGACAGACTTTGCAAAAAAAAGACAAACTGACCTCAGTCAATAGGCTCAAAAAGTGAACTACTATCCTCGAATAATAGCCACAACAACAAGACCAACCTAGGAAGGACTCGGAAAAAAGAAATGCCATCTTCGAATGACAAATCACGGGATTCTCGGACCTAACACGAAACCATCCTCGAATGGAGACGCGAAAAAATGAGACTGTTGAAACAAAACTCAAGTACGAGACCATTGTACTTAAATGGAGACTCGAAAGGAACGGGATCGTTGTACTTAAACGAGAGCCCAAAACGCAACCGTTGTACTGAAACGGAGACGCGAAAAACTGAGACTGTTGTACCGAAACAAGACTCAAAGACGAGACCATTGTACTTAAATGGAGACTCGAAATGAATGGGATCGTTGTACTTAAACGAGAGCCCGAGACGACAGGATCATTGTACTTAAATGATAACCTGAGATGCGACCGTTGTACTGAAACGGAGACGCGAAGAAATGAGACTGTTGTACTGAAACAAGACTCAAATACGAGACCATTGTACTTAAATGGAGACTCGAAAGGAACGGGATCGTTGTACTTAAACGAGAGCCCAAAACGCAACCGTTGTACTGAAACGGAGACGCGAAAAACTGAGACTGTTGTACCGAAACAAGACTCAAAGACGAGACCATTGTACTTAAATGGAGACTCGAAATGAATGGGATCGTTGTACTTAAACGAGAGCCCGAGACGACAGGATCATTGTACTTAAATGATAACCTGAGATGCGACCGTTGTACTGAAACGGAGACGCGAAAGAATGAGACTGTTGTACTGAAACAAGACTCAAATACGAGACCATTGTACTTAAATGGAGACTCGAAAGGAACGGGATCGTTGTACTTAAACGAGAGCCCAAAACGCAACCGTTGTGAAAATGAGTTTGTTGTACTGAAACAATACTCAACTGGGGATAACAACAAGACTTGGTAGAAGTAACCACCTTGGGAAATGAAGTTGCATTCTGTGGGGAACACTTCAATCTGATTGGAGATGTAACGGGTCTTATGTAATATACCTCAAAACTGGCCCATGCTGGTATGCATATGTTTGGATTTATGGCGTAATGCTCCATGATGATGGAAATGCTACGCTTTAGAGGATGCAAATGTAATGATGATTACTGGATGCAAATGCAAAAGGGGTCTCCCGATGAGGAGATAATAGATATCCCAGATGGCTTGATTGGGGAGGAACTGATGATCACTGCATTGATCGAATTAGTCCTTGTGAGGAGAAGACAGCCCTGCGGGGAATGCTGTTAATGATGCACCGGCTCTGAACTGCCGCCATTGCCAAAAATAAATTGGACTTTGAGATTGGAGAGCCAAGGCCCTGCTGGAGATGGACCCTTCTTGAACTCTGGTGGGGAAGTGAAGACCTCCTGACTTGGCTGGGAACCAAAGACATGATATTGCTGAGGAGGTAACAGCTAGGGAGGCAAAACACTCATTATACTGCTAAGAATTGCCCCTGTATTGAGGGAAAGTCTCTGCTTGGGGAGGACACCAACTTTCTGTTGCCTTATTGAGAGATTTCAACCTCCACCTCTACTGGGGATGATGGAGGATGTCAATGATAAAGCTTCCCGCTGAAGATAAGAGCTCAAGTTGCCACTTGCTGGGGATAAGAGATAAATCCTCTCATGTTGGGAATGAGAGATGTAAGGTGTCTCATGCTGGGGATGAGAGACGATGATGTCTTTAAGAAGTAACCTTCCATTTGCCGCACTACTGGAGAAGGAATTGTCTAATGAGACTTGCTAAGGAACTTTGACCAATGAAGCTTGCTGATGAAATAACTCTTGAAGTACTGTGCTGACAATGGCTTTGCTTCCAGCCCCGGGTTGATAGGTTGTCAACTAATCATGAGTGATCAATGGTTCTTTGCAATTTTCAACTCGCCTCAGATTAAGGTCCGTTAGAAGTAAATGTCTCAAGAGGATTTTACAGAAAACATGGCATATGAAATGCCTCAGTATCTTCAAACTCTTGGAGAGATTCGTTGGATCTCGAAATAACTGCCCCAGACTGCATGGTCTGTGCAAGAATTTTCCTCGCGAGGATTCATGAAAAACCTCACATCACTGTGAGATAGTGTGTCCTAGTATTTTGAACCTTGGGTAGGTGCTTCTGATTAACCGTCTTTGAGAGAAAGTAACTTCTAGTGCTCTTGGGGTGGCCTGCCCCAGTACGAGTCTTGAAGTGATCACCTCTGACTGATTGTGCTTTGAAGAAAACACCCATACCAATTGTCCTTTGAAAGATTGGATCTCGAACTAACTGCCCCAGTTTGGCGACGTGACTGCCCCATATTAGTTGGCTCTTTGAGAGATTTGAATCTCGAAGTGATTGCCCCAGCTTGGCTAAATTTTGAAGAGATTGCTCGACATGATTGCCCCAGATTAGTTGGCTCTTACCAGGAATGTTGGGAAAGTCCCTACTCGATGGAGTTTTCTTGAAAAGTACACCTCGACAGATTGTCCTTCGGAAGTTTCAGACTTCTCAACTTGGCAAGATTAAGCTTCTGGACTGAGATTCCATATGTAAACTTTTATGATGCCAAACAAATGTATGCAAGCAGAAAATGTTTATTTTGAGAATGAAAATTCTAATGCAACACACATGTTAATTTTGAAGTTTTACTGTAAAAAGATGTCGCAAACCTTTGTGAGCGAATCACTGGTTAAGATACGACATTAATTTTTTTGAATAATAGAAAACATGCACAGGCAACACCAACAAAGATCTTTCAATACCACTCATAGGAGTCAGGAACGCGGTCTCGTGGTAGTACGCTCTCAAAAATAACCCTGTTTCAGTTAGGACTTTTGAGGGTTGTATTGTGGCCTGGTTAACGGTTATAGAAACAAAGGATATAGGCTCGAAATTTATTTGCCCACCCATCTCCATGATGTTCTCCATTCCTATGTTCAGCTAGCTTTCACAAGCGCTCACCTCTCAAAAAGGGTTTTGTGATGGTTAAGGAACCAATTACACTAACGGTTTCAAGCACCAATCAGGTTGTCGTTTGGAGTCAGTCACCCCTTTGCCTTTTGTGTCTGTATCACACGACTTTGTTCTCATTCGAGGATCTTTCTTGTGAAATCCTTTTCGTTTTTCTCTTTTGCATTATTTTGCTTATCCCTAACTTTTGCCTGGACTGATTCTTGTGAATCTTTGATTGTGAAGTCCAGCGGGATGCCCTAATTTTTGCCTAGGTCGCTTGTTTTCAAGTTTCGACTTAGCGGGCTCTTTCATCATTTTTTTTAATTATTTTTTTTGAACAAATCGTGTGACACTATCTGTCTTGATTGCTTTGAAAGGGTCGTGACTGTCTCACTTCTTGGTCAATGAGTAATAACCAATGTGGTTTCCGGTCTTTGGATTCTTGATTGGGATAACCATTGTGGTTTCTGGTCTTTGGACCTCTTGATTTTGTACAACGAAAGGTAATGGATCCTCATATTTGCACCTTTTTGAAATTTGAATGCTCAGTCAAACTAACTGAAGCCTACCCTGCCCCTGGGTTAAATGTAAGGTTTTTTTTATGCGAAACGAAACTTCTACTTCAAGGCTCAAATGGGTTGGCGAGGGTCTATCTCCCTTATATCTCCGGTGTTTAGGACTTGAAACAATGCCTGTACATCGTCAACAGGGTCTTTCTCAAAAGCACACAATTAGAGTTTTTGCGTTTTCATTTCGTCATCCTCCCTGATAGAGTTTAATCACAACAGTTAGTATTGCAATGCACATACACAAAATCATGAGTGAATACGAATGGATTACTTCAAGAGAAACATGTGCATTTTATTATGGTTATCATTCAAAAACAAATAAGTTTCATGCATGCATACAAATGTTTAAACAAACAATATAAACTACAAATGAAAATGCAGTAAAGAAGCTGAACATTGCCATCATTGAGGAGACTTGACTCCGTCTGGACTTATTGCTTCTGAAGATGCCTTTGCAAATTGGGAGATCCATTTGATGAGGAGACTTCAATATGTGAGCAGACTTTCTGGCATGATGACCTTTGAGCCGATCAAATTCGGGACCTTGTCTTCACCTTTACCTCTGAAAGACTTGCAATCTCCAATTAAAAGGCCAGGTGCCCCAGAATGGTAATCATACTTGGCATTGAAACCCCAAAGGAAGCTCTGTCGGAGATGATCCTGATGCAATTAGCTCAACCACTCTGAATTTGCGTACATGAGGAAACTTGTTGCACGTACGACGCCGGGATATGATCAAACTTCTTCTCCAGTTGTTCTGGCCTTTACCCTTATGCTCTGCCCTAACTTTCTTGGGAAGCTGAAATTGGATCCTGACAAACGACATCTGAAGGGAAGAGGTTGATAAATGAAGTTAATAAATAAGGTTGCTCGGAAAGATCTTGCACGATCTCCTGCCTACGTATCTCCATTGACCAATGGAGAATCAGAGCAGCGTAGTTCCCCTCACTAGGGATGAAAATAGCTTCATTCAGAGTTTCATAACCAAGCTAATCTGAGTCTTCATCTGGTTGACTTCCTGTTTCAGCAGTTTCTGGTTCTGAAATAAAGTTTATACCTCTGCCCTGAATGGCCTCAGCTGGGTGTTCCTTCGATTACCTCCGCCCGGAGTTGCTTCAAATATATACTTTGATGACTGTGATTCAAGTTGTCCATTCTGATGAGAAACCAAGTCTGGATAGAACCTGTCTCTGAACACCTGTCAAGAAGGCAAGGATGTATGCAAATGCCATGTTCAATTATTTCTGAGGAATCTATCTGCTTTGATTCAAGTTTTGACACAGAAAAATCCAACAACATGATTCAGATATGTGATCCTCGGAAATAACTGAACATGTGTGAAGAAATGCTATGATGTCATGTATGCAACAGGCATGTGATCAATGATCTGATATTGGTGCCGGTGTTGAGCAATGAGTCAAGTGTCTGAATATAACCATAATAGCAGCACCGTCTCTGTATAGAAACCCATAACTGAGAACTCAATAACTGTAGAACTAGATCACATAATTGAACAGTCACTGATGGTGTTGAAACTGAACAATGAGCCAAGTGTCTGTGGAGAGTCATAATAACAGTCACAATATCAGGATCACCATGGTAATCACAGTAACGATTTCTCTGAATAGAAATCCCGAATCTCAGAATCAGAGAACCATAGAACACTGAACAATACTGACAAAGTAGGTATGTTGAAGTTTAGGGTTCCTGCAAACCTGTAAACCCCTCCCAATCTCACGGGTGTGCTACTCGGGTCAAACATCACGGACTCTCGAGGCCGAATAGCAATAATACGTTCACCATTTCCGAGAAATGGCTCATGACCAAATCAGGGAATCGGTTTGGCATTATGTACTACTCAGGGAGGTCTCAGTTGAGTCCGGAAAAACAAGCATCCCTCACAAGTTTCCAACTTCAAGCACTGAGTCGAGAAACAATAGTACATTCATCCCGAAGGGTACAATACTATCGTCATACGAACAGTTTGCTTTAACTTAATTCCTATGAGAGAACCAGGCCATCCTATGCGAGTTCCCAGTGGGCCCTCGGATGCGAGTGGGTTTGCCAACAAATGTGGTCTGCCACTGTCATCACTGGAGAGGGATGTTTCCACAAAGGTTCTCAATGATCGGTCCCCTGACTGCACATAACTATCAAGGTAGCGCATCAACCCAGAAAGATTCCGGTATCAATACATTCCCGAGAAGGTCGCAAGTCAAGGTGTGGAACTCACTACTACCAACATAGCAAGATGCCATGAAGCCAAAGTGGAACCACTCTAAGTCCTAGGGTGCACTCGAGCCGGGTAATTGGCTTATCTCACAGTAACTCCCACCCACAGAAAAAATGAAAACCAGCACAGCCAGACAGTCCAGTATAATATGATGCATGGAAAATAAAATACTGAAAGCGGTAAATAAATGCGGTAAAGTAAAGCTGTAAAATAAAACTGTAAATGAAAACAGTAAAGCTAAACTAAAGCACTCAGCAACAAACACATATACACCCAAAGAACAAAACCAAACAGGCGCTAGGATTGACTCTACAAGGGAAACCGGAAGAATCAGGTTAGTTCCCAGCAGAGTCGCCAGCTGTCGCTCCCGGGATTTTCATCCTAGTACAAACGCGAAAGTGGCGCAGAAAGGTTAGAGTCGCCAGCCAGACATTTTTATCCCAAAGGAATGGGAAAGGTAATGTTGCACAAACCTGAGGAAGAAGGAAAGGACAAAGCCTTGCGAACCAAAGATCTGATTTCGGGAGTCGGTTACGACCTGGGAAGGTATTAGCACCCCAGATCGTCCGTCGTACCCGACGGGATCCACGCTTGCTTGTTTGTTTCAAAGGGTGAGAAAAATATAACTGCTGCTGAATAAAACCGCTAACTGGAACAAAGGGAATGGAAATGAGAAAGGAATTAAAAAGAATAAAAAGAAAGAATGGGGAAAATGTAGGGAAAATAAAGAGTGTGCTCGAACGGGCCCTACCCCGCTGCCTACGTACCTCATCGGGATAATGAGGATCAGAGTCGACGTAGTTCGCCTAACTAAGGCGGGAACTATTTGTTTGTGTTTTTTTACAGCTGGAACTGCGTATGTCTATGCTCAGGTGTTGCAGGCTCGTCTGGTACGAGTGCGTTAACCGTCTTGCATGCGAGACAAGTAGTCGCAAGTTCACGTTATGAATGAATGAGATGAGAGAAGAAGTTCCCGCAGGATAGTCGGTTATTGTTTGTTTTTGGCTTTTATGAGTTTTGTATGAATTTGGCACAAGGAAGTGGATTCAAACTCTTTTCCATGGAATGTACACTTGACTCTACATTCCAAGATGGAATAATAGAACAAGCATACCCAGCAAGGAGAATTTATCCAAGACTGGTTTCCTAGGATTAGGGTTTAAGTTCACTAGCTTGTTGAACTTTATTAAGTGTTTTTGTTGCTTTTGTGAAGAAATGTCTTTTAAGTTTTTCTTTGTGAACAATTCCTTGATGAGACTTGTGCATCATGATGGACAAGCTTTCACCACTCCAAGATGGAATGAGTGCAAGTGTTTCATGGAATAAGGCTATACACAAGGAATCATTTCATTTTATTTGCTAAGTGTTTTTGGATTTTGTTTGAAGATAAGAAGAGAATGACTCAAATTGCAAAAGGATAAAATCTAAGGGGAAACTAAGACTCAATCCTAAGTTAATTGTATTTACAAAGTGATCCTAAGGGTTAGTGAGGTTTTCTACTCCTAATGGAAACTTAGAACTATTAGAATTCAACTTACTTCTTAATGAAGTTAAGTTGTTTCTAAAGAATAAAAGGGAACCTATGAACAAAGCACAAAGTGCTAAGGCAAAGACAATTAGAATGCATAAGAGATAGGAATGAAGTAATGCTTACCTCAATCTTCCCCCCTACAAAACAAAAGTTAGCATGACAATGCAAAATCGAAGCATGAAAGCGATTAAGTACCATAAACGTCCTAGAATGAAACTAGGCTCAAAATAAGACCTAAGTCTAAAGGTGAAGGTACCTAAAGGTTACATGACTTCTAAAGTCAGTAGCTACATGTTATAGGTCCCTAAGTATGCTAGGATACCTCACAATATCAAACTATGTCAAACTATGTACAAAAAGTTCACCTAAGTTCACCTAAATGCAAATTAGGGCTTATGGATGAAGTATGAATGCATATGGCTTACAAGCATGAATTAATACATGAAATGAACATCAAAGTCAGTAGTGAATGCTTATGAAGATGGATGAATGAACATACAATCATGGATGCAATGGAATAGGCATATGGAGCAATGAGAAGAAGATGTGAGATGAAATGAAGCAAACATCGCATAAGATTACAAATGATGAAAGTTAAGGAAGAATGGCATGTGAATATGAATGAAATGATTATGGGTCAGTAGCATACAAGGTATGAGATGCAATTAGAATGCATGAATAGGCATTAATGGTTTCCACATAATTCAAGTTAAACATGAGAAGAGATTAGCAACCATTTAAGTTAAACTAAATTACATAAGTATGCATTTAAAGCATCAAAACAAACCAAATGAGTATGGTTCAAAAAGTGGTCTATAACTGGAATTAAAGAACTAAAAGATGACCTATAATCAACTCATGAAAGCTTCCAAAAGGTTTCTCAATCAAATGGCATGAATGCCTTCTTAACACTTAGGTTATGCTACACATAAACACATGAATCAACCTAGGATCTAGGTGACATGGAAAAATAGCAAAAAGCTTTGAAAAATTATGAAATTAAATCCCTGGAATAATAACATCATTATCTCACATTGTCCAAAAGGATTTCATAAAATTATGCACCAAAGTGCCAAAACAACTCCTTGACTAGCAAGGTAACCAAAACATGATCATCAAAACAACTCCACAGAGTGGATCAAAAAGGGCACTAAAAATTATGAAAAAAATGCCTAATGAACATTAAAATGTCACAAATTACAGTGATTAATCATATGCAAAAAAAAAGGTTCCACACCTATGAGGAAAAATCGATTTCGGTCCCTTATGCCAAAACCTTCCCTTTTGGGACAGCTTGTGAACTAAAATCCAAATAAAATATTAAAACCACCCAAATCTGGAAATAAAAAATATGACAAATTAATTAAGAGGATGAGGATCACTCATGATTTTTTCCAGAATTTTATCACACCTAAAACTATTTTTAATAAATGCGACGAAATGGGTGAAAAATTGGATTTTAAGGGAAAGTAAAAGGAAGCCATCCTAATGGTTCTTAACCTAATCCCTAAGTTCCGTAATCGATACATATCATCAATAATCACAAATATAACCAATGCCTCAGGTGGGAGGGCTCAGATGCATCTTAAATTATATGGTCCTAAGCCGCATACGACTAAAATGATGCTTAAAGGCTTGAAATCACTTACTTGATCGAAGCGCCGATTCCTCACAAAAGAAATCCGAAAAAAAACCTTAAGCAATGTCTTGTAATCCCCATAAGCAAAATAAATGCTTATCTTCCATAATCATTTTATAGAGCTTTGCCAAAATCAAAATCGGTACAAATCGATCGAAAAAGAATCATAAACCATTTAATTCCAAATTAGCACTAAACATAATTAAAGCCATCAACAAAGTGCAATGTTAATAATGAAGAATTAATATCTAATATTAAGAACTTAATTAAAAATTGATATTCTAATTAAAAATCTAATGGGCAATTAACATTATATAAATTATGATTACCAATACTTAACCATTAAGGTTTAATCAAGAATTTGGTTAAATCCCGAATAAAACACTTCCACAATTATGAAACCAAAAATAAATAAATAATCTTAAAGCAACCTAATTATCATTTCAGGACCCACTCCACCAATTTTCAAGATATTAATGAAAATAAAATCACAAGAAAATTTAAATTAATAATGTGTAGAAATCAGAGAGAGGTGAGAACTGAAATGTTGGTGTTGATAAACATTTCCATAGGCCCAAACCCAGAAGGTCCATGCGCATAAGGGGGGTGAATGTCCAATTGGGCTTGTAGATATCATTTCCCTGGGCTGAATACACGAACCCGGCCCAGCCACCAATTCACTATCACTTGGAAAAACCTAGAATTGCAAACACAGAAATCGTCTTCTCCAAAGTGCATGAGCCGCTGCTTCTTCTCCCCTCCGTGATACTCGCCGGACACAAACCACTCCTTCATGCCATTAACAAAGATCGTCGAAAAACCAAAACCTCCGTCACCGTTATCAGACTTGCTTCAAGCTCTTCAATGTCGCCTCCACGACTACACTCAGCTCTTCTTTCTCTGTGTACCTGCGAATCTTCTACTTCACGATTTCGCAAGATCGGTGTTGTCGGTGTTCTCTTGTCAATTTCGCTCAGAAACCCTAGCTGCGGCCTCTCTCGTTATGACGACGACATCTCGTTCTCCTCCGCGTCATCTTCATTGTCCAAGTCTCCGTCTTCGATCAATGTTCGGATGGTTAGCCTTGTTTCACCTCACCAAAGAAGAACTAAAACACAGTTATACCATAACGTCTAACGGCGACAACCGAACTACAACCAAATCGCACCACGTCGTGGATCCATGCCTTGAATTAATAGACCGTAAATTTGCTTCCGAAGACGAGGAGTAATAGAGGTATTCAGGTACGAATCTTTACCTTCTTCTCGTTGATGTGAGCCTTGAGCCGCGATCCCTTTGTCTTCTTCCTTACGATTATTTTTCGAAAGCGCTCTTGCTTTTATCGTTGTGACCGTTTCGACACGTATTCTTGAACTTGTTGTTGTACATTGCAGATTGTTTTGCCTTTGGTGTGTGATTTCAGGAGATGGAGGTAGCCTCGTCGATGTCATGAATCGTTGAAATCAGATGATTCAAGATGAGATTGGTGAAGCTGTGTTAGAGTGTGATGCAGACGGAGAGGAAATTTGAACAGTTGAAATGGAAACTTGAACAATGCAAGATTGATGAACCTGATTGAAATTGTGTGGATTCTCACAAGGGTGGCGAAAAGTGAGGGTGAAGATTGGTTAAAGTTGGAGCTTGAAGATAGTGATATTGTTCTGAACTGTTGGTGATTGGGTGAGTTTATGACTTCTGCAGAATCAATGTTGTTGATAGAAATTGATGAAATTCATTGCTGTTGAGCTTATTTTTATTCTGTTGATTCCTGTTGGTTTTCGTTGATTGTTCTTGCCCTCTCTTCTTGGCTTCCTTCTGCCCTGTTCTTTGTTGTTGTTACTGGTTTTGAAGTTTGTTGAAATAAAAGTGGTGGTTTTGCATTGTATTTGTGTGATGAACTGCTGATGATGCATTTGCCGGTTGCAAACTTGGCGACGGTTTTATGAAGCTCTTGGGATTGTCGAGAAAGTGGTCATGACTTGAAGAAGAAAAGATTAAAGAAAATGCAGAGGGAAGTTTTTTTTGGCTGTGATTCTGTGACTGATTTTCAAGTTGTATCTTCTTAATGGAGGTTTAAAGTGAGGTTGCTTTGAAGATTCTTGAGATTGTGAGGGGTTGCCGGTTGAAGTTGATTGAATCAGATTGGAGTTCTTTTTCCTTGCTGCTGATGAAGTCATATTGGTTATGCATAAGACTTTTTCACTGAGTTCTTTTTTGTGGTTTTGATTTTCTTTTTTTCTCCCTGTTATTTTCTGTTATGATAACTGATATATCAGTTATCAATGTAACTGATTCTCTCCCTTTCTGTTTGTAATTTTGTAACTGACTTTGTTATGTACTGATATCAGTTATGGAACTGATTTCCTTCTTTTGGTTGTAATTAAACTCTTCCCCAATTAGCTTTCTGGTGTATCCTGTCACTGTTATTGATTTTTGCAGCCTATATCCTTTCAATTTTTCTCCCTTTCTTTTTGTTTATATTTTATAAAAATAATCTCTTTTTTTTTGTACTAATTTTGGGATGTATGATGGGCCTTGGGCTCATAATTGTCAATGAATCAAAAAAATGGGTTTAAAACAAAGATGGTTGACAAAATGAACAAAATGATAGAAATTAAATGGATCAAAAGGTTATTATGGTAATTGGATTAAAAACCAACTTTGGGCCACAAAAATAAGAAAAGTTTTGACTCATTTAGTTGTTGGATCGAGCCTTTGTAATAAGGGCAAATGGACTCAAAAAATGGTTTAAAATATAGAATATAAGTCAAAAGAATATTGGTTGGAAATGGAAAAGTATTAGAACTGGACTTTATGGGCACATGGGCTTGAAATCAGGATGGGCATAGTGATACAGTCTTATGGCAAATGATGTTCAAACATAAGAATGTGGAACGGTAAAATGGTTTATGAAATGGTTCGAGAAGATTTCAATAAACAAAACTTGAAAGTGGTTATGGGATTAAGTTCCGATTAAAATAGATTGAGTTGAATCGAAAACTGGATATGGAAAGTGAATATGAATCGTATTTGAAATGGGTATAACATAATCGTTTGGATAGGGTGTGGTTTCAATAAGCTCGTACCTTCGAATCCAACTCAATACATCCAACTCAACTTAATCAACTCAAGAATTCAATCTGTATCAAACTTGTATCCTCAACGGACCCCCAAATTCAAACTTCAATCAATAAAACTTCACCTTTATTAGCTTGTATCACCAACAACGAAACACAGTGATCTAATCACCATACGAGCCCATAACTTGATCTCTTGCACCGTGAACCAATGTCCCTTTTCCATGAACTCTAATAAGCTCTGCACGCATCACGATCTTCACTGAATTGTGTCTCAAGTAATGATGGAGTTCCTTGAACAATATGGCCACCTTGAAAATATCCTGCAGGCGAACTTTATCGAGTATTACCTAATTAGGGAAATAAACCCTAATCAGGAACTGGGAATACAAGCAGATGTTATTAGCCACTCCTCAAACCAAGGGAACAACTTGATTCTCCATAGTGCAACAAACTCATGCCTTAAGAGCCAATGAAATGCATGATTATGAATGCTGATGACCTAGTGGAAGATGCAGATGAAATGCAAGGCGGCAAGCCAATTAAGGTAAAAGAAAGAGGGCAAATTTTGAGGTGTTACACCATCCTTCATAATCTGGAAAAAAATTCATATATTTCAATAATATTTATCCATGTTCTATATGCCCCTTGTGTTAGACGATGACGTGGATCTAGAAAGGGGGGTGAATAGATCCCTTTTTAAATATTTCCACCTTTCAAAAATTAATTGAAAAATGATTGGCGGAAGTTTCCCGGAAAAATTCACGTCTAAATTGATTTAAGTCACTAGTGATTAGATATGCGTTATCAAACCAAATGGGATAATGAAAATGAATTAACTAATCAATACCAAGCAAATTAATCACTTAAATTTGATACAAATGATTAACCTACTACCAACAATGTATAGAGAGAGAATAAATGTGCATAACAAACAAGACATAATGTGTTTTGAATTTTATCGAACACTTGGTGTGCACACCATACTTAGTGTGTTTTGCCAAATAATGTAGTGCATAATTTTTCTAAAGTTACTATGTAGTTTTGATAACAACAATTTCACAAACACCTGGTGTGCACTAAACTATGCAAAACAAAATTTTCAAAACACCACTATTTCAACTTGTGCAGAAAATTTACCGAAAGAAAAATGCAAAGGACACACTAATTTGTTTAGGCAGTTCCCTTACCATCCTCGCTAAGGGTACCTCTGCCCCTAATTCAAAAATCGAATTGAGACTTTTCTTAAAATTGCAATGTTTATAGAAAGAGAAAATAAGAACTACAAACCAATCCTAATTGTTGTTGTAGCTATGTTTCTCTTTGCCACTTGATTCAAGTTGATTCAAGTTTTTCACGTGTGTCGAACAAACCTCCGATTAACTGCTCCTTTCTTGCAAGAATTCACGATTCTCCAAACTTCGAGCATGACCGCTTTGATTCGATACTTGTGAACCCACACCGTTCTTCGTAACCCTCCAGTTACCGTGATATGGTTGAACAATCACCTTGATCTTCAAACCTCTTCACTCAGCTGAATCTACGAACGACTGATACGTGCAAAACCCCCAAATCACAATGATCTTGGAGGACAAACCCTCAAGGTTTATTCAAGAAAAATCCACAAATCTCTCAACTCAAACTGAAATTTCAATTCCACCATTTGAACGTTATCACCTTGAATCTTGCACTTGATCAACAAAAATGATTGTGTGTAGTTGTTGATGAATGCTAAAGAAGGAGAAATTGATGAGGGCACTTGTGTATATCTTTCACTTTTCTTGTTAGTTTGACAAAATAAAAGACCCAACTATTTATACTTGTTAGCAGAAAATAAAGGAAACAATTAAAATTAAGTAAGAGAGAGAAATTGGAGAAATATGCCTTAAGTCAGGTTTGCGTTGACCTATCTGAAGGTTTGCGTCGACCTGACTGAGGATTTGAGTTGACCTGACTGAGGATTTGAGTTGACCTGACTGAGGATTTGAGTCGACCTAAACTTTAGCCTCATTCAGCCTGTTGGGACCCGTGAGTTCCAAGGATTTCTGGCCTTTGTTTGAGTCGACCTAAATCATTAAATGAGTCGACTCAAATTTTCTTAACTAAATGAGTCGACCTGTTCATGTTAATAAGTCGACTCATTTACTTTGAAATACCAAAAATACACTTCCTGATATTTTGACATGCCAACATCTAGTGATTCAATTTGCCTTCCTGAAACACACTAGTTTTGACATCATTAAAACAACCAATACTCTCACACCTTGCAAATAACCCTACCCAGTCACCAACCTATGAACATTATCCATTGTCCATTTATCAATTTCTATCTCAGACACTAATGTGGATACACATCCCCTGTAAATTGTATCCTTATCACTTAATCCTACAAATTTACCTCCATGGTGAAACCTGTAACACCCATTTTTCCCAGTTTCAAAAATAATACGAGATTTCACAAAAATCAGAGTTTACTAATAAAGTGAGTGATTACTCATCAAAACCAAACAACCTTCCCAAATTATTTCATTATACGCATCGGAATAATCTTTTCAACAATAATGTGCTCAAGGCAAAATAATTCAAAGTATAACATAATGCTTCTAGTTTATTAACTTGATACGTAATTAAAAGAAATTCGGAAAACAACATAAAACAAATTGATTGAAAGCCTCGTTCTCGTTACGTATCAGAGCGCCTAGGACACAGACACTCAACACCAAATCACTTCTCAGGTACCTGGGTTATCTGTACTTCCTAAGAAGCATAGACGCAACAATACAAACAAAGGGGTGAGAAACAATTTCATATCATAACGGTGCGAATAACATCTACGAAGAGGTAATAGCACACCAAATAATCATACAACATAATTCATTCATTCAAATCAATGCAATGTGACTCAATAACACAATGCAAATGCGGTACCGACTTCATCAAATGTCCATCAATTCGGACCGGATGCATCGCTTACGCTCCTACTGAGACGCGATCATCCCCCACCCTTTGATTCCCAATGAATCTGAGTAATCACTTACGCTCCATCTGAGACGTGATTTTTCCCCAACATGTATGCGTATGCAAAAACTCGATTACACATACATTACCATAATCACATATGAATACAATCATAACCATACGATCCTCATGATCTTCATCATTTATCAATCATTTCATCATATAATTAGTAATAAGCATATAACATATATCAACACAACCAATACAATTCAATTCATAATTAGTAACTCATACCACTCACGCGGTCTCCTGATATCCACTCACTAAGTTTTGGATCGTTAGGTCCTATAGTTACTATTATCATTATCCTCAATACCTTAGTTTACTGATATGAGTCTTAAATCAAAGAACAAATCAAATCTGACTCGAAACAACACGAAAACTCAAATTGCAGGGGCCTGACACGGCCACCCGTGTCACGCCCTCTGAGCACAATTCTCTGAAAAATCCATCCAAACCATGTTCCCGTGGCCTGACACAGCCACCCGTGTCGTGTGACACGGCCCGTGTCAGGGATCCTGTACTAGAAAAATCTGATTTCGCATAAAAATTCATTTTTCTCCCCTTTCTACACCAACACGAGTTCAGTTCATTTTAATTCCATTTTAGCCTTCAAAATAGTCCATTTAACATATCTATCACCAATTTATACCTCTAACATCAACTATTCGTTTAACCTAACTTTTACAAATCAAAATAGGGAAATTCATAAGTTTTCATCATCTTCTCCAATTACCCTATTCTCCATAACCTTCATATGCCAATTCTCACAATATCATACATTCAACACCAATTCAATATCAAAACACAATCATATGCTAGTAATCATCAAACAATTCATCAACATTTCAAGAATTCATCAATCAATTCATAATTTATAAATCCCTAAGGGAGTAAGGAACTCCCAATTACCCTTCTATGTTAAATCACCAATATAAAACCCTTTCTCCTCACTTACCTCATATTCAATTGATCCTTGGAGAAATCTTGATCTTCAAATCCAACGATTCTCGATTTCCCTCTTCTTCTCCCTTTTCCCCAGATCCCTTTGTTCTTCGTCAAAAAGCATGCTAATGAGAAATGTATCGTGTTCTCCCTTTTTCACAATATAACCAAATTACCACCACTACGCCAAAAACGTTTTTTAACAGCGCATCTTAGACAGCGCTTTTAAAAGCAAGCGCTGTATAAGGTTAAAAATAAAATAAAACACGGAAAATGGTCCAAAAAAATAATGAAAGCGCTGTCTAAGGGGGGGTCTTAGACAGCGCTTTCTAAAAGCGCTGTCTAAGACCCCCCCTTAGACAGCGCTTTTAGAAAGCGCTTTTAAATATATACCTTATTCAGCGCTTTTGATAAAGCGCTGTTTAAAGTCTTTAAATTAAAAAAAAAATTTAAAACCAAAAGCGCTGTCTAAGGGGGGGTTTAGAGAGCGCTTTTGGAAAGCGCTGTCTAAGGCATACCTTAGAAAGCGCTTTTCCCAAAAGCGCTGTCTAAGGTCTTATTAAAATTAAAATTCAGACTTCTATTTTCGTTCTTCCTTCTTTCTGTTTTCCCTCCCAGCGAACGAACCCTACCAGCGACGAACGCCATTACAGCGATCTTCAGTAGATTGTTTTCCAAAAGCGTTTCAGTCATTGAAAGAGTTTAAAGAATCGCAAGTTTCTACTGTTCTTCATTGAGGTATTTTCATTTTTTCATTTTTTCATTTGTTCTGTTACATTTCTTCGAAGAAACCCTACGGCAGTCTTAGAAATTCATTACATTGTTTTCTTTCATTCGTTTCAGTCTTAGAAAGTGTTTAAAGAATCATTCGTTGAGTACTGTTCTTCATTTCTTCCGCGAAATTCATTACATTGTTGAGGTATGTTCATTTTTTCCTTTTTTCATTTCTTCTGTTTCTACGGTTCTGATTTATGAATTTTCTTCTGCTATGATATCAGTTATGATTTTTCTTCTGCTATGATATCAGTTCTGATTTTTGTTTGTTAACAGTTCTGATTTTTGTTGAATATCAGTTCTGATATAGTTCTGAGTTCTGATTTTTGTTTGTTTGATATAGTTCTGAGTTCTGATTTTTGTTGAATATCAGTTCTGATATAGTTCTGATATAGTTCTGATCAGTTCTGATTTTTGTCTCTTCCATTTATTAGTTTAGAACTTCCATTTTGATATAACTATACTTCTAACAACTTAGTTTTATTTGTTTGAATATGGTGTTGATTGTATCAAAGGATGTTGAATAGAAAAAATATCCCTTATAATATTTTAAAAAATCAGAGTAACTTGCGAAAGCTTTCATGGTGAAAATTGTTTTGAAAACAATTCTACAACAATTCAAAGATTTGATCAAATTGACACACACACACACACCAATGATGTGGACATAATGAGAAGTAATATGCTAATTAACCTTTAATAGATCAAACAAGCAATTTAATTTATTTTTGGATTAATCAATCATTAAACAATCTAGAATCACAATTTGACAATTTAATCAATCATTATAGTGGATTGATCTTCACTCAATCCTTCTTTGAAGACTTGAATCTTTTCGTCTAATGGTTGATAGGTGTAAGAAACTCCACTTCAGTAGAGAATAACTCTCTCTTTTTCTTCAAAGGAACTTCAAATCTTGAATTCCACAAATAGATCCAACTGCTAATACACCTTGATAACAACCATTAGCAATCTAATGTGGTTCCTCATAGAATCCATGGAGGACATGACAGGTCCACTAACATTTCATTCTAAAGCAAGAACAGTTTGCTTTATATTTTCAAATCTAGCCAAAAGATTTCTCCCATAAAATGATTGAACGAACTCTTATATAGTTATAGGTATAGTTATAGGTATATTGTAATAGAAAAAGTTTGATTCTTGTAATTTAAAAAATGAAAGTGATGAGGTAATTAAAGTTGGTATATTGGCGTATCGGATACGTTATTGAAGTTTATATTAACATTGGTTATGTATACGTTTTTTAAGTAGGAAAACCATGGATAAAACATGGATCTGTGCCGATTGAATGACCAAAGAGTACGAGAGTGGGGTTGCGGAATTCGTTAAGTATGTTGTTCAACACGCTGAAAACCCCAGACGAATGCATTGTCCTTGCTTGCGTTGTTGTTATATTGGTAAGGTTGACGCACATGGATTGAAATCTCATTTGCTGATGCATGGAATTGATCAAAGTTATCAGTGTTGGATATTTCATGGTGAGAAAATTAACGGGAATGTTGAATCGAGTGGAAAAAGTAATACGACCTATGCTTCATACGACAAAGACACGGAAACATATGATTGTGATCGAGTTGAAGAGATTGTAGAAGCACTGGAAGAAGATCTTCATGATTGTCCTGAAATGTTTGAGAGGATGGTAAGCGATGCAGAGAAACCGTTGTACAAAGGTTGCACTAAATTCTCAAGACTTTCTGCGGTATTAAAGTTGTACAACTTAAAGGCGGGCAATGGATGGTCGGATAAAAGTTTCACAGAGTTGTTGGCCCTTATGAGAGAAATGCTACCGGATGATAATGTTCTTCCTAATCGAACCTATGAGGCAAAAAAAATGTTGTGCTCTATTGGCATGAGCTATGATAAGATACATGCTTGTCCTAACGATTGCATTTTGTTTCGTAACGAATATGCAACGTTAACTGAGTGCCCCAAATGCGGTTTGTCTCGATATAAGAAAAGATTATCTCCCGCAAAAGTCTTATGGTATTTTCCGATAATTCCGAGATTTAGGCGCATGTTTCGTAGTGAAACTGATGCAAGACATCTTACTTGGCATGCAGATGAAAGAATTACTGATGGAAAGTATCGGCATCCGGCTGATTCACCACAGTGGTCGAAGATTGATAATGATTATCCTGAGTTTGGATCAGAAGCAAGAAACCTTCGATTGGCATTATCTACTGATGGAATGAACCCACATGGTCTTCAAAGTATTTCACATACCACATGGCCTGTGATTCTTATGATTTATAACCTACCTCCGTGGCTATGTATGAAGCGTAAGTACATGATGTTATCTATGTTAATCTCTGGGCCTAAACAACCAGGTAATGACATAGACGTATACTTGACACCTCTGATCGAAGATTTAAAGATTTTGTGGGAGAACGGTGTGGAGGTTTATGATGGATATAGGAAAGAAAGTTTCAATTTGAGGGCGATGTTGTTTGGCACAATTAATGATTTTCCAGCATACGGGAATCTATCTGGGTATAGCATTAAAGGTCAACGTGTGTGTCCTGTTTGTGAAGACGGAACCGATACGATTCGATTGGAACTTTGCCAGAAGAATGTGTTTCTCGGTAATCGTAGATTCTTACATTCTAAACATCACTACCGTGGGTGGAGAAAAGCATTCAATGGAGACACCGAACATCGTAGAGCTCCACCCGCATTGTCAGGTGAACAAGTTTTTGAAAAGGTGAAAGATGTGCGTACTGAGTTTGGCAAGCCTTTTGCACATAAGATTGTGAAAGGTGGGTGGAAGAAAAGATCGATATTTTTTGAATTGCCATATTGGAAGTCTTTGTACGTGAGACATTTTCTTGATGTTATGCATATTGAAAAAAACGTATTTGAAAGTGTTATCGGTACATTACTCAATATAAAAGGCAAGTCTAAGGATGGCCTTAAAGCAAGGGAGGACATGTTAAAAATGGGAATGAGAACTGAATTAGCACCCGTGAAGAAAGGAAGACGAACATATCTACCACCTGCTGCTTTTACTTTATCTAGAAAGGAGAAAAAAATTTTGTGTAAGTCTCTTAGTGAAGTTAAGGTTCCAGAAGGATACTCATCTGATATCAGAAGACTTGTTTCTATGAAAGACCTCAAGTTGAAGAATTTGAAGACACATGATTGTCATGTTATAATGGAACATTTTCTACCGATCGGTATACGTTCTATTTTGCCAGAAAAAGTAAGAAGTTCCATAACTAAATTGTGTTTTTTCTTTAGGTCAATTTGTAGTAAGGTGATCGATCCCGAGATCTTACCAACACTACAAAAAGAGATTGTAATTACCTTGTGTGAGCTTGAAATGTATTTTCCTCCGTCTTTTTTTGACATAATGGTTCATTTAGTTGTTCATCTTGTGAAAGAGACACAGTTGTGTGGACCAGCTTATATGAGATGGATGTACCCTGCTGAACGGTATATGAAAATATTAAAAGGGTACGTGAAATCCCGAAGTCGACCAGAGGGTTGTATTGTTGAACGATACATTGTTGAAGAAGCTGTTGAGTTTTGTACTGAATATTTGTCTAACGTTCAATCGATTGGACTCCCCAGAGCTCAGATTTTCGACAAAATGGAAGGTAAAAAATTAATTGGGAATAAAATTGTGACAATATCAAGGGATGAACGGGATCAAGTTCATTTGTATGTTCTGCACAATAATAATGAGGTTGAGCCATATGTTGAAATGCACAAGGATGTACTCCGAAGGTTAAATCCGAACAGAAATGAAAATTGGATAGTTATAGAGCACAATCAAAGTTTCATACAATGGTTGAAGGATCATATTTATTTGAAGCGCTCTTCAGATCCTTCTTCGGTAACAGAAAGGTTGAGATGTTTGGCATATGGTCCAAGTTTGCATGTGTTTTCTCATAGCGCATATTCAATTAATGGATACACATTTTATACCAAAGAACAAGATGATAAGAGTACTATGCAAAATAGTGGTGTCACCGTGCTAGCTGAAGCAATGCATATATCAAGTATGAAGGACTTAAACCCCAAATATGCAAATTTGTCATATTTTGGAGTTATTGAGCACATTTGGGTGTTTGATTACGAG
Source organism: Lathyrus aphaca (assembly GCA_963966055.1). Taxonomy (NCBI): domain Eukaryota; kingdom Viridiplantae; phylum Streptophyta; class Magnoliopsida; order Fabales; family Fabaceae; genus Lathyrus; species Lathyrus aphaca. The sequence continues at coordinate 502,320,548 of OZ014523.1, forward strand.
AAGTTTCAGATTCCCATCTTTGGTTGCAAGTGGGTGAATAGTAGTGGCATACGAATGGATAAGTCTGGATTTTTGAAAGTTGATCTTACTAGGGTGGGGTACAAAGATGAACCTTTTATTCTAGCATCTCAGGCTAAACAAGTGTTCTATGTGAATGACCCGAAGAGTACAAAATGGTCTATAGTGCTTTTCTCTAACAAAGTGACTGATGATAGCGGTGTCGATCAATGTGATATTGATGTTGAGAATGAGTCATGCATTAGACGGAATGAGTTGAATAGAAATGATGAAGTTGAGGATCTTATACCGGATGAGTCATATATAAGAAACGATCATAATGAGGGAATTTGGATCAATTCATCCGTACGCATTGCTAAGAAACAAGTGATTAATATTCCAACAAAGAAAAGAAAGAGATGTTAGTGACTTAGGTAAATTATCCATGGTTTCTTTATTTTATTTTTTCGATTGTTTTGATTATAAGTTATATGTGATAATGCATGATTTCTTTATTTTTTTGTTTTCAATTGCTTTGATTATAAGTTATATATGATAATGCATGATTTCTTTATTTTTTTTGTTTTCAATTGCTTTGATTATAAGTTATATATGATAATGCATGATTTCTTTATTTTTTTGTTTTCAATTGCTTTGATTATAAGTTATATATGATAATGCATGATTTCTTTATTTTTTTTGTTTTCAATTGCTTTGATTATAAGTTATATATGATAATGCATGATTTCTTTATTTTTTTTGTTTTCAATTGCTTTGATTATAAGTTATATTTGATATTTGATGGTTTCCTTGGTTTATTACAGGTTAGACATGGCTGATGACCAACCTGAGGAAGTTCCTAAAAAAGTATCCGCGGAAGAAGAAATTCGAAGAGGCATCACAGTAATGAGAAGGGTGGTCCAAGGAAGATCTCGAGGCATCATACTAGATGTCTATTGGAGCACCCAGGGACAGCTTATAGAACCTAATGGGCATACCTTAACTAGTTTTATCGGTGCACTAGTAAGGAATGAAATTCCCATTACATGTGATGATTGGAGAAACAAAGAGCTGAAAGAGTCCAAAGATAAAATTTGGAGTGAGATAAAGGTACAATCATTTGGCCCTTAATTATACGGTATCAATTATGTTTTTTCAATTACCGATACTAACTATCAATCTGTATGTTTTTCTTAGCGATGTTTTAACATCAAAGAAGAAAGAAGAGGCTTTTGTATGAAATTGGCCGGAAAGCTTCTAAGAGGGTTTCGGACATTTTTATCATCCAAGTTCCTTAAGGATGCGGATGGTAATTTTGTGGATGCGGAGCTTCCCAAAAAATATGAAAGTTTGATATCGGATGAAGAATGGGAAGCTTTCAAATCCAAAAGACAAGACCCGGTTTTTCAAAGAATAAGTGCTACAAATCGGGAAAGAGCATCAAGTCCCGCATATCCGTACCGAAAAGGACGTGTCGGATATGGACGGTTAGAACAATCCATGGTAAGTATTTATAAATTGCGATAACAAATTTGTTCATCATATATTAGTTTTATCTGATCAAATTGTATGACTTAATGTGTAGCTGCAGAAGGAGGAAAGTTCAGAAACATCTCTTCCTGCACATGTTTTGTGGAAGGAAGCCCGTGTGGGCAAATCTGGAGTTCCTCAAGAAGAAGTTTTACACGTATACCAGAAATGTGTAAGTATAACATTTTTTCATTAATTGAATAACATTTTTATAGACAAATATTTGACAAGTGTACGGTATTCATCTGATTTTTCAGGAGGAGCTATCTCAGTCTTTATCTCCCGATGATACTAGGAGCATACTTGGTCGGGCATTAGATGTCCCTGAGTACTCTGGTCGGGTGAGGGGTAAGGGATTTGGAGTCACTCCGACCTCCATGAGTATTAAAAAAGGAAAGGCTCCTAGTAATCGGGAGCTTCATGCAAGAATGGAAGCCATGCAAGCTGAGCTTGATGCATTGAGGAGAGAAAGAGAGGCTAGCGCCTCAACAGTATACAGAGATGCTTCGGACAAAGACAGTATCAACTGTACCTTTCAGCCGAACATTCCAGAGGTAATAGTTGGAATTGTCTTAAATTGAACTATTTGCTTAAATTATGTATTTGACATATATACACATTAACGATTTCTTGTTATTATTGGTTTTAGGGCATTTCCCATTGTCAGCTGTATTTGTCGTCACCATACTATCGGATGGTTGGCAAGGGAAAAATGCATAACGTTAGCGGAGTATTACTCCACACTAGAGAGCACCCTGCTGGATGTTTGAAGGTATCAGTTGATATTGCAGTTGAGCCGAATGCAGCATTACCATATCCTAGCGATGATTCAGATGCAACAACGGTGCACGAAGCAGTAGGTTCGTTTGTTGCATGGCCGACAAACCTCATATGCGTAGGATATGAGGTATGATTAAAACTTATGTTAACTTACTTGGTATATTCAAAGTTTAAAATTTATGCTTAAAATTTTACTTACATATTTTCCTATGTTAAATAGACTCCCACACAATCCAAATCAAAAGATAGTGCGATTCCACGGCCTACCGAGTCCACGGTTTCAAGAAAAGAGGTAATATACAATTATATGACATATATTCATGGAAGTTGTTACATTCTTAATTTGATCTAACTATTTATATGACATGTAGCTTCAAGAAAATGAGGCTAGCAATGTCTCCGCACAACAAAAAAAGGAGGTTAGCAACGCCTCCGCACGGGTACAAAGTTCTGGTGCTAAGAAGTCCGTAGCTAGGAAAAAACCTACCACCAAGTATAGGTCGTGCCTCCGGACATTTCTAGAGATGACCGATATACCGACCGGAGGTGTTCGGACTATACCTATGGAGGTAGGGATTTTCGGCTTTGATTACGAACAAATGATTGGTAATGAGGACTTCATGCAAGTTTTTGGTCGTGAAGAAATCGGCGTCAACGTTGTCAATACATATGTTAGGTAAATCCGGACTACTTTGTTTTATTAATTAAACAACTTATTTTAATGATGTTTACTTTATGTTAATGATGTTTTTATATTAGGTTTTTGTATGACAAATTGATGCGCCCCAATGGTTTGGACGTGTCATTCGGATTCTTAGCACCCGCGACCGTCAACTATAGTTTAATGATAAGTAGACCGGATACCGTGACGGAGTACGTTCTTCGGATCCTCATGGAGAATAAAGATGCGGAGAAGTTGTTTTTTGTACCTTTTAATACCGGGTTAGCATTTCATTCTAAATTCATCTATTATAATTATTTTCCAAGTTACCATCTAACATTTGCCTAATCATTACAGTGGACATTGGTTGTTGCTCGCAATCAATCCTATCCGAGAAATTGTGTATTATCTTGACTCGTTAGGAAATGATTGGACAACATACCCGGATATGAAGGTCCTAATTGACACGTAAGTGAGAATGTTCAAAATTTTTCTTAGTTTATGTGAATTGTTCTAATTGCTTCATTTTTATTTTATTAGCGTCCTACAAGCTTTTCGGGCCCAACGAGTTATCCAAACCTCAAGGAGGGGCGCCAACTCCATTGCATGGATTAAAGTGGCGGTATATTTTTAATTACCGCGTTTTTTATTATATTAGTGATGACTACACTTGATAAAACTTAGGATTTATAATCCATATTTTTTTTTCATATGTAGTGTCCTCTTCAACGTAATCAAATAGATTGCGGGTATTTCATGTTGAGGTTTATGCGAGATACTCTCATGTTGGGCCGATTAGAGATTCCCACCGATGTATGTATTTCTAACTTATGAGTTATTTTTATATTTACACATATCTCATATAATTAAATAGTTGGAATTGATTCAAAATATGTTATATTATTATGTAGTACTTTGATGAATTCAAGTGTGCATCTTATACAAAGGATCAAGTGGACGAAATCAAAGAGGAGTGGTGTCAATACATGATAGAGCTCAAAGTGTGTAATTAATGTGTACATTTGTAGTAGTATATGTAATGACTTATAAATGTAAACATAAATTTGTATATATTTTGATACATTTATGGCAAATTTGGTTTGAATTGGTTTGAATTGGTTAGCCAAAAATTGGTAAAAAAAGGCCAAAATGGCATATATAAAATATGATAATTGTCTGCAAAAATCTGGTTGAAAACAGGTACCAATTCTGGTTTATAAACCTGGAAAAAATGTGGTTACAAACAAATCCTACAAAAAATTTCGTATACCTTAGATAGCGCTTTTGCCAAAAGCGCTGTCTAAGGGGGGGATTAGAAAGCGCTTTAGGCAAAAGCGCTGTCTAAGGGGGGGGGGCTTAGACAGCGCTTTGTGAAAAGCGCTGTCTAAGGTATACCTAAAAAAATTAAAATAGGAGGGGCTTAGACAGCGCTTTTGGCCAAAGCGCTGTCTAAGGTAGGGGGCTTAGACAGCGCTTTTGAAAAGCGCTGTCTAAGGTGTACCTAAAAAATTTAAATTATGAGGGTCTTTTAAAGCGCTTTTGGCCAAAGCGCTGTCTAAGGGTGGGGGATTAGACAACGCTTTTCACATTTTAAAAAGCGCTGTCTAAACCTTTAGCAGCGGAGGTTTAGACAGCGCTTTAAAGCGCTGTCTAAGGCTAAAAAAAGCGCTGTCTAAGGTCTTGTTTGTTGTAGTGCACCTTACCCCTTAGACATCCAAATTACTCTTTTATTTTATTTTATTAAATAATATAATAATAATAATAATACACATCATCATATTATCATTATTTAAATAAAATACCTTCTCCCCTATAATTCCAAATATCTCACCATAGTCTTAATATTTATTTTACAAAAATAATTTATAAAATCGGGGCGTTACAACTCTCCCCCACTTAATTTATTTTCGTCCTTGAAAATGTACCTGAATGGAATAATTCTGGATATGATTCACGCATTTTGCTCTCCAATTTCCAGGTAACACTTCCACCAATAGCTCCTCCCCAAGCTACTCTCATAAGAGGTATTTCCTTGCCTCGTAGTCGCTTCATCTTGCAATTCTCAATCCTCAAAGGTAAGGTCTCCACCGTAAGGTTGTCACGAATTTGTACCTCATCCCTCTGGATAACATGTGACGGATCAGGTAGGGGTGGCAAAACGGGCCGCCCGCCCCGCCCCCACCACCCCGCCCCGCCTAAAGCCCTCCAAAAAACGAGCGGGGCGGGCATGCCCGCCAAGTTGAAATGGGCATAAAAGTTTAGCCCGCCCCACCAAAGTGGCATAAAAAAATATCATACCAACATTTTGAAAGCATAAATGGCAAAAGACTAAGTCCATCAAGTATTAATCTTCAATAAAAAATAGAACTTTCAACAAGCTTTCACCTAAATTATAAGCAAAATATAAGGAAAAATGTTTATTTCATAGGTGCGGCGGGCTTTGGCGGGTGGCGGGTTTTGGCGGGGCGGGCTTTGGCGGGTGGCGGGCGGGGCGGGCTCTAGTGGGCGGCGGGCTCGAAATCCCAACCCAACCCGCCATTTTTAGGCGGGTGCGCGGGCCGGGCCGGCGGGCCACGACCCGTTTTGCCACCCCTAGGATCAGGTACATACTTCCTGAGCTGCGACACATGAAATACTTCGTGCAGATTCGTAATTTTCGGCGGTAACGCCACTCTGTAAGCAACTTTACCTACACTTTGCATAATCTGATACAGTCCAATAAACTTAGGATCCAGCTTCTTAGATTTTAAGGCACGTCCCACACCGGTCATCGGGTTGACCCTCAAGAATACATGGTAACCCTCACTGAACTCTAAGTCCTTCCTTCTATTATCATGGTAGCTTTTCTGCCGACTCTGAGATGCTTTCATTTTCTCTTTGATCATCTGAATAGTCTCGGTAGTTTGTTGAATAATCTCAGGTCCAAGCATAACATTTTTGCCCGTCTCATACCAACACAAAGGCGGCCTACATCTTCTACCATATAAAGCTTCAAACAGTGCCATTCCAATACTCGAATGGTAACTATTATTATATGTGAACTCAATTAGTGACAAATGAGTATCCCATGCACCACCTTTTTCTAACACACGAATCCTCAACAAGTCTTCCAATAACCTAATAGTGCTCTCGGATTGTCCATCCGTTTATGGGTGGTAAGCCGAACTCAATTTCAACTTAGAACCCAAAGCTTCAGGCAAACTTTTCCAGAATTCATAAGTGAACCGTGGATCTCTATCCGATACTATACTCGACGGTACACCATGCAATTTCACATCAACCCGAATATAAATCTCCGCCAACTTAGTTAACGGAAAACTGATGTTGATCAAAATAAAATGTGCAGACTTAGTCAACCAGTCTACAACTACCCAAATATCATCAAAACCTCTCGCCGTATTCGGTAAACCCATCACGAAATCCATAACAATACTATCCCATTTCCACTTTGGAATCTCTAATGCTTGCGTCAGCCCCGAAGGCTTCTGATGTTCCACTTTAGATTTCTAACACACCAAGCAAGCATAATCAAAATGCGCAATATATCTCTTCATACCATGCCACCAAAATAACTTTTTTAAATCATGGTACATCTTCGTAGCTCCTGGGTGAATACTAAAGCTACTTCGATGACTTTCTTCCAAAATTGCTTTCTTTAACTCAGCACTGCCAGGTATACAAATTTTTCCTCGGAATCTCAAAATATCATCATTATCCAAACTAAAATCACCACCTTGATCATTTCCTTCGGTAGGCATTAAGTCCACCAATTTCACATCTTGCCTTTGACTCTCTTTAATCACACCAAGAAACTCATTATTTATCCGCAATATACCCAACTTGACGCTTTCCGGTGTCATTTCACAAACCATGCTCAAATCTCTAAATTGTTCAATTAAGTCCATTTCTTTAATCATCATAGTCGACATATGAATTGTCTTCCGGCTTAAAGCATCTGCTACCACATTCGCTTTTCCTGGGTGGTAACTCAAACTAAAGTCATAATCTTTCAAAAATTCTAACCACCTCCTCTGCCTCATATTAAGTTCCTTTTGATCAAATAAGTATTTTAAACTTTTATGGTCACTGAAGACCTCAAACCGCGAACCATAAAGGTAATGCCTCCAAGTTTTCAATACAAATACCACCGCAGCCAATTCTAGATCATGGGTAGGATAATTCCTCTCATGTACCCTCAATTGTCTTGGAGCATAAGCCACTACCTTTCCAACTTGCATTAACACACCACCTAAACCCATTTTAGATGCATCACAATAAACCACAAAAGCTTCACTCGGATTCGGTAAAATCAATATCGGTGCCGAAGTTAATTTCTTCTTCAACCCTTCAAAACTTTTCTCACAAGCTGCATCCCAAATAAAGGCTTGACTCTTCCGGGTCAATTGAGTCAATGGCAACGCCAAATTAGAAAATCCTTCTATGAATCTTCGATAATAACCAGCTAGACCAAGAAAACTTCTAATTTCGGTTACCGTATTCGGAGGTTCCCACTCAAGCACATCACTGACCTTTGAAGGGTCAACTGCTATACCTTCACCAGATATCACATGCCCCAAAAAGCTTACCGTCTTCAACCAGAATTCACATTTGGAGAACTTAGCGAATAGTTTGTTATCTTTCAACACCTGCAATGCAATTCTCAAATGCTTCGCATGATCCTCTTCAGACTTCGAATATATCAGTATATCATCAATGAATACTACAATAAACTGATCCAAGTAAGAGTGAAATATACGGTTCATATATTCCATAAACACTCCTGGCGCATTAGACACTCCGAAAGGCATCACTGCATACTCATAATGACCATATCGAGTTCTAAACGCCGTCTTCTGAATATCTTCCTCTTTTACTCTAATCTGATGATATCCCGACCTCAAGTCAATTTTACTAAAAACACAAGCTCCAACAAGTTTATCCATTAAGTCATCAATTCTCGGAAGCGGATATTTATTCTTAATGGTCACTTTATTCAGTTGTCGGTAATCAATGCATAAACGCATACTACCATCCTTCTTCTTAACCAATAACACTGACGCTCCCCAAGGCGACACACTGGGTCTAATAAATTTCTTATCAAGCAATTCACCAATCTGAGATTTCAACTCAGCTAACTCTGTTGCAGACATCCTGTACGGCGCCATAGAAATAGGTCTTGTACCAGGAACCAAATCAATAGTAAACTCCACCTCACGGGTCGGAGGCAACTCTGAAATATCACTAGGAAACACTTCCAGAAACCCATTAACCACTGGAAACTCTTCAATAGCAACCATTTCTTCAACAAATAACGAAGCGAACACTGCAAACATCTTCGCTTCGTCTTCCAATAAGGTCCTCAGTTCCTTTGTAGAAATTGAATTGCCCAAAGCCTCATCCTCTGGAGTCAAAAACAATAATCTCTTCCTAAAACAATCAATATAAACTCGGTTGAATTCCAACCAGTTCATACCCAAAATCACATCAAGATTATCGACTGGAAGACATATAAGATCTACTCCAAACTCTTTACCAAAGATAATTAAAGGGCAGTTACGACACACCAAGGTGGTAGTCACAGAACCTATGGATGGAGTGTCAATAACCATTCCTCGACTCAATTGTGAAGGTTCTAATCCTAGCTTCTTTACACATTCCAAAGAAATAAACGAGTGTGTTGCACCCGTATCAATAATCACAAATAAAGGAACATTATTGATAAAACAAGTACCTTTGACCAATCGGTCCTCACTAGTAGGCTGAGCTCCCAATAATGCAAATACTTTTCCACCCGACTATTGCTTCTTCGGTTTCTGGAAATTGGTGCTGATATGACCATGCTCTCCAAAATTATAACAAGTAGGCGCACTCGCCCTACAATCAGCCATCACATGACTCGACTTCCCACACTTAAAGCACTTCTTCATTTCATTAGGACATTCATTGGCACAATGTCCCGTACCATGGCATCTGTAGCATTTGAGTGGATCGGGAGTACTTCCTCCCCCACTAGGCTTCTTCTCATTACTATCTTTCTGCTTCCCCTTATCAGCTGGAGCACTTTAAGGAGTAACACCATATCTCTGCTTTCCCCTCTTGTCATTCTCAACTTTATAGTGTGCAATCCGAGCTCTATTATCATTATCATATATTCTGCTTCTACTTATCAGCTCTGGATAGTTCCTGATCTTCTGGCAAGAAATGCCCTGTTTGATCTCAGAACGCAAACCATTCTCATACTTGAGACACTTCAAGGTCATAACTACCTCAGTGTTGTAGTGTGAATAATATTGCACTAACTCTTCAAACTTGGCAGCATACTCAGTTATCGTCATATTACCCTGCTTGAGTTCCAGGAACTCTACCTCTCTAGCACTGCGGACATCTTCAGGGAAATACTTCTCCAAGAATTCTCTGCGAAACACAGCCCAAGTGATTGTAGTACCCGCAACTTCCAACCTCTGGCGACTGTTGTCCCACCAGATTTCAGCTTCACCTTCCAGCATGTGAGGGCCAAACCTCACCTTCTGATCATTAGTGCACCCCATGGTCCTGAAGATCTTCTCAATGACTTTCAACCACTTCTACGCATCCTCTGAATCCAAGATCCCACATTCATACTTAGGCGGCTTATTGCTCTGAAATTGATCCAATGCACGAGACTGAGCATCACCTCCAACCTGAACTACCTGAACGATGTTCTCTACCGTCTGCACCATGGCTTGCATAGCTGCAGCAAAAGCAACATCATTCCTTCCTGCCATACTCATACAACAAACAATCTCATGTTAGTACATACAACAACTCCTATTCTAAGGACTGACTCGACTCTACATCTGGTCGGTTGGACCGACCTGCTCTGATACCAATTGTAACACCCACTTTTCCCAGTTTCAAAAATAATACGAGATTTCACAAAAATCAGAGTTTACTAATAAAGTGAGTGATCATTCATCAAAACCAAACAACCTTTCCAAATTATTTCATTATACGCAGCGAAATAATCTTTTCAACAATAATGTGCTCAAGGAAAAATAATTCAAAGTATACATAATGCTTCTAGTTTACTAACTTGATACGTAATTAAAAGAAATTCGGAAAACAACATAAAACAAATTGATTGAAAGCTCCATTCCCGTTACGTATCATAGCGCCTAGGACACAGACACTCAACACCAAAACACTTCTCAAGTACCTGGGTTATCTGTACTTCCGAAGAAGCACAAACGCAACAACACAAACAAAGGGGTGAGAAACAGTTTCAGATCATAACGATGCGAATAACATATACGAAGAGGTAATAGCACACCAAATAATCATACAACACAATTAATTCATTCAAATCAATGCAATGTGACTCAATAACACAATGCAAATGCGGTACTGACTTCATAAAATGTCGATCGATTCGGACCGGATGCATCACTTACGCTCCTACTAAGACGCGATCATCCCCCACCCTTTGATTCCCAATGAATCTGAGTAATCACTTATGCTCCATCCGAGACGTGATTTTCCCCAACATGTATGCGTATGCAAAAACTCGATTACACATACATTACCATAATAACATATGAATACAATCATAACCATACGATCCTCATGATCTTCATCATTTATCAATCATTTCATCATATAATTAGTAATAAGCATATAGCATATATCAACACAACCAATACAATTCAATTCATCATTAGTAACTCATACCACTCACGCGGTCTCCTAATATCCATTCACTAAGTTTTGGATCGTCAGGTTTTATAGTTACTACTAACAGTATCCTCAATAGCTTAGTTTACTGCTATGGGTCTTAAATCAAAGAACGAATCAAATCCGACTCGAAACAACACGAAAACTCAAATTGTAGGGGCCTGACACGGCCACCCGTGTCATGTGACACGGCCACCCGTGTCATGTGACACGGCCCGTGTCACACCCTCTGAGCATAATTCTCTAAAAAAATCCATCCAAACCATGTTCCCGTGGCCTCATACGGCCACCCGTGTCATATGACACGGCCCGTGTCAGGGAGCCTGTACTAGAAAAATCTGATTTCGCATAAAAATTCACTTTTCTCCCCTTTCTACACCAGCACGAGTTCAGTTCATTTTAATTCCATTTCAGCCTCCAAAATAGTCCATTTAACATACTTATCACCAATTTATACCTCTAACATCAACTATTCGTTTAGGCTAACTTTTACAAATCAAAATAGGGAAATTCATAAGTTTTCATCATCTTCTCCAATTACCCTATTCTCCATAACCTTCATATGCCAATTCTCACAATACCATACATTCAACACCAATTAAATATCAAAACACAATCATATGCCAGTAATCATCAAACAATTCATCAAGATTTCAAGAATTCATCAATCAATTCATAATTTATAAATCCCTAAGTGAGTAAGGAACTCCCAATTACCTTTCTATGTTAAACCACCAATATAAAACCCTTTCTCCCTCTACCTCCGATTTAATTGATCCTTCATCAAAAAGCACGATAATGAGAAATGTATCGTGTTCTCCCTTTTTCACAATATAACCAAATTACCACCTTACCCCTTAGACCTCCAACTTACTCTTTTATTTTATTTTATTAAATAATAATATTATAATAATAATACACATCATCATATTATCATTATTTAAATAAAATACCTTCTCCCCTATAATTCCAAATATCTCACCATAGTCTTAATATTTATTTTATAAAAATAATTTATAAAATCGGGGCGTTACAAAAACAACGTTGAAAACTTGCATATTCTGAAAAACATAAAAAACAAACTAAAAACCTAACATTGACTAACATTTCAGAAACGACATTGAAGATTATGAAAAAAGACGAACCTTTTGAGCTTGAGCATGAGAAACCTATGCTTCTTCCTCGTGCTTCTCAAGTTCCACGCATTGCTTGATGATGGTGGCTTCATTCGATTTACATTATTTCTTTGGTTGCTCCGACTGTTTCGATTGTTTCAATTGTTTCTTTCTCTTCTTCTTCATCGTGAATGCCTGTCTTCCTTCCTATTTCTGGTTTTCTATAAACCTTAGCTTTTCAAGGGGGTAGAATGCGAAAATATTTATCTCTGATGTTTTCAAATTAATATAACCCTAACCTAAATTAATCCAACATAGAGGAAAATTAATACAATCAACAACACACATGTGGCCACATCAGCGAAACTGATGGCATGTGCGTATCAGAGTGTTTGCCAAGGCAATCTAGAAAAGTTGAGGAGGGAATCAAATAAAATATTCTTAAGGGGGTGGTAAACCAAAACACGTTTATATGGCAGAGGTTAAACAATATTTAACCCTTATACATATTATACATATAGAAGCATTTCTTAATTTGAAGTTATACATTTGTGGGTGTTCCAAATTTATGTGAAGCCTAGTTCCATTCCAAACATTAGACAATATTTATTTCCCATAAACTTATACCATGTTACAATCACAATATATTAGTATATGGATAATATGGATAAGGTATACAATGAAGGGATGTAAACTTGAACAATACTTAAGTTTGATTATAGTTGAATCAACAACATTGTTATTCTTAACAAAGTTCATTAATTTGCAAGTAAAATCCTCCCAGAGAGTGAAATCAATGATATTTCCACTTACATCCCTTTGTTTAATGTTAGCACATGCTTTTATACCATTATCGACACTTTGTGATTTGATAATCTCACGCAGACAACCAATAACATATAATACAAAACAATCAATAAAGGAGTACGTCAGACAATATAACATATTTACCATACAACCAATAAAATTTGATAGAAATCAATCAATCAATAAATGCCATCATTATCATACAAGTAATCATTGTTGAAATGTCCATTCATCAAGTCTAAAATGACTTTGAACTTGAATTAGTGATGAGGTATATCAAGCAGTTCTTTGTTAGAAATTGTTGTGCCATACCATTGAAAAGTAGTTTAAGTTTGATTTCACAAACCTTCATTGGAAAATCATTGTCTAATGGTTCACCATTGTACAATCATAAGTCTGATTTTTAATAATCTTATCCATCAAGTCCTTGTAATCTCAATGGTAGGTCAGACCATGTATACCATCATCGTACATAGACAACAAAAAATGAGTTATAAAACATAAGAACAAACAATGAATTACTGGTTTTTTCACCTTTGAATCTTGTTTCACCAACTCAAGATAAAGTTTTCCACCTCTCTCTCTCCCCCTCTCTCTTTCATCTTTCATACTTGGTTGTATTTTTGCAAACAAAGTTCGTATTTTTTGTCCAATCGCAAGCCAATGGACATAATCAATCGACGAATAAGGTAATTCTGAAAGGGCTCAATAAGAAGCTCAGTGTTGCCAAAGGATAATGTGAAAATCTGCTTTATGAAATATTTTGGTTATATCACACCACCCTTCACTCAACTACCAAGAAAATTCTACTCACCATGGTATTCAGAGCAAACACTATGATGCATATAGAGATTGACACACCCTTATGGTGACACTCCCAATTTAACAAAGAGGTAAACAAGGCAGGATTGGAATGTGTTATGGATTTATTCGATGAATTGAGAGAAGTCACCCATATCCAAGAAATCGTCATAAGCATAGACTCGCCAGAAGGTATAACTCCAAAGTCATGCCAAGGGAGATGCAAAAAGGTGACTTTGTCTTAAAGCATGTGGTTATTGTTGCACCCCAAAATTTTCCCTCACCTAGACAAAACATTGTGTACTAAGGTGTCCCAAGAGGTTCACAAGGTATCTCAAGAGGTTTACAAGGTTCACAATTAGTCAGAAGGCTTGGAAGTTCCCTCAGACAAAGCCTCCTCCTAAGCAATGCACTCTAAACTAGGGTTTTGGATTTCATCAGGATAAATGGACTTCCAAGGCCTCAAGTGAACTTTATAACATCCCACATGTATTCAAGAATCCCTATGTTAAGTTTCAAGGCTTTCCCAAAAGGTTTGCTCAGTCAGATGATCAGATATGCAAAAATCAGTCAAAGAAGTTAAAAAGTCAAACTAAGGTCAACTGTGGTCAAACCAAAGTCAAACTTCATGATTTTTTGCCAACATCAAGTTTATGAATTAAAATTCATCATTTAATCAAGGTTTGATCATGATTCATCAAGGAGATTTCAGATCATCAAGAATCAGGAGTTTCTAGATTAGGGTTTTCACAGGAAAAGTCAACTGAACTTTGACCAGCCATAACTTTCACATTCTTCATCAAGAATTTTCCATCCAAAGCTCATTTTGAAGGAAATTTAATCCTCTACAACTTTGAGTCTAAAAATCCAAGCCCAAAAATGCTTCATTTGGAAGGTATGAGCTAAGACATTATAGGTCATTTTAAAAGTCAACAAAAAGTCAACATCTTCCAAAGGGCATAACTTGAAAATGGTATAAGATATGGACATGAGACCAAAGAGGTTTGTTAGAGGACTCTTTAAGCTTTCCAAAATGTCCAAGAACACATTCATATCCTTAAAATTGAGGGACTTGTGTCTTTGCAAAGTTGGGAAATTTTTGAGAGGTTTATTGAGCAAATGGGGTCTTAGAACCAATTCTTTCCACACAGGCTTGCATTTTTATGACCCAATCACTACCATGACATCATGCACGAATCAAATATCATTTACTCAGATTTTTTATTTATTTTATTTTATTTATTTTGATTTTATACATTAAAAATCATTTTAAATCAAAATAATATATGAAAAGCTCAATATTTGATATGATTCTCATTCTAGAGATTCATAAACATGATTTAAAGTTGATTGAGAGATTAAAATTCGGGCTCAACCAAAGGGGAAAGGATTTGTGTGATTTTTTGACCAAAATAGAAAGTTGAATCTTCATGATCAAGTAATCTCTAAAAAGCCCATAAACTTACAACTTTCTGACCTAATTTGCTTCTAATATATGTATACAAGTGATCACAAGCAAAGGGACACGATTTTGCAGCCTCCAAGAACACTTTTCACATTCAAAATTTTCCTTAAAATTTCAAGTTTCGGTTTCATATTTACAGGGCAATTAAAGGTATTCTAAGGACATAGACATGATCCTTGAACATCATTGATACGATCTCAATGCTTTACATAATCAAAATCATCCCTGAATGCATAAACCGAATCTCTTTTGTTCTTGATTTTGAAATTTTCGATTCCATTTATTTAGCTAACATAAACTAATTTTGTTGTGTGATTTGTGTTAGTCATGATCTATAGATGGTTTCTGGACATTTTCTTGAAGAATCATAGCCTAGAACATGAACTGCCATTGTTAGGGTTTCGTGTTTCAAATTAGGGGTTCCTGAAAAACCAAATATAAATGGATTCTAAGGACATAGATGGACTGTATGAATCATAAGGAATTCATTGGTATAATTGATCTGATGAAATTGTACTTATTGATTGATGTTTGAGTTTCGCAGGTTTAAAACACAAGAAAATTCGCAGGAGAATCCCTGGGAAAATTCGCAGGAAAACCTGCGAATCCTGAGGAAAAAGATGATGAATTGGCGCTGAAATTAAAATTCAAAAATTGGTTTTAAAATATAATGTTTTATTACTGGTTGTATGTTGAACGCGCCCCATGTGGCTCAGCTGGTTTGTGTGTTTGTGTGTGAATATGATGGTCATGGGTTCGATTCCCCCCAGGCCATTTTGTTTTGTTGCATTTTTTTACAGGTTTATAACAAAAGGATTATTACTCGTATCATGAACACAAGGACGCGCATGACATGGTGGTAACGTTATTGGTCTAGAATGTGGGAAGCCTAGGGCCTGGGTTCGAATCCCAGCCCCAGGTATGTTCTTTTTCTCAATTTTTTTAATTTTGTTTTTGTTTATTTTATATTTATTTAATCTAGTTAATTTCTTAAAAAACAATTTCTAACACAAATGTTTATATTATTTTCTTATACAAAAAATTCATATTTTAAAAATTCAAACTTTATTTAAAAAAAAAATCAAATTGTTTATATTTATTTTATAAATTTATGTTTATTATTGTATATATTTTGTAAATAAATTAATTAATTTTAAATTAATGACCAAAAACCCTAACCCTAATTTTTATAACCCTAACCCTAATTTTTCTTAACTTTAAAATTTAACCTAATATTTTTATAAATTATAATTAATCATTAATCATTTGTTAAATATGAGAATAATTTAGTATTTATTTATTTATTATTAAAACCTATTTTCTTAATTAAATCTAAAAAATCTTTTCTAATATTAATTTGTTTTGCTAATTTCTTATTTCTCTTATTTTTATTTTTCTAACCTTTTATCTTAATTCTTATTATTATTGATTATTATTGCTTATTTATTATTATTTATCTTTATTATATTTTTCGATTATATTGTAATTGTCCCGAAGCTTTGTAATAGTTTAGGTTTATATTTTTTGCTTTATTTTTATTATGATTGTATTTACTGTGTGGTTAGTAATTCTAGGGTGTGAATAACATACTTGTAATTAAAATTAATTTGGAATAATTAACTTAAATAAGATAAATATTTGAATATGAACATGCACACACATAAGTCGATCTTTGATCGCCATCTTGCACTTTCTAGGGTTACCTCTCATGTTGCCTATTTCAAAAGGTCAAGTAAGGTGTCTTAAGCAAAGTCTCTTCACAAATATCATCAAGTCCCTTCATTCTATAAGATCAAGTCCCTTCGAGGTTGCCTACAATAAATGATCTTGTCCCTTCGAATAAAGGATGATAAGTCCCTACGAATTGCTAAAGACACCTTACAGTTGCCTATATCCAGATGTCCCTACATATGTCCCTTAACATCCAAGGTAATGACTACCTATTCCTTAATAATAGGGATAGTCTTACCCTTGAAAAGACATAAAGAACAGTAAAGATTTCATATAGGGTAGGTTCCTCTTAATTACTTGCTCACCTTTCAAAATACTATTCACATCACACTTTTCAAACAAATTTTCAAAAACAAGGCTTTGTATACATCCATACGAGGATCATTACAAAGTACTTAGAAGTTTCTAATCACACACTACACTCTTGCAAACAAACAAAGTGAGCTAAGTAACTAAGAGCCCATGGATAACCATGGATATAAAGGGTGCTAACACCTTCCCTTTATAT
This sequence comes from Lathyrus aphaca, assembly GCA_963966055.1. Classification (NCBI taxonomy): domain Eukaryota; kingdom Viridiplantae; phylum Streptophyta; class Magnoliopsida; order Fabales; family Fabaceae; genus Lathyrus; species Lathyrus aphaca. The sequence continues at coordinate 502,337,653 of OZ014523.1, forward strand.
AACCTACCCCCCGAACTCAAAATCTTTTTAAGGTATTTCCTGTTCTTTTATGTCCTTTCCTTTTGGATAAAATAAAAGTCGGTGGCGACTCTTGCTATCCGCAACATTTATACAAAGTCAGTTCTCCCACCGTGTTACAGTTATACCCGCACAAAAAGGAAATCCACAATCCAATTGGGAAGGACCATATCACATATTCTAGAAGCTCCCTCGCGGGTCATACAAGCTCAAAAATTAAATGGACAATTGCTACCCAAAACATAAAATACTTTTCGTCTTAAATATCATTACAATTAGATTATTGCAATTCCTTAGGGGCATAATCACCCGACTGTGCACAATCTTTTGAATGTTTATGAGCAACAAGATTTATGTACCTTGGACTTCCATGGGATGATCCTTGCCTCTTCTTAAGGAAATTTTAAGTATGTTAGACTTCCTTGGGAAGATCCTTGCCCTCTCTTGAGGTAATTTAATGCATGTTGAACTTATTTGGGAAAATCATTGTCGTCTCTTAAGGAAATACTATATATGATGGACTTCCCTGGGAAGATCATTGTCGCCTCTTTAGGCAATATTATGTATGATGAACTTCCTTGGAAAGATCTTTGCCGCCTCTTAAGGTAATATTATGTATGTTGGATTTCCTTGAGAAAATCCGTGTTGCCTCTTAAGGCAATATTATGTACGTTGGTGAGAAAATATTATGAATGTTTGACTTCCTTAGGAAGATCCTTGTCGCCTTTTGAGGCAATATATATGTTAGACTTCCTTGGGAAGATTCTTGTCGCCTCTTAAGACAATATTATGTATGTTGGACTTCATCGGGAAGATCTTAGCCGCCTCTTAAGGCAATACTATGTTTGTTGGACTTCCTTGGAAAGATCATTGCCACCTCTTAAGACAATATTATGTATATTGGACTTATTTAGGAAGATTTTTGTCGCCTCTTAATGCAATATTAAATATGTTAGACTTTATTGGAAAGATCTTTGCCGCCATTTAAGGAAATATTGTGAATGTTGGACTTCCATTGGAATATTTTTTCCAACTTTTAAGGAAATATTGTGAATGTTCGACTTCCATATGAAGATTCTTGTCGCACTTTGTGGCGATACAAATAAGTTCAATTAATCTACCCGTCCGAGGTACTTAGAGTTTTCTCGGATGGGATCCAATATACAGTAACACCAATAAATGCGACTGAATTCTAGCCCAAGAGAGTTAACTTAAAGTCTTGGTTGAGGGGTTGATATAACTCTCGTCCGAGAGGTTTAACACCTCTCCTGAGAGACTCAAAGTCTCATCAATCGGGCTAGATATATAACTTCTCATAAGAGACTGAGAGTCCCCTCAAACAGACTTAAGGAAACTCATAGTCTGAGGGCCTTAAAGTTTTCTTGGGTGGGATCAAACTTAAATTCATGCCCAAGGGAAGCAATCGAGGTCTAACCCAAGAGACTTAACTTAAAGTCTTGTTTGAGGGTTTAATAGAAGTCCTGGACAAGATGTCTAACACCTCGCCTGAGAGATTCAAAGTATCTAACCCAAAAAGTCCTTTTGAACAAGCTTAAGCAAATTCTTAGCATGAAGGACTTATAGTTTCCTCATGAGGGATCCAACATAAAGTCACATCCAAGGGACGCAACCAAAGTCTAGCCCAAGAAACTTAACTTAAAGTCTTGTCTAAGGGCTTGATAGAAGTCTCGTATGAGAGGTCCGACGTATCGCTGGAGAGACTTGAATTTTCATCCGTCAGGACCAGTATATGATTTCACTCAAGAGACTTATGGACTCATAATGCTCAAATGCTTTGTAGTTAAAAATACTTCACCTCTTGTCAAACCCCCCGTGTTTGAGGGGTTGTGTAATGGTATATTTGTAGGAGACTTAACAAGGGCGAAAAACAGGTAATCCTCAAAAGGAGTGACACATATACGCCGCCCACCACTAGGAGTTATCTCGCCATAAGTATGCCCCTACTGCCTAGTAATGGGAAACATGGGAAAATACATCCCTCAGTTAGAGGGAAGTCAGAGTCAACAAACTGATTCACGTTTCCTAAGAAAATAGGAATTCAACAATCAACAATTGATTGATTGAGCAGTTTTTCTCAAGAGAACCCTAATCCCAAAAGCTAATATAATACTTCACCTCTTTAAGGAGAAATGATCATACCCTTAATATAACACATAATCACAAAGTCTCTCACCTCACCTCAAATAAACTGACTCTCTCTTACCACATTAAACATAACCAAATAGGATCTCTCACTATCATGAACAAACCCTAATCACTTTTAACTAAAAAAAAATCCTTTACCCGTATAGATACCACTAGCAAATACATATTTTTTTAGTTTTAATTTAAAAAAAAATTAATATGCTTTCTTTATCGATAAATTTGTAATGTTATGGAATTTAATAATTGTTTTTAAAAATAGAATTATAAAACATATAGTTTTATTCTTCTTCAAAACGTTTTTTTTTAAATTGATTTACAAAATATATCTTTTAAAAACTAAATAGAAAAGTGACGTAATCTAATAGCTGAAATATCTACTGTAGAAAATACCGTAGAGAGAGAGAGTCTTGCAGTTGCAGTCGAGAATCCAGATCCATCGTACAAACCCGTTTCAAACCCAACCCGTTCTCTCCCAAACTTGCCCTCAGAAACCAAACTCAATCGCTATTTCCTTCTCTACGCTCTCAATCTTGCTCATTCGTATTGTTCAATAACTCCATAGCTCTTGCTTCTGAAGGTGATCAAGGAAGGTACATAGCTCTATCATATCCTACACAGCGCGCTCAAACCGCTCCTCTGGCGCCATGGCCATGGCTATGCAAAGTGGAATCGGGATCTCCAAGATCCTATTCATCGCTGGAGCTGGTACTCTCTCTCTCTCTCTCTCTCTCTCTCTCTCATACACACGCAATCGCATATCAGTTACGGCATGCTTTATCGTATTTCACTCTGCTTCTTTCAGGTTACACCGGTACAATCCTCATCAAAAACGGAAAATTATCGGATATAATCGGCGAACTTCAGGTATATGTGTGTTTATATGCATGTTAAAATTCCACTCGAGTTTTAGATTTTGTAGGGATGAGTAATAGTTTGTGCGAGCGATGTGGTGATCGTTAGGGTTTCAGAATATTCTTTTTCAATTTTCATCTAATTATTGATTTATGTGATCATAAATTCCTTTCACTACCACATATTTGGACTCCCAAATTGGAGAAAATTAAGTTGTTTTGTGGTCTGGTTTAGTTTCTACTTGTTATCTATGAAGCACTGATACCGGAAACACCGCAGTGACACGTCACACTGGTAATAATTTAAGAAAATAAATAAATTAGTGTAAATCACAAGTGTCGGTTTCGGACACTGGACACTGACACGGAGACACGTTTTTTCAGAGGAGTCGGTACTATAGAGCTTGTTATATAGTTTGAGAAGCTGTATTGTTGCATTTTTTAGTCTCTAGGTCTTAGAAGTTGTTTTAATAATGTTATATTTTTGGTTATAGTCACTGGTGAAGGGAATGGAAAAGTATGGCGATCAGAATGATGATGACGGGGACATGAGCGACGCCATTGCTGCTCAGGTAACAAACTGTTGATTTTGTCTCAATATTTTTTTCTTCCTTCTAAAATGGACTTTAAAGAGGCTTTGAAATTTCTTATCATTAAACTATTGTTCAACATTGCCTTAGGTGCGTCGTTTGGCCAATGAAGTACGACAGATAGCGTCAAACAGGTCAATTACAGTGCTGAATGGGGGTGGACAAAGTAGTATGTTTTATTTTTCTGTCTAATGTGGCTGCTGCTTAAGATGCTATGTTTCTCCACTCTGTTTTTTATATACTTTTTCTTTTTCTGCAGGTAATTTATCATCTCTTGTGGTTCCAGCTACTGTCTTGGGTGCTGCGGGTTATGGCTACATGAAATTCAAGGTATTGATCTGTTGAGATCCTTGCTGTTTTTGTAATGGTTTCGTTAGTTCGTGGTTGACAGTTTATTTCTCTGTTACAACTTACCAGTATTTGTTGTTTCATAAAGGGTTGCAAACTGTTGTTCACTTATTTGATTACACTAATTTTTTACAAGTGATTTTATTTTATCCAGTTGATATTTCTGAAATAATTGTTATTCTTGATACTGATTTCAACGTTCTTCTCTCAATACCAGGGCCTTTCATTCTCAGATCTTATGTATGTGACTAAACGTAATATGGAAGCTGCTGTTGCCGATTTGACAAAAAAGCTGCAGCATGCCTCTGATGTTATTGCTGTAGGTGTCCATTTACTGCGTTGGATTTTTCTTCTATGTTTTACAATTTTAGTCATGCTCACATACATATGTGCAGAAGTGTTTGGTCTCAATTGCACTGCCCCATCGATTCTTCCATTTGAAGGGAATGAAACCTTCTTGAAATAACGTGTAATTTTCCTTCAACTTAGTAGTAAGAGTGGAGTGTATTAAACATTTGTCAGATTTTGTTGGGTAATCAATGACTTGAAGGCTTGGGCAATCAAATAACCAAATAGGCAATAGTTTCTAAACCACTACCCCAATCATTTGTTCCAAGATCTGAAGGTGCATATCTCATTTAACACTGGAAAGAAAAAAGGGAAACAAAAATCTTACATGCCCTAGGGACTTTGGATAATTAATAGGAAATGGTCTTTGCTGTCACACATTGTTTTGCCGACAGACTCTAATAAGCCGCCTACCAGCTGAAACTGTTTGTAAGAATAAATCAACCTTAAGTGAATTCTTATAAAGATTTATCTGCCCCCAATCTTCTACCCTTAGAGTAAGGTAAACTCTGCATTAGAAGAGACTGCAAGCCATTTGTTGTCCTTAATATGGGGAATGTAGCAGTTTTATTCACATTTGCCACAATGACCCACTGTTTGTCTGAAGATGTTTTTCCCATTATCATTATGCACTCGATTAAAAAATTTAACATGGAAGTTGATGCTTAAATGTATTAATAATCAGTTATCTTTTTTAGATTAAAAAATTTAACATGGAAGTTGATGCTTAAATATGTTAATAATCAGTTATCTTTTTTAAATTTTAACAGTTTCTCAATGTTTTTAATGGCAGGATGCCAAGAAGCACTTGACCCAGAGAATTCAAAATTTGGATGACAAAATGCGCAAACAAACTGAGAAGACACGGCTGATTCAGGATGGAGTATGTCTTTTGATGCTTACACTTGTAGCTATATAAAGATATACGCAGCCAAACATATTTTTAGATACACTTATGACAGAAATGCACTTATGTACATGTTTTTTTTTTTTGTTAAATCTAGATATACACCAGCACTTGCTATTTTTTGCAGACAACTGGATCAGGTTTCCCTTGGAAGTTATTAATTTTGAAAATTCTAATCTTGATGGATATTCATTAGTGAATATGATGTACAGTAAGAAGACGATAAGGTCTCATTAAACATTAGTTATTCATCCCGATTGGTTATAGAATGGCTTAGTAGCGTAGTCGGTAGTAAACACTTGATAGTTGTGTCTTGATTAATAATGGAATATTGGGTTCTCTAATAGTAAGACACGTTCCATCCTTCTCTCCCATCTCTCTCTGTTTGCTTTAGGTTTTGGTTTCAGCTACATTGTTGATCTTTAGAATTCCTCACCACAACTCTTTCTACCATTCATTTTTCTACCATTCATTTTTCTAACTCTTTATAAAATTGCTGAAAATTTTATTGCATTAGTCATTGAGGATGATACCGTTTAGAAATATTGAAGTTTAGAATTCTTATTGATGCCTAAAATTTTGCAAGTTAGTTAGGTATGCTATTGAGCTTTTAAATGAACTGTGTTCCAGTCCTGGATAACAGAATTCAAAGTGTAGTTTTTCAATGTTACATTACAATTTATAAACATGATGATGATGAAGGAAATTTGTGAATAACATTGCAATACTCTTGTACACAGGTGTCTGATGTTCGAAAGGCTGTTACTAATATACATGATGACATGAGCGACATGAAACTCAAAGTGGCACAATTGGTATGTTTGAGTTCATGCTCTGGCTTATTAATTGTTCACATAGAGATCTTCTAGTTTAGCGCTGTGAAGAAGGATATTTTGAAGTTTGGCATGGTTTTTAATTATCATTTGAATTGGTCTCTTCAAGTTTAGAGCTATTAAGTAGTTTTATAGTATGTAAACAGCAAAGAGAGGCTTTAAGATAGAGAAAAATTGAAGAAAACAAAGGTTATCTTAATATCTGAATTATGATCTCTGGTTAGCTACAGAATGCAGATATATTTATTTATGAAGTACATACATGAAACTTTTAGGAACAATAACTGTGTGTGATCAGATACCGATCAGACTACACTAAGTGTATACTCTTAGCAAGTACTAGTAGGTTGCAAAGTAAATATGAATATTCAATATACAATATGCTACCTTCTTTATTTGAATCATTCTTATGTTGTATGTACCTTTGCAGGATGGAAGGTTGAATAAAGTGGGTGAGAATCAGGTAAACTTTTTCATATTTCCTTTAAATTTGGAAAATTGTTTGTAATTAACTTTACCTTTTCGATTGCTTGGTAGTTCCTTGCATGATTTATTCTAAAACTTGATGAATTTGGAAGTTCTTTACATGATTTACTTTAAAGCTTAGTAAAAGAAAATGGTTAATTCTGTGATGCCCAATGATAATACTGATTTGATAACGTGGTTGCAGGAGCTTGCAAATATGGGATTGGACTATATTATTGGGTTTATACAGGCAAATACCCGGAGAGTTCCCGATGCTTTACCGGTGGGTATTTTGTTTCTTATTTTAATTGGTGGTAATTAATTATGTTTGCTTATATTGTCTGTTGCCCTATACTAACATGTTACTGCTGAATATAGCAGTTATGTATAGTTTGGTCTGGACTATCATTTGTTATCTATTTTATGTATTAATGACGGCAAGAAACCTAGATGATATTGAAGAACTTGTTCCTATACTAACATGTTACTGCTGAATATAGCAGTTATGTATAGTTTGGTCTGGACTATCATTTGTTATCTATTTTATGTATTAATGACGGCAAGAAACCTAGATGATATTGAAGAACTTGTTCCTTTTATATTTCAAAAAATATTCTCTAGTTTCAGTTTTAATTACAAAAAAAAAAGCATTTTGTTTCTACTTTAAACTGTTTTAAAATTTTTGTGTAGAAAACTGTAAACTGTGAAAACACAGATTCAGGAAACACAGTAAAAGTAAAGTGACATTTTTGCTATTAAAACAAAACAAGAAATGTAAACAAAAAACAAAAAGGGACACCATTCCTTTTTCAGGGAACTGACATTTTAAATTACATTGTCTAACACACCATTCCTGATTTGTCTGGTGACTCAATTATTGATGTGATATTATCTATTGTATTTTCAGGGAACTATTTCGCAGGAGCAACCAAAACTTCCTTGGAGGTCTGCTGGTATGCTCACACTTCCAGGAACCACATATCCGGGAATTCCAAATTTAATGGTGCTCTTCTATCTTGCACTCTGTTCTCTACTTTCATTTCCTAGTGGATAACAAGTTAGCCTGTGATCTGATAATATGGGGTTTTAGATGCTGTTTACCTCCATACACATTAGTACCATGCTTCCAAAACTTGAAGTTAACTACTTATAGCATGCTTAATGACCCCGTTTTCACTTGCAGGGTCTTAAAGACATTGCAGAATCATTGTCTAGTTTAGACAGATCAGCTTCAGATACTATCGGTTTGGATAAGATAGAACAACAGCGAAAGCCTTTGTTGAGGTTTGAATCAGCTCAGTTTTTATTCTAAGAATATTTTCCATCACGTGGAAGAATGCATAACATGCTTCCATTCTAACTTGCTCGTGAATGCATTCTAGGGTTCCTTATTTTTATACCCTATGGAGGGTTCTTTATTTTTATACCCTATGGAGGGTTCTTGATAGGATTACAATTTATCCTTCATGCCATAGTAATATAATTGTAACAAAGTAATAATAAAAGTAAATTGCATTATTTTGACTCAATCATGCTTCTATTTTACAGGTGTACTTCGACCAAGTGTTGATGGCAAGGTCTTAATATGACAACTACTAGCTTTA